>CM061919.1:35022249-35224047 GCA_031002005.1 Vandiemenella viatica
AAAACTAACAAAAAAAAAAAAAAATCACTGCAACCTGGCCTTGTTTTTCAGTTTCTTGAACGTAGGCCACTAGACGAAATCCACAGGAATGATCTCTCTTCAATCTGTGTAACTGATTTACTAATCTCTTTGTTTCCTCTAACATATTTCTGATGTTGTATACCAAGCTGTCCATTGACTTAACCACTAACTACTCAAACTAACTGAAATGTGATTTTCAACTCTCTGTGACTCCCCTTGTTTATGAACTGGTGCTACCATGCACAGTCCTCTGATATGCATCAATGGTCCAATTTCAAGCATCATTAACTTGGACAGCCTCCACCCTCTGCCTAGGTCTGCTGGAAAGACAATCCTAAACAGTGTATTCTGTCACTCCATTGTTACTCCTATTCACAGCTGGGCAGAAAACCGTTAATCCATTAATCATTAATTAATGAAGTTAACAAAATTACAAAAATGTAAACTATTAAGTTAGTCTAAAATAATCATTAACGTTCTTCTTAACTTCCATGAAACTGAACTTTAACCATTAACTTTAGTCCATTACAGTTGTTGTTGATTTCATTTCATTTGTTTGAATCTCACGCCACAGCTTGTTTGTACATAGGGAAACTCGAATATCTAGCGAATTAGGTAATGCAAAGCTGCAGGTGTGAGTGTTATGTTAGGCATGGTGCAAATGTGAGCAGGAGCGCTAGAGTTGTGGAGGGTTTGTATTTTATGTCTGCAAACACTACATGTTTCAAATTCTATCAATGATTGACTTACAGTGCCACTTTTTAATTTGTGTTGGTATGGTGTTTGTTAGTGAAATAAATTAACTAGATGTTTGTTACATGATTACATCAGGGAAACTGAAGATATAGACTATGTTGGTGAAAGCAGCAACAGCTAGCAATAGCAACGAGAAGATAAAATAATCCTTGGTCACATTTATGTGATTGTGTTGCATTTAAATCAAGGTTGAGAGAACAGTTGATTTATAAATTCAAACATGTGTATGCCTAAACATTCTGCAATCAAGGCTCGCATTTCTAACCTAAATAATTTTAAATAATACATGATTAGGTAGCAAACATCTACATATTTACAGTTTCAGGAAAATGTGAAAGCAGGGTCAGCTTATTGGTAAAGGAAAAATTCAAAGCCTGTGGATTCTTCCAGTGTAGATAGCAGCAGAAGTTTTTTAATTCCAATCTCCATCTTCTAATGAAAGGTTATGGCAACAAAGCATTGGTGACTCTTATGGAATCATAGTTACGGAAAGCGGTGTGTCTGAAGCTGGTGTGGACCAATGAATTGTAAACTTTTTCGTTGCCACCATGGTTCCACTACATGTTGTAGAATGTGATACGTTTAAGAAGCTGATTAAAACATTGAACCCCAGTAAGAACCCATTTTCCAGAAGGACATCGGGTAGACTTATTTTTGATGGTTAACATTTAACAGTAACTTGCATTAAATTTGCAAAAATGTAATGCTTCAACGATTATCGAAGTTAAGTTTTTAAGTAGCAGATTAAAAACTAATGAAGTTAACTTTTGGATTAACTGTGCCCAGCTATGCTCCTATTTCACTACTGCCCTTGTTCCTCTATTTTGCACACCTTTTTCATTCCCTTGAGCCATCTATCGCATGGTCTTCCTTGGGCCTCTTTCATTCCAATTTCAAATTATAATATTTGTTTGGCATCCTTTTAACCTATACCTCAGTGCGCACACCTATCATCATCCTGCTCAGCACATTTCAGTGTTACCAACTCTAGTGTGTTACAAAGTCTTTTGGCAGAACTGATCAATTTGCAGAGCACATTCCACACAAATGAATACGGCGAAGCACAGATTAACGGGCCTTTCACAAGAAAGATAAGGGGAAGCCAGGGAAGCAAGAGCCAAAACATGCATTTTTACCATACGCTGAAGCAACTTCAGCAAAACTTGCAAGATTTTTAGCTAAAAACTAACTTAATCTAGAACCCGAATGTTGGTAGCACCCTTCCAAAGACGTCATGGTAAGCCATTGGGCCAGAGGTAGGACATCTAGTTCCTTTCCTCTGGTTCCTACAGTTTAACATGGAATCCAAATTACTGGGTGTCCTGGCATAGCTCATATGATCAAATACGGCACTTAAAAAGTCCTGGACCCACCGGGATTTGAAACAGGAACCACCTTAACCACTGAGCTACAAGACTGCTTGATTTTTAGGTAAAGCTGGCATTAAGACATTCTTCTGTCCACACAGGAACATAAGAGAATTACTTCACAGTGGAAAGAATGGTTTTGGTCTAAAACAGCCTGGAATATATTCCATCTTTTGCAAATGTGGGCAACAGTACATTGGGCAGATGGTACACTCAGTTTTTCAGCACTACAGAACTTATGACATATGTGCATTTGTGAATGTAACAAAGTTGAGTTTGCTTTGCACAGCATACAAGACATACTTGGCTTTTATTTTGAGCTGACAATAATAGTAGGCCATGCAAACAGATATTGAGACTACGTTTAAGGAGACTTTGGCGATTCGTCTTGCTGAAGACACTGTAATCGGAGACATTGGGTATCAATTGAGCCTGGCATGGAACCCTGTTATCTGTCAGTAAAGGGGGCAGAACACACAGATAAAGATCATCACAAAATACATTCTCACTTCCAGCTGACCCCTTCCACTCTGCCTCCTGCCACACTAGGCTTGCTACTCCATCACCACTGCACCGATGGGCTCTCGGCAACTGTTGCCCAGCACTGGAGTGAGCCCTCTCTGGGAGCTCGACACTTCACCAGATACCAGAATATGAAATCAGAACGAGATCTCAAAACGTCACTTCAATTTGATGTGCAACCCGATGGGAGTCCCAAGAATGTTTTATACAAGGTTGTCATCTATCCCCATTAATATTCAATTTAATAATATTTGGATCTTCTGAGAATGTTGTATTTTCTTACCTAAGCTTTTGACTGACATGCTGCATGGGACACTGCACTTTATGGTAGCAAAGCGTGGACTTTAGGAATACCAGAAACAAGGAAAATTGAAGGATGCTAAAAATTAAGTGGAATGAATTGAATGTGTTTTGAAGATGATGGGTGAGGAGAGAAGATTATGGAAGAATCTTACAGAAAGAAGAGACAGGATGGTGGCTAACATTTTAAGACATGTGGGATTGGTTAATTTGTTAGTGGAGGGAACAGTAGAAGTAGGCAAATATTAGCTTACACTTCCTTGGTACAGTTCCATCACTCTGCTGATGGTTTCTTTGGGAACTCCTCTCTTCTCCAAAGCCTTCCATATCTTACTGCTGTGGACACAATCTTATGCTATTCCGATATCGAGAAATATCAACGGTAGATCCTTTCTGTACTCGTAATGTTTTTCCTGCAACTGTCTCATAGCAAATATCAGATCTACCGTTGATCTCCCTGATCTGAAGCCATACTGCTCTTCCCTTAGCCCTTTTTCCACCCTGTCATGTATCCTTTTTTCCATGATCTTCTCATACACTTTGGCACAGTGGCACATCAGTGTAATACCACTATAGTTTTTAAACCCCTTCCTGCTCCCTTTTTTAACCGACTTCAAAAAAAGGAAGAGGTTCTCAATTCGTCTGTATTTTTTGTATGTTCAGCGATATCTTCACCAATTTTGAACAGATTTCAATTAAATTTTTTTAGTGGGTAGGGTATACCTCCAAAGTGGTCCCATATGAGTTTCATTGAGAAACCACCCCTTCTACCCCCTTCCACCCCTTAATTTTTATACAAATCCACATTTTTTATTCGATCTCGATCAAATTTTGGACATATATAGCCAAAAATAAATAGAAAAATACTGTCAACTTTTGGTTTAAAAAACCTTAACCCCTCTCCCCCTATTCACCCCCTTAATTTTTGCCAATTTTCTTTATTCAAAGCTACAGTCGAACTGATTTCCATTAAAGTTGGCAATTACATGTAGTTTTTCGTGGAGAAGATATCTGACCAAAAAAAAAATAAAAAACCACCCCTCTCCCCTTTACACCCCTTAATTTTATACAATAGAAACCTACATTTCTTATCTGATTTTTATTGAACTTTGCCCATGTATACTTTAAAACAAAGAGAAAAATCCTGTCAACATTTGGTCTGTCAAAGCTCCCCTGCTTCCACCCATTTAATTATTGTCAATGTTCTTCATAAAAAGCTACATTCGACACCGTTTAACCAATTTTCATCAAAGTTGGCATATACATGTAATTTTTCATGGAAAATCTGACCAAAAAATAAATAAATAAAAAACCACCCTCTCCCCTTTACACCCCATAATTTTTATATAAACCCACATTTTTTATCCGATTGCGATGAAATTTTGGACATGCATAGTCAAAAATAAAGAGAAAAATACTGCAAACTTTTGGTTTGAAAAAACTGAAGCCCTCTCCCCCTATCCACCACCTAAATTTCTTTATACAAACCTACAGTCAACACCATTTAACTGGTCTCCATTGAAATTGGCATATACATGTAATTTTTCATGGAGAAGGTTTATGACAAAAATTAAATAAATAAATAAAAAAACCACCCATGTCTACCTTTACACCCCTTAATTTTATAGAAATCTACATTTCTCATCTGATTTTTATTGAACTTTGCCCATGCTATACTTTAAAACAAAGAGAAAAATCCTGTCAACATTTGGTAAGCCAAAGCTCAACCTCTTTCCCTCCTTCAACCCCATTAACTTTTGTCAATGTTCTTTATAAAAAGATTACCATGAAAATTGGTGCTTATATGTACTTTTTCAGGAAGAAGATGTCTGACCAAAGGATCTAAAATCCACCCCCTTTCCCCATTAATCCGCTTAATTTTTATACACAACCACAGTTTTTATCTGGTTTAGACAGAACTTAGCAAATTTTTACTATAAAACAAAGAGAAAAATAATGCCAACTCTTGGTTTGCAAAAACTGAACCACTCTCCCCGTTTCCACCCCCTTGATTTTTGTCAATTTCTTTTTAGAAAGCTACAGTCTTCACCATCTGACGATCTTTATGAAAGTTGGCACATACGTATATCATTTTTTATGGAGAAGATTTCTGACCAAAAAGACTATCCTAGCTCCCCTTCCCTTAATATTTGTACAAAACCCACATTTTAATCCGATTCAGTGGAACTTCGAATGTGTATACTTTAAAACAAATAGAAAAAGAAAAATACTGTCCACATCACTTTCACAAAAACACAAACCCTATCCCCCTTTCTACCCCTTTAATTACTGACAATGTTCTTTATACAAAGCTACCATTTCTTTCTGATTTTGAAGGAAGTATGCACATGTATACTGCAAAACAAACAGAAAAATACTGTCTACATTTTGTTTCGAGAGTCCAAACTCCGCTCCTTCCTTTCCATCCTTTAATCTACAGTTTCTATCCGATTCTGAAGGAAATTTGCACACATGTACTTTAAAACATACAGAACAATTGTATTTAAATTATGTCGCAGAAGCCCAACCCTTCTTCCCTTCTAACCCCACTACTCCTAATTTCCAATGTTCTTTATGGATACCCACAGTTTTATCAGATTTCGATGGAACACTGCCTATGTATACTTAAAAACGAAGAGAAACATAGTGTCTACATTCTGTTTACAAAACCCTACCACTCACTCCCTTACCCCATTAAATTTTTGCAAACGTTCTTTACACAAAGATGGAAATGGAAATTTGCACATGTATACTTTAAATCAAGGAGAAAAGTAGTGCCCTCGCTAGTTTTACAAAAACCAAATACTCTTCGTCTCCACACCCCTTAATTGTTTTTTATACATACCTACAGTTTTATCTGATATCAATAGAAATTCCCACTCGTATACTTGAAATCAATCAGTAAAGTCAGTCTACATTTGGTGTACAAAAGCCCAATCCCTCTTCCCCTTTACCCTCACCCCTTTTAATTTCCAATATTCTTTACAAAAATCCACAGTTTTAAATCCTGTCAAATTCAATTAAGCTATTTTTAACTTATGGCATAATATTTATAAAATAAATGTGTCGTAATGTCTCAACATTTATTTCAGATTTCAACTTGGAACCCAAGCTTTCACGTTGTGAAAACCAATTAAAAATCTATATTTTCTGTGTGATGCCAGAGCAAACAGATATATTCTAGAGACAGATTTCTTTATGTGGTATATATTAATGCCCAGATGTTTCGGTTATCGACCAGCAGCTTTAACAGAAACATAGCCTGGACCAAAATGTAAACTGACATTCCTTAACACAAGACCCAATTCACCCCGTTCTGGTAGTTGTTGTGGTATATAAAGACTGATTTCTTCTTTGAAAACAAACGCTTTAATCTCTGAGCTACCAGAAAGTTCGCAAAATGGGAACTGCTGCCGTATATTTAAAATACAAAACAAAATATAATACCAATAAAATAATTGTTTAAAAAAACATATAAACCGCCTTAAAAAAAAAAAAAAAAAAAAAAAAAAAAAAAAAACACTAAAAATTTTTAAATAATTTTTTACCTGGCTTAGGAGAAAGTAAATCTAAATGGACAATATTTTACATTACTGTCATTGAAATTTTTACATTAATTAGTTATTTTTGTAGTCTGTGCCAGCGAAAGCAAGAAAAACAATAAGGATAAAAACAATAATATATAAAAAATCATGTTACTGCTTACCTACAGTTAATGCTAGAAACATGTTTCAACAAAACTGAAACATACATACGATACACTGATATTATGATAACTGTAAATCGTTTACTGCATGATGTAGCAAATCTACAGACACTGTAGTGCCAGAGATAAGCCTGCATGACCAATAAGGCTGAGCCACAGATTAAAATACTATTAATTTGTTTCCCAAATCTGTCTCCCGCAATAACACTATCTGCCTCACGACATGCTGTAAAATATTGGGAATTTTTGTTTGTACTCCCCATTTCGCCTCTAACACCAAAAGAAATTCAGTAATTTGATCTTTGCTATGTGACAGCTGGCACCGACTCCAAAAATAAGTAATTAATGTAAAAATGTCAATGACAGTAATGTAAAATATTGCCCATTTAGATTTACTTTCTCCTAAGCCAGGTAAAAAATTATTTAAAAATTTTTAGTGCTTTTTTTTTTTTAAGGCAGTTTTTATGTTTTTTTAAACAATTATTTTATTGAATATAGGTATAATTATTCCTTTTTTCCAGTCATCAGGAGTTGCGCCCTGATTCCACACCTTTCTCATCACACGGTATAGCCACTGCTTTCCTACTACTCCTGCTGCCCTTATCATTTCCACGCTCACTTCATCGATGCCTGGTGCCTTTCCACCTTTCATCTACCCAGGGCTGTTTCCACTTCTTCCCAAGTTAGATCCTTCTCTTTCTCTCCTACATGGCTGTTATTTTCCTGCTTCTCCTGAACAACTGTGTCATCTTGTAACTAATCTGGGTTCAGTAAGGCTTCAAAATACTCCTTCCACATCCATTTTAGTCTTTCTGCACTGCTTATTTCATTTCCATCCTTATCCAGCATGTTGACATTTTCTATCTGCTCCTTCCTCTTCCTTTTTCCATATAATACTTTCTTATTTCCTTTGCTATCGTCTTCCATCATGTTGGTCAATTTCTCCCGCCACCAGCCACTCCTTCTTTACTATTTTTTCCCCCTCCTCCTTTTTCTTTACATAGCTGTCCTTTGTCTCCTGTGCCCTCTGCTTGAACCATTCTCCAAAGGCCCTATTCTTGAGTTCCACTGCTTGTTTTACTCTATCATTCCTCCATACTGTTTCTTTCCAACTTTTGGTGTTACCAGTATTTCCACACACTGTTTCTGCTGCTTGGACTAACTTTGTTTTAAAATGTTCCTACTCTTCTTCCACTGTACCCATTTCTGCTATTGGTATCTTACTCCTTATTATTCTCTGGTATTCCTCTTCATTACTCTTCTCTTTCAACTTCCATACTCTTAATCTTCTATCCTGTCTTCCTGATTTTTCTCCTCTGTCGCAATCCTTAGCTCCATTACTATTAGCCAGTGATCGCTATCCAATGCCTCTGATGGTATTACCTTCACATCTACCACACTCTGCTTTAATTCACCATTAAATATAAAGTAGTCCACAACTGACTTCCTCTGCCAATCGCTACTGTACCATGTTACCTTGTGACTCTCTTGCTTTTTGTACCAGGAATTTCCTATTTTCAATCCATTTATTTTGCAGATATCCAGCAGCCTTTCCTCTTCTTCATTTCTGCCACCCCATCCTTCTGTCCCTACTACTTCCTCATACCACTGCCTTTCTGTGCCTGCATGGGCATTTAGGTCTCCCATAATTATAATATTTTTCCCATTTAACTATTTCTGCAACTCCTGCTCAAAATACTCCTTCTGTTGAATTGGACAGCCTACTTGTGGGGCTTATACTTGAAGTACATCTAGACTTATCCCTTTGACCACTATCTTAACCTTCATCATTCTGTCACTAATCTCTTCCACTTGCTCCTTCAGCCCCTCTCTCACAACTACCCATACTCCATTTCTTCTCCCTTCCTCATTTCCATTACAATGCAGTTGAAAACCATTTCTCAGTTCTTTCCTGCCCTTTCCTTTCCACTTTCTCACTCAACCCCAAAATATCCAACCTCCTTCTCTCCATCATGTCCACAATTTGCTCCACTTTCCCAGTTAATGTCCATATATTCAAGGATCCAAATCTTGCTCCATCCTTTCCGAGGTTTGTTTTTGTTATTTAAGCAGTCTCTATCCATGCTCTACCAGAAACGACTTATGTTTACTGCCCTGAAAGGTTTTAACAGTCCAACTAATCAGCAGAGTGCTGTTGTCACATGATAGTGACTTGGTAAAGGTCATGGTGTCAATTGTTCTCTTCACAGAGAGGCACGCCAACTTAATAAAGGATTAGGGCATTGCCCTTGTTGATGTTATTAAAATGGAAGTCAATGACATTTGGGTCATACATATGAAAAGTCAGTTGTGACAATATTATACCAGTTCTAATTCACAACTGATTTGACATTAATGAAAGCTGCAATGAAACTAATGTACTTAACACATAATTCAAAAATCAATTCACAGATGAAATTAAGGATAGCATACCAATTTTCCCATGATGTGTGGCATTAAAAATAGATTCATTACAAGTATTGAGGTACGTATTGCAAAGCAATTAGAGCTCCTGAAGTGGAGTTAAGCACTGAGTCTCAAAGGAATCCCAGTAGCATTTTCAGAGTGTCCATCAGAAATCGGCCGATTTTTCTGTGTTATGTACTTTAAATCCTTAGAAGAGAAAAAAATACCTTCTAACTGGAAAATTTCTCAGATAATTACCATTTTCAAGAAAGGAGATTGAAGAGATCCTGAGAACTATCATCCCATACATATAAAAATGGCTGTTTACAATAAAGTTTTGGAGCATATTATGTGCTTGAACATTATGAATTTCTAGACGAAAACATGGATTTTGGAAGAAAAGATCGTGGGGAACACATGTAAAGGATTGCCATGGTTATAGTGGTCGTTTACTTTTTGGGAATTTTATGACATTATTAAATTGAGCAACTATCAGGTGGGCAGATTATTTCCTTTATAGAATTATATTAAATTTGTCAGTCTGACACCAGGCGAGTTTAAGTGACGCAGAATCGCCAACTGCATTAATTAGTAATCAATGAAGGCTAACATCACTCTTAACAAATAGATAAAATGTGTACTCCTTACCTTGGAGACATATTAGTCACATTATACCTGACACAACTGGGTAACTTACTCTAATAGCTGATAAATGATTTGGGAACACCAGCAGAATGGATTGAATGAGAGTATTTATTCATTAAGTGACATCCGCATATCGAACTAAGTTATGACAGGGGTAATAACACATACAGTAGGCTGCCAGTTTAACAATTTAGTATTGAACAATAATTGAACTAAGTCTTCTTCAGACATGATATACTGATTTAACTGTAGCGAGCCTTGTAAACAATGATAACTATTTAGTCTGTAAATAACTGATTAGACCCCAACGCGAACATTATGAAAGTATTGATGCAAGTGACTCGTAGTTATAAGTTAAACTTGAATTTATGAATGAATAATAGTTCTGGAGCTTAAAGACAGATGAGCTATAGAACAGGGTGAAATACTAGTACAAGAGGACAAGAAACAGACTAAGTCTAACTGACATGCAGCAGCAGACCGACTCACAAATCCTTACCCTGTTATATCGTGTCAGTCTGTTCCTCAACTGGGCTGCAGAGAGCGAGGCAAGATGGCATCTCCCTTTAAATACTATCAAGTTACTGACACTTGCTAGGCCATTGGTCTGCGGCAAGCGTGTGGAATGTGCAAATCAGCACTTGATGCCACATCGACTGTGCACTTATGTGTAGCAGCTCTCTCGAATGTTCACGAATCAATCTTACAACATTTATACTCACACCCATAATAATATGTGGACCTTTACATTATTCCCCTCTTTCCTTGAAGATGCATCATTGTATCTTGTTCTTTAGGACACAATACGAGTGAAGAAGACTTCTAATTATGAATCACTCAAGATTTTTCACTATTTTTTGGACAATATTAACTTTTAAAATGAGTGTTACTGACCATGTGATTTCCTCCAAGCGAATTCTAACTAGCGTACTTGTGATCCTATAGATTTGCAATTTCAGAATCTCAAATAATTACAATAATCAAATCAAAAATTAAGAAAAAATCAAAATTACAACTTTGTAAATATTATGGCATGCTTCAAATGTTTATGAGCATTTCAGTCATGGAATCGTTGGACCAGTATTCTGTTCTTTTATCCACACACAATTATTTAAATTCTAAGATTTCCAGGAAAGTTTACTTCAAAAGTCTGTTTTGTCAAGGATCAAGTTCAAAACTTTTGTCAAGGACCAATCAACTTTCTTTTTGTCAGCATTGGTAGTAACAATTAAACTTAAAAGAAAGTCTTTAAATTGACTAATTGAAACTTCTAGAAATTAGTTCAAAATAGTTAAAAATTAATTGAACTTTAATTTGAGATTGAATAAACATTACTCGTTACATGGAAAATGGAACATTCCTTTACAATTTTTGAATACAAAACAATCATGGAACGTCATTTAAAATAAATCATTTGCATAAACTTTCAAAAAACCAAAAAATCAGTCAAGTTGCAATAATATTCAAAATCCCTTCCTAAATTATCACATAAAACACAAAATTCAAACAGTTATAAATAGAAAATGTTATATGCTGTGACTTTCTGGCATCTTTACAAGGTTTACTACATGATCAGGCTTTCTTGAAAAAATCAATGAAATACACCTATTTAAAAATAGAAAATGATTGATGTTAGCTTAGACTAAATCTGGACAGAAAAGAATGGCAGTAACTGAGTATTTTTAAATATGTAAACTTGTTATGAGTAGTACTGGAAAATGCTAGCTGTAAAATTTGACTTTAGGTTATCATGTCACTTAAAGAATTAATTTACCAATTATACCTGTCCTACTTCCATTAACTAACCTACGAGTTTCATTTTACATCCCTGAGACAACCTCCAAGTGGACTCGTCTTATCCTTAGGTACAGCTGTATTACATTTTAACTGTGACAAATCATGTCTCTATGTGACATTATTACCAGCAATTTCAATGGGACCTGGGTAAATTTTAATGAACAGAATTAGATTTACAATCATGAGTTCAACCAGCTTGTAAGCATGACTAAGTATAGTTACAGAATACAAAACCAACACTGTTTGCAAAACCGTTGCAGGTTAGAATCCCAAAATTGGTCAGAAATGTAAGGAGGATGTGCCTGTGAAACCAATTACTGTAGACCATATGCCAGTCAGTATTCATAAAACACAGAGTGACAAGAAATTTTGCTACACCACTTTTAAACAAATACAACTTCAGAATTACAACATAATTCCACTATACAGTGTGCTCTAACATTTAGAATTTCACTCATGGCTTCCCTTGAACAATTTTAAATCATCTTAACTTATTTCACCAATGGCTTATACTTCTGTTCTTACTTTATAAGTGGCTCAACATCATTTTAACTACAAATAAGCTGATATTACCCATTAACACATTATCTATCACAAATATACAATGGCTTTACACCATACTTTCTACACATCATGTGGCCAACATTAATACACATTAACACCATGTGGCTTTACTCTGTATCTACCTGTGCTTCTATAACACAAAACCCAATATGCATTACCTGCTGTGTATATGACAACTCCTCTTGCACATTCTATTCAGGTAATCATACTGAAAAACGACAATGCAGAACTGATCTGCCATGTGGCTTCCACATACCACATTTAATCCATTACACAGCTCTTAGCTGTCTTTATATTTGTCATATGCATGCATTTCATCTTTTAACATTGATTCTATTACCACATGAACATAAAATTTGCACATTACCCCATTATGCAACACAAACACTTTACTTCTTATTTCTGCCACTTAAAATTTAATTCGCCACTCATGCCACTTAAATACAGCTTCCAATGATTTACTCGACATTCATACTGCTAATAAAATACACAAACCTGTGTTTGAGATAACCCCTGAAGGTTGTATTTGACAAACTCGTTTCTCAACTTTGCATACAGAGGTATTTTTAGGCGATTAGATCCGTACTGTTGTTATCATCTTGGCTCGTGAAACCTCGATAATTGCATGAATCCTTTATTTGGCCTTTTAAACGAATGCTAAGATACACTCAAACGTGATTTCATTAACAAACGCTGAATACTCCTGATATGCAATACAAATCACATTTGTCGAGAGTTACAAATATTGTCTACAGACTTTTAAGTAGTGAAGCTATGTGGTGAAGCCATTTGCCACACATTTCAATACATTTTAAAACGTAATACCACTCGAATATAAACAGTTCACACTTCTGTACTTCCAGAACTTTAAAAAATGCATCACTTACACAATGATAATTTAAGGGTGTTCTCCTAAATACTGCCAATAGAAAAGTTGGTCCTTACTTGTTGTTTCTTCTGACGCCGTGTTGTTTTGATCCAGTGTTTAAGTGACATTTGCCACTAGTTCCACCATTTTCCAGCAACTCTCTAGCCGGCCACTGATTGCTGATAGATATGCACTGGTTCTCGACAGCTCGGGAAGCTGCCAACATTTGTTGGCTCAGCCGGTAAACTCCAAATTGCTTTTACAACTTGACAAACTGGGAACAAAATTAAAATGAACAATTGAAAATTCTTTCGACAAATTTTTATACTACTGACTACTAGTAAGACGATAAGAGATCGTCGTCTCAAAATCAACCGCACGAAATATTTAATTGTATTCAAGAAAGCAAAATTTAGAAACTTTGTTAAATAATTTTTTAAAGATGTTTTAATATATTTTTTAAACAAAGGAGTTCTATATCCCGACTTCTGATCACCAGTGTAAAATATTGCCATGGTTATAGTTGTCGTTTACTTTGTGGCCATTTTATGATGTTATTAAATTGAGCAAGTATCAGGTGGGCAGATTATTTCCTTTAAAGAATTATATTAAATTCATCAGTTTGAGACCACAGAAAGTGCTTTTTTCTATGGACCATAGTCGAAATAAGGTTTTCAGGAAAAGAAAAATTGTCAGTAAAATTCGAGAAATTGGGAAAAAACTGAAAGTACTGTTTTCTAAAGACCGTTTTTTTTTTTTTAAATTGATAATCGTCCAAATAAGGTTTTTAGATAAATAAAATTTGGGAAAGTTGCTCAGAAAATTCGAGAAATACTGAAAATACTTTTTTTCCATAGATCAATTTAGCATTTAAAAAAAAAAAAAAAAAAAAATGTTTGTAATGGTCTGAATAAGATTTTTAGATATAGAAAAATTGGAGTAATTGTCCAGAAAATTGGGGATAACAGAAAAAAAAGTTTCATAATGGTCCAAGGAAAGAAAAATTTGAAAACTTGCTCAGAAAATTGGAAAATTTAAAGTAGCTTTTACTATGGACCAATTTGGCTATTTTTTTTAAAAAAAGTCTTCTAGTCTGAATAAGGATTTTAGTGAAAGAAATATTGGATAAGCTGCCTGGAAAATTCAGGAAAAAAAGGAAATACTTTTTTATGTAGATTGATTTGGCCATTTTTTTTTTTTTTTACAAAAATGATCATGTTGTTCTGAATAAGGTTTTTAGAAAAGGAAAAACTGAAAAATTGCCCTGTAAATTCGGGAAAAATAAAAGTGCTTTCATCTATTGGCCAACTTTTTTTTTTTTTTTTAATGTTTATATTAGTCCGAATAAGATGGTTTGAGAAAGAAAGATTGTAAAACTTACCAGGAAAATTCGGGAAAAAAAAATTAAGTGCTCTTTTCTATTGGATTTTTGTACAAACGCTAGGCCATAACTCACGAGTCAAATGATGGATTTGCGTAGTTTGTTCCTTATGCACCTGGGATAGGAATAACTCAAATGATTTCTATTGGGAAAATAAAAAAAACAATTGCAAGATCAGGAGAAAAACTGGAAAAACGCATTACATCCTAAATTAAAATAAAATTACTTCTGCTTTTATTTTCTTATTATTCCAACATATATATAAAGTTTATTTCTAATCCATTGATATTGCTTGAGGGCGTGTGCTTGATGATATCAAAGAAGGTATTACCACAATTAGTCGTGACAGCGCCAAATCGTCCGATGCACGACACATTTAATTAAGAGCTGAAACACACAAAAAAAACAATATGATTGTGATGCATTGAGAAAATCAATTTGAAAGAATGTTTCACAGTTGAATCAGCATAAAACCATGGGGTTGTGGAAGATATGGTGGTTGACCTGGGGCACTTTTAGATTTCAACCTAAGTTGTATGTGTTCCTATATATCACTTTTCAGCCAAACCTATCTAGCGCAGATCGCTGGTGTTTGTGTGTGGTAGTAGCATAGAGTCTCGGATCATGTACAATGTTGGCCGAATGTCGATAGCTGTGGAAGTGTTGGAGAAATAGTGGTTGAAAATGGATTATCAATAATATTTTTGTATTTCAACCAAAGACGTGTGTCCTTATATGTCACTTTACTGCCTCAAATACATAGCTAGTGCATCACCACTGGTGATTGTGTGTGGTAGTGGCCTCAAGTCTCCCATCATGCACTATGGTGGTTACTTGTTAGTAGCTATAGGGGTGTGGGAAATACAGTGGTTGAAAGTGGTTGAAGTAGGGCATTTTCCGATTTCTACCAAAGACAGGTGTGTCCCTTGGTTTCACATTGCAGCCAGAACTACCAAGTGCAGACCATGGGCATTTGTGTGTGGTAGTAGCCTGTAGCCTTCCATCGTGCACTATGGTGATTGCATATCTGTAGCTGTGGGAGTGTGGTAGATATGGTGGTTGAAAATGGTGGACCTGATTAAAAAATCAGACGTGTGTGTCCCTATATTTCACTCCACAGCTAGTGATGTTCTGATACCATCAAAGTATCGATACCTACTTAAATGAGTAGTACCCAAATTGTCTTACGATACTTACTCATAAGAGTACTGCAAAAGTATCGATACTTACTCATGTCGATAGTTTTTTTTATTTTTTTAAATTAATGTCGAAGTATAAAAATATATGTGAAATGTTGCTATTTTTTTTTTTTTTTTTTTTTTTTTTTTTTTGCTGTCGTCAGTCTTTTGACTGGTTTGATGCAATCCTCCATCCTTTCCTATCCTGTGCTAACCTCTTCATTTCTTAATACCCCTTACAGCCCACGTCCTCAATTATCTGTTTCATATATTCTAATCTCTGTCTTCCTCTACACTTCTTACCTTCAACTGTTCCCTCCACTAACAAATTAACCAATCCAGCATGTCTCAAAATATGACCTACCAGCCTGTCTCTTCTTTCCGTAAGCTTTTTCAACAAACTTCTTTTCTCACCCATCATTTCCAAAACTCGTTCATTTCTTACTTTGTCAGTCCACTTAATTTTCAGCATTCTTCTGTAGCACCACATTTCAAATGCTTCAATTTTCTTTATTTCCGGTATTCCTAAAGTCCATGTTTCGCTACCATAAAGTGTTGTGCTCCACACAAAGAGTTTTAAAAAATTCTTTCTAATTCCTAGATCAATATTTGAAACTAAAAGGTTTCTCTTTTTCATGAATGCTCTTTTTGCTAGTGCTATTCTGCTTTTAACATCATTCCTGCTTCGGCCATTGGTTGTAATTTTACTTCCCAAGTAACAGAATTCACTTACTTCTCCTATTGCATCCGATCCTGTTTTTATATTTAATCTACTAGTATTGGTATCATTTCTGCTACATTTCATCACTTTTGTCTTGCTTTGATTTATATTCAGTCCAAAATCTTCCTTCAGTATTTTGTTCATTTGTTCATGCCATTCAGTAACTTCTCAATATCCTCAGCCCTCTCTGCTAACAAGACAGTGTCATCAGCAAATCATAGCATACTGATTTTTTCTCCCTGAAAACTTATGCCAAATTTTTCTTCGACTTTATTCATTGCTTCTTCTACGTACAAGTTGAATATTAACGGGGATAGACTACAACCTTGTCTCACACCCTTTTTAACTGATGCATGTCTCCCGTGATTCTCTACTTTTATTATAGTCACTTGATTCTTATATAGTTTATAGAGTATTCTTCTATCTCGATACTTTAGACCTGACTTCTTTAAAATTTTGAACATCTTGTCCCACCTAACATTATGAAATGCTTTTTCTAAATCAACAAATGCCATAAAAGTATCTTTGTTTTTCTTGATCCGCCCTTCAAGTATCAATCTTAATGACAGAATTGCTTCCCTTGTACCGCGATTTTTCTTAAACCCAAACTGATCTTCACCTACTATCTCTTCTACTACCATTTCCATCCTTCTGTATATTATTCTGGTCAGTAATTTTGAAGCATGTGATGTTAGACTAATGGTGCGATAATTCTCACATTTGCCGGCTTGTGCTTTCTTTGGAAGTGTGAAGATGATATTTTTATTAAAATAAGTTGCAATTTCTCATGTTTCATAACTTTTTGATATCAGCTTGAATAATCTTTTGATTCCTTCCTCTCCTAGGGATTTAAGAAGTTCTGCAGGGATCTCATCAATTCCAACTGCCTTATTTGCTTTCAAGTCATTCAGAGCTTTATTAAATTCTGTCCTCAAAACAGGATCTCCTAAGTCATCAATGTCGACATCACCTTCCTTTTCCATTACACTATTGTTCAAGTCGTCCCCAACATACAGTTTCTCAATGTATTCCCTCCATCTGTTAGCTCTATCTTCTGACCTTAAAAGAGGTTTCCCATCGGCAGCTTTAATGTTCATACCTCTTTTCTTCATTTCTCCAAAATTCTGTTTGATCTTTCTGTAAGCAACATCTACTTTACCTACGACCATTTCCTTTTCTACTTCTTCACACTTTGCTTGTAGCCATTTTTCTTTTGCTATTTTGCATTCCCTATTTATTTGATTTCTAAATTGCCTGTACTGCTCTCTTCCTGCTTCATCCTGAGCATTTTTGTACCTTCTCCTCTGATCCATCAGCTCCAAAATTTCTTCTGTTATCCAAGGTTTTCGGGCAGCTTGTTCCCTAAAGCCTAATGTTTCTTTACCAGCTTTCATTATTCCGGTCTTTAATGCATTCCATTCGTCCTCGGTTGAACTCCTTTCAGAGTTATTTCTTAGACCCAAGTTTACCATTTCTGCAAATTTTTCTCTCGTGCTAGATTGTTTCAGTTTATTCACTTCCAGTCTGTTCTACTTATACTGCTTCTTTATTCGCTTAAATTTCAGCCTGCACTCCATTATTATCAAATTATGGTCAGAGTCTATTTCTGCTCCTGGGTACGCTTTACAGTCTAGAACTTGATTCCTGAATCTCTGTTTGACCATGATATAATCTAGCTGATATCTGCCTGTATCCCCAGGACATTTCCAGGTGTACATTCTTCTTGCATGGTTCTTAAACAGTGTGTTTGCCACTACTAGCTTATATCTTTCACAAAGTTCTAGCAACCTGCTTCCTCGTTCATTTCTTTCTCCTAGACCAAAACTTCCTACAGTATTCCCCTCTTTTCCTTCTCCCACTATTGCATTCCAATCACCCATGATTATTAGATTTTCCTCCCCCTTCACATATTGGATTAATTCTTCAATTTCTGTATATATTTTTTTCTATTCCTTCATCATCTTCCTGTGACGTTGGCATATACACTTGTACTAATGTGATTAGGACGGGCTTAGTTTCTAACCTCATCAAAATAATCCTGTCACTAAACTGTTCATAATAACTCACCCGTTTCCCTACTTTCTTGTTCAGTTGCTAAATTATTTATTTTATTTGCCTAATGTTATAAAATCAAATAACACTCAGTAAATATTTTTATTTATTTATTAAAATTATAATAAAGCTCACATTGTAAGCAAACTTTGAAGGCTTTATCTTATCTTTAAATATTTATTTATTATAGTTTTAACACTTTTAAACAATAAAAGTCCGCTTTTGCGAGGTTTCCCAAAAAAGCAATTGTTCCATATATTTTGGGGACATCTTGTTTCTTTTGACTGTCATTGTTTCACCCGCATTAGAAAACAAACATTCACTCAATACCGACGTTGCTACAATAATAAGATACTGTTGTGCGTATTTATGCAGACAAGGAAATATAAATTTCATTTCTTCCCATTCTGTAGATGGATTTCTTTTTAGAGACATTACAGTGTTTGACAAGTAGAGAGAGACTTTGTCACTGCGGAGCATTTTCTTTTTCTTTGTGATGTTTCCAGAAGTGATATTCCTATGAAACGCTAGCTTAAGCATCTTCTTGCAATTCAAATGGGCTACTTAGTTGCTTATGAACCATATCTTTCAATTTTTGTGTGGGGGCTGCACGGGAGCGACCATTGGCCAGGTATAGTGAAATGCGCACCAAGTACAACTTTATTACAATGAAATAGGTACCTAAAACAAACTCTTTGAGGTTAGATTGCCTAATCTGACTGATTTTGTTTGATTTTCAATGCTACCAACTTGACGTCAACGGGAAATTAATTTTGCAGGCGTGACTGAGTGGCTCAGCAGGGATGATACATTTAGAATTTAACACTGGGTGCGTTTCGATATTTTCGATTCGATGCAAGTACTTTTCTTCCGATACCGAGTAAGTATCAAATGATTTAATTCAAATAAAAAAGGTACTCTGTATCGAAACAAAGTATAGAGTACTTACTCATATTTACTTGTATCGGAACATCACTATCCACAGCCGAAACTACCCAGTGCAGTCCAGTGGTGATTGTGTGTGGTATTAACCTCAAGTGTCCCACTGTGCACTATGGTACTAGCTATAGGTATGTGGGAGATATGGTGGTTGAAATGAGTCGACAGAGGGCAATTTCATATTTCGATCAAAGACATGTGTGTCCCTATATTTAACATTGCAGCCGTAAATACCCTGTGCAGATCACTGGTGTTTGTGAGTGGTATTAGTCTCAAGTCTCCCATCATGGATCACGGTACTTACATGTCAGTAGCTGTCAATCAAAATACTTTACAATCACAAATGAAGTCGTGAACATCAGCTAGTTTTATTGAAATTTGGACAGGACATCTTTTGGGTCAACCAGTACTTTATTCATCGGACTTGGGTAGTGAGCCTAACTTATGTGGTTTATGTATTAGTCTTAATATCCCCATACTCTTAGTATTGCATGTAGAAAGACTGCCATTTTATTTGTCTGCTCTGTTCAGGCAGGAATTATTGAAGAAATGCTAGAAGAAACGATGGACAGTATTGATGATCAGGAAGATCTGGAAGAGGAGGCACAAGAAGAAGTTGACAAGGTATTGCTGTAGTTTACTTACATGTGTATTGATATAGTACTTTACTTCAGTGCATTTTTATGACTTCGTAAAATACTGCACTTGAAATATTATCCACAAGAAAATAAAACAAAGTTATAACTGGGTGATGGGGAACTGATCGCCATTAATCTGCTTTTCTGTTCGTTACAGGAAATTTCTAAGTATTACATATTTAATCAGAATCTTTTGCCTACTTTGGCTACCATTCCAGTGTGGCAGACTGCTTTAACTTTAAAATTATATGCTGCGATTTTTCTACTCGACTCAAGAATATCAATCCATGGCCAGTCTGGGTGGTGTCTATATTCTCAGTGAGAGGCTGATTTTAGATGTGTTACTAGCTCTGTACTGAGAGAATCAAAAGCAGTAGTCACAAAAGGGATAGAAAACACACACTCATATGAAAATAAATGTTTGAAAGAAATTGGTAAGGCCATACTTACATGGATACACCTTTGCAAAACATACAAGAGGCTTAGGATGTAAGAAGTGTGGGAAATTAAATTATTTTTGCTTCCATTCAATCTCCCTTCCCCCATACCAGTATCAGTAAGATGCTATGGTGGAAACCTCTTCGGTTTGTAACTACAATCTCAATATTGAATGCAGTGTTTTACACAAAATTTAGTCACTTTAGCACTTGAACATCTGTAGTGGTTCAAAATCATATGCAGTCATTTCTTCAGTTCATTACAGGCATCTGAATACAAGAGAGCCTCTTCATAACTAGTCTACCCATTTTCTGTTTGCTGCTTCAACCAGATATTTTGTAATTATCTCTGTATTTTTTGTCATTTGGTGACTTTTTCAGTCAAAATGGATTTTAAGTAATTATATTTTAATTTTTGCTGGAATTAGGCTGGTTCCTTCATAGTCAGTTATATTAGTGTTATATTATTGAGGGACCTCAGTACATGTGGTAACTTCCTTAAATTGCTATGATTTCAAAACCAAGTGCTGCAGAGCCAGTTTACACCAAGGGGAAGAATGAGTTTCCATGTCTGGTTAAATGGATATTAGTAATCGTTTGACGTGGGAAAAAATCAGTTTCTACAATTGAACTTGCTTTTCTTTTTTCCTAGTGATGCAGAATTCTATTTTACTAATTTTCTGCTGTGATATAAATAAGTCATCACAAGTGGAATAACACTAGGATGTGTCGGTAGGTGCTGTGGGAGCTAACTGCAGGAACACTGGGCAAGGCTCCGGCTGCTGTAACTGACTCTTTGCCACCTGCAGCGTCGGCAGTGGCTGAAGCCTCGGTGGATGCAGAGCTGCCTCTCGAAGACGAAGAAGAACTGGAAGACATGCAGAGCAGGTTACAAGCACTCCGAAGCTAACGGCCTCTAACTCCATTTTTCACTTAGCTTGTTGGCGCTTCTGGATTAACTTAACCTAAAGAATAGCCAAGTTTATATACAAATTATTTATGGAATAGAACTTTTAGTATAATTTTGTATATCTCTATACAAGGTTTTGGTCTTTATACAATAATTTTAAGAAAAACGTCTGGTTTGAAGATGGTGTAAATGGTAATAATTTTAATGTAGAACATTGTTGATTGATGTCAAAATTCCTTTGTTTAGCATATTATTTTCACCAGTTTGATCTGTATCAACAGATCTCATATTCATGAAAATAAAGTTTTTGCTAAAAAAAAAAAGGAATCTAATGTAGGAATTTCACATTTTAAAGTTTCTGTTTACTAAATTTTATGAATATAAATGTGCATTATCTTTTGCATATTTAATTTCACTACCTGCCTCCATACTAGATATTTTTCTTACTTTTATTCTATTTTTGTTTTAGTTTTTTTTTTTAAGAAAATTTACAATGTTATAATGAAGGAAGTGGTTTAAAACATTTTTTGTGATGCTTGTAAACATTTTAAAAAATCAGCTGAATGCCTTTCTTAAATAATATAATTTTTTATCTGGCTATTTTACTGATGTAGTGAATCACAAGAGTCTTTCTTTAATTTGAATCCAAAAACAATTCTATAAAATTAAATTTCTGTTTATTACTGTTATATCAATTTATGAAGATAAATACTGGAAGTTTATCTCATTTTATAACTATTAAGTAATAAATCTCAAGTCATTTTCTGCGTCTACTTCATGAGAGAAGCTACTTCTTTTAAGAAATAAGGTATCAGTTTCCTTCAAGATGACTTTCAGTGCATGTGTACATTTTCTTCAAAATTGTATACAATTTGAATGTTTATTTTAAAGTGAACCAGCACAACAGTCTAAACTGTTACAGAGAAGGTCATATTGTCTTTTCAAAATATTTTTGGTTCACATAAACAAACTGAATAATAATAATTACTTTACAATAATTTTATAAACTAATGACAGTAGAAAAAACTGTTTAAATAATTTTAATGTTTCAAATATCATGAAATAATACTTCAACAAGATCTCTTTATTCCATTTTTAATTAGCAAAGTTTCAGAGTATGGAAATTACACCTGCTACTTATGTTTCCCCTTAAATTATAAGCTGCTTTTAAGGTTTGAAGATTTTAATTTAGTGTTTTTAGCTACAGGCAATAGATGGTTGTCTTTTAGTATTTATTATGCTGTACTTATCTGTTAAGTTGCTGTTTATATATGTATAGTTTATAACTTAGTTTTTTTAAATAAATAATTGAAAGTATTTATGCACCTTTTAATATATATTTAGATGTTTGCTTTCATTTCTTCAAATACAGTGTAAGGCCATTCATTATTTTTACTTGGCACTTCTTTAATATGGCAGTTATGATTTTGAGAGTGCGAAACTTCAGAGCAGTGATTAAGATCCATTGGGTTTTGTATATTATTTGCTATAGAAAATAACAATTTCTGTAATCTAGGAATTTTTCTGTTACTAAAATTTTTGTTTATTCTTCTGAAAGACTTTACTAAATTTACGAGACTTGGTATACTTCAGATGGATAATTAGAACTTTCATGGCCAAACATTTTAGTTAATATTTTTTTATATGCATAAAATGAAAACCATATTTATAGGTTCCAGAAAAACTCGGAAACTATTGAGCAGATTTTGGTGGGGTTTTAAAGCTTAGGATCAGAATTGAATCATTTGGTATGTCTTATGTTTCAACATTACATAACATCAGAACAGTAAATAAAATTCAGAAGGTGTAGCATAAAACACCACAGATCCAACACCAACTACATATTGTGTATGTCCTACTTCATAAAAAATAATAGCCGAATTACCACATTCTGGTCCCTTCCTTAAATTTAGGTTATACATTGAAAGAACAAAGGCTTCCCCAGTATGATCACTGTATAAAATCTGCTCAGGCCTTCCACTCGGAGACCGCATCAATCAGATGTAACGTTTTGCAGCCAGGTTGTAGAACACTTGCTCTCAGATAGGCCTCACTGGTCAAATATTTGCACTGAAATCGTAGTCAAGTGCACACAGTGCCTCTTCATTCTGAAGTGGTGGGTCCGGCAGTGTAGTGGAGTGAGGGGCGTGTCGGGGATACATGCGGTTGGAAAGGTAGGTTGTAGTGCAGTGTTTATTTTCTTGACAGCTCTGTAATTGGCTAATCGCTAAGTTCCAAGCTGCACTAAATTGGGACTCAGTACCTCCGTTTACCAAGCATTCTGCAAGACGAATCTCTACAGTCACCTCGACTACGCTGCCCCAGCATCTATTTGCATTTACTAATATTAGAGTCCCCTCGAAGTTAAAACCTTGTCCATCTTCTATGCCGAGTACTGCTACAGCTGACTTCATTTCTTATCCCAGGTGTACCCATCTTGAATGCTCCAAGCATCTCTGAAACACGGAGCACACCGTCTGCCCAATATACTGCTGCCCACACTCGCAAGGGATGAAATAAATAGCAGACTGCGCGAGATCCAAATCATCCTTTGCATGGCGTAGTAAATCTTTTATATTCCTGGATGGATGAAAGAAAGTCTTCACGCCATCTTTGCCTAGCAATCTGGCGATTTTTGCCAAAGTCGCTCCAGCGTAAGGTAAAAAACTTAGTTCTTCAGCCTCTTGCTGTCTTCCTTTCTTTTGTGCAGTGGAAAGTTCATCCCAGGTGGTCTAGTTCTGCTAGAAGACTTGCTGAATCACAGATGGCTCTGACCCTGTGCATTTAGGTTTTTTTTTATTATTTTTTATGAAATGCTATTTGGCCATATTAACCATTCAGCCAGCTCAATGTGTTCCTGATTTTCCAACGTGTACATATTGTATCATCTTCATTATTATTATCAATCTAGTTAGGAAAACACAAGACAGCACAGCACTTAGTTAAAACCACCCACACCCTAGACTGGACTCGAACCCTGCAGTACGAAGAAAGCTCACTACCCCTACATTGCTTGGGTTGGCATTATTAGGATTATCACTGAACTGTGCTGAGCAGGATGATGGTAATTGTTCGCGCTGAGGTATAGGTCATTTTCTTTTTTCCTTATGGATTTACGCCTCATTGACACCAAGGTCATTAGAGGCAGGTGGTCATTATTAGTTGGTCATTATGTGTCCTAGTGTGCCATCTGTATTCCTTCTGATGAGAAATGAGAGGCAACCCTTTGCTCAATCTCCACTGTAAATTTGATACTTTTATGTATTGGATTTAGATGTTTCAGCAAATAGTCTAATTTTCCCTTCCATACAGCCATGATGAAAGTGTCGCCCACATATCTATAAAAAACAAGTAGGTCACAACTCTGTATTGTCCAGTGCTATGTGCTCGAAATGTTCCTTGAACATATTGGTGACAATGGGGAACAATGGCAAACCCTTGGTGTCTCCATCACATTGTTAAAAGTAATCACCTTCAAATAAGTCAGCGTGTGGTGGGAATGTTCCACTGTCAGAGGTTCAAAATACTGTCTGAGCAACTACAATGTCTCTAGCAGAGGGACTCTCGTAAAAAGCTATGCCACATCAATACTGACCATGATGTTGTTAGGTGCTATTTCTAACTGTTTCAGCATGTCAACAAATTTTGTCGAATTCCGCACATGGTAAACACATCCGGTGTTGCGGCAAAATATTTACCTGCCAGGTATGTCAGTGACCCAATGACACTTACCGTAGATCACACTGGAACCCTGTCCTTGTGTATCACTGGCAGCCCATATAGCTGTGGAGGTATTGGTGCATGGTGCTTGAGTTGTTTGATGATGTCCTGTGGAAGATACGAAGCTTGTAGAAACACAGTGGTCTTCCTTACTATTGACGCTGTTGGATCATGCTTCAGCCTTGCGTAAGCTTCGTCTTCCATACTGGTGTTTATTTTTTGCCTATAATTCTCTATCCTCAGGAAAATAGTTCAATTCCCCTTGCCTGTGAGAAGAAGGGTGATGTTGTTTTCCCATGATTTCTTAAGCACTTTCCAGTTTGATATTGACATGTTATACAGGGTGGTGCAGAGGAAACGCATGTTTTTCAATATTGAATTACTGGGACACAATGGGTTGAAAATTATAAAAACAAGTATGATATGATAGGGTTTTTAATGCAGTTTTTGAAATTGCATACCATATTTAGATTCGGAAAATAATGTCTTTGAGATGACGTCCTTCTTGCTGGATACAAATTTGGATCCTCTTCTGAAAATTACGAACGGCTCTCTCCAACATTTCATTCGGCACGGCTTCAATTTCCTGACGAATGGAATTCTTAAGGTCATCGTGTGTGCGAGGCTTGTTGATGTACACTTTTGATTTCAAATATCCCCACAAAAAGAAGTCACATATAGGTCGGGTGAGCGAGGGGGCCAGTGAACATCACCAAATCTCGAAATCACATGTCCTGGGAAGATTTGTCGAACCACTGCCATGGATGCTCTCCCCGTGTGAGCTGTGGCACCATCCTGCTGAAACCAAATGTCTCTCGTGTTCACTTGACGCCTTTCAAGTTCTGGACGAAGGAAGTTGTTTAACATTTCAACGTAGCGAGCTGATGTAACAGTAACTGCAATTCCTTCCTCTTCCAAAAAATAGGGCCCAACAATCCCCAGCTTTGAAATGCAGCACCACACTGTTACCTTTAAACTGTGCAGAGGTCTTTGGTGTAATTCTTGTGGATTCTCCGATGCCCAATACCGACAGTTTTGAACATTGACGTAACCGTCAAGATGAAAATGTGCTTCATCACTCATGAAGACTGTAGCATCTGGATCTTCCGTAAACATTTTCATCCATTATGCGACAAAACTCTCTGCGCTGTACAAAATCCCCTTCATTAAGCTGCTGGACGATCATTATTTTGTACGGATGGAACTTGAGGTCATCATGTAAGATGCGGTGAAGCGAACGACGTGACATACCCAGCGCTACAGCATGTCGTCTAGTCGATCGTCTAAGACTAGTAACAACTGCCTTTCTGACTCGGTCTACATTTTCCGGAGTACGAACTGAACGGGGAAGACCAGGTGGTTTCTTTTTCATCACAGAACCAGTACTTCTAAACGCTGCAACCCATCGGAGTACAGTATTTCGATCAGGCACTGCACCTCGATGTCCAACTCTAAAATATTGACGGAAAAGACGTTGCACTGTGACTACAGAGTCATTGTTTCTAAAAAACTGCTCGACAACGAACACACGATGTTCTGCGCTCCATAGCGACTGAAACAGCATTGTATGGGCCGTCTGCCAACATTCGTTCAAGGTCACTACCCTCTGCCGTCGCCGCGTACTAGCGGTTCGAAAAACGTGCGTTTCCTCTGCACCACCCTGTACTTGTCAGATTTGACCTTGTGAGGATGTGACAAGTTTATTATCTGATTTCTTCTTCAGAGTTCTCGGGTATCCTTTGAATGGCCTGCTTAACCCCACTGATGATATCCACCTGCAGTGTAGATCTCGGGATGGTTGCTTACTGTAAGCCCTGTGAGAACAACTCTTCCGCATAGATGCTCCTACTGAAGGCAAAGAGGAAGCTACATAAAAAGTAAAATAAATAAATTAGTAATTATGAAACAAATGCAAGAGAACATAGTTGCCATTGAAATTATCTCTGACTATTAACGGGACCTATCTATAACTACTGCTTTTTACTCGAAATTGAGCCTTTTGTGCTATCAATAAAAACAATTTTGCAAAACAGTTCTGAATACTTGATATTCAACTGTACAGGTACGGAATAGATTTGAATTTTGAGCTCCAGCACCATATTAAGTAGCATAATGAGAAAATTTTCAGCTCAAGTGGCAGATGAGGCAGCGTAATGACACTCGTGGTGTTTGATAGTGTGAAAAAACTGTCAAATCGATTCAACTGTTTTCAGGTGTTGCTAGATCATTTGTAAAATAAATGTGTCCGACCCCAAGCTTTCATATTCCAAAAATCCATTCAGAATCCATATTTTCTGTGTGATGACGGTACAAACACACATTCTAGATACATTTTTATGTATGTGGTATGTATTACATGTTTCGATTTTCAAGCAGCAATATTAGCAGATGTTGCAATTAAGGAGAAATGTAGCCTGAACCAAAATGAAAGCTGACATCAATGCACCCAACCCACCCCATTCTTGGAACTGAGCAAGTAAATCAACATTTAGTTTAATACTGCAAATTGCTGGTACCAAATTAATGACCTTTGAATCTTTTCAGACAAATGAAAATAGTGTACTAGTTAATAAACCCCTACCCACCCCTTTCTGAGTATGGTGGAGGTGATTCAAGGTTTGCTTTAATTCCAGGAATGGCTGGAAGAAATTTAATCGCTTGGTACACGTTACCCATTGGGTGAATGAAAATATTATGAGGTGTGATCAAAAAATACACCGAATGAATTTTTATGGCAGTAACTGCTGATGCTACATCCATTTGTTGTAATATGTCCTTTAGCCTGTTGAAACCAGCATTGTCAAATTTTGAACAGGTTCTAACTTGTTAGTCAGCTTCCACTGATAATGTGGTAACTATGAAGACTGTTTATAAGTGGTATTAATGAAACTAAGGAAAATGGTAGTGGCTTCTAGGCGGTATAAATAAGGGAAATTAACCGACCGCATACCAAAGTGGACGGCCGCGGTGAGGGGGGACACTTATTCTGACAAATACAGAATATTTCGGCATCTGCCTTCATCTGTGCTAGATAAACGGGCCATTAGGCTCCGTACGTGTGTACTCAATGAGCGTCACCCAATGGCTAACTGGGTAGTGGAGGAGCGGTAATTCTGATATGAGTTCTGTATCAGATTCATTGTCTGGTTGATTGCATCCTCTGTAGATCTACCCACTCTGAATCCATATTGGTTTGGATTCATCCCTTTCTTCTCCCAATGCTCTTCCTCCTGGTGTCTTCTTCTGTCTGGCTGGTTACACCCACTCGACACAGCAGCCATCAGACGACCGAGCGCCCCGGCAGCCCGCCGGGCTACCACTAGCGCCATACCCCAGCAGTGCCCCCCCGCGGAACCGTGGGTGGTTAGCCCGGGTCTGCACCGCAGCAGTTAGCCCACAACCACGCAGCAGAAATAGACCAGCCCGAGGTCCGTCACTCTAGCGCTTCCACTGGCGCCGCACACTGTAGCGGTTCCCGGAATTCGGTGGTAGCTGCAGTTGTTCACTGCATCGGTTCCCGGTTTGAGGAGGTTATGCAGTGCATACTGGCCTTCACTCCAGGGTGGTGGCCGCCGTTCAATCTACCGCGGGTCGCTATCGCTCCGCCTTGGAGTTTCCGCGAGCGTCCCCGCCGCGGAGATTCACCGATGTAAACTCCGAGGCAGACGCCGGTATCCACGCAGCAGCGGTCGGACAGTGAAGCCGCCGGGCTACCCTCCAACGTCAGGCCACGGCTTCAAGCCGGTGCTCCATCTTCCTATCGTTGCCTAGCACTGAAGACGATAATGGTGGGCTTACCTGAAGATAGCCCTCCACTTCGCCCCCAGTAGCCAAGGGACTCGTCGAGGCTGTAGTCGCGCTGCTGCTACTTCTTGCTGTTAGGTTTGCTGCGGTCCGCTGCCCGGCGCGATCTCACATCATCATTGTCATTGGACGACTGAATAGCTGCTTTCCCCGGACTTCAGCCTAGGTATTTTTGTTTGAGGGTTGACTCCGCAGTAGGACGCCGCCCTTGACTGGGGGCGATTGGAGGGCTGTCTGGTGTAAGC
The DNA here is from genome assembly GCA_031002005.1 of Vandiemenella viatica. Taxonomy (NCBI): domain Eukaryota; kingdom Metazoa; phylum Arthropoda; class Insecta; order Orthoptera; family Morabidae; genus Vandiemenella; species Vandiemenella viatica. The sequence goes on from CM061919.1 coordinate 35,051,227, forward strand.
AAAACTTCTTACGACGTGGTGGCCACCTTGCTTGCAAGTGCAGCTCCAATGGCAGCGGCAACTTGTTGTGGAAGCGCCAGGACGGCGCTCATGACCGCGTCCAGCCCGGCCGCGTGATTGCAGCCTCCCGCGTGGCTGGATGGTGGGGCTGCTCATACCCTTCACCCGTCCTTCTTGGCTGTAGGGCGCGCACTGAGGTGTGCATGGAGCTGTGGCTGGGCGCTGCTTCTGGCTGCGTTTTGGGGGAGTGGCTCAATCCCCCCTCCCTGCCGCCCGCTCGGTTTGTTCGCTCTCCGCGTACTGCGCCGCTCGTTGTGGTGTTGGATCAGCTGTGGTTGGCTGGTCGTCTACTGCCCGGCTGCGGTCTTCTCCGGCGCGCTTTTCCGAAGTCTTTGGCGGGCTGGACATTTTCCGCGCAGGCTGCGTGATTCGAGCCGCAGTTACAGCACGTCGGCGAGCTCACCCATCGAACCTCCTTTATACCTTCAGTTGGAAGGACCGCTCGCTCTGATTGGTCGAGAGCGCTGGCTTAATACGCGGCCCGCTGCGGCCACCGATTGGCGCCATTTAAAGGATTGCCGGAGCCAGGTGTGGCGGAAATCAAAGCGCCACGGTTTGCTCACGACCGCGTGATGGCACGCCAACGTGTGTGAACTGTGGTGCTGACCACGCCGCCTGCTACGGAGGCTGTCCAGTCAGGAAGCGACTTCGATCTGAGGGAGAGAGACCACCCCAACACAGCCACACTTAACCAGCAATTGGAGGGGATGTCAGGGCAGCCCACCAAGCCAACAGGACTTCTCACGGCCAACAGAAGAACCGGCGACCGACGACGTAAACTGGTTCTCATCGCAGCCGTCGATGGAACCAACAAGCCACCTGCAGCACAGGTGCTGCGACCACGAAGAAATACGAGAAACCCAGCTGGGGAAGGTCGTCCAGCTGCTAACGCAGCTGATGACGGCGATGATCCCCAGCTGAAAAACGAACCCTGAGGAGGTTTTAACATAATGGCGCCAAAGGCGTCCATAGCCCATTTTTCCCCTTAATGTGAATAAAGAAAGAACCAAAAACCCAACAACCAGACACGTAGTGGTAGAGCTGCCAAGGCAGCGGGAAAAACAGACATGGTCGTTGAGACCGCGAAACACACACACTCAAAAAAAGTGGAAGGTATAACGAGCTTAATGGACTAATGGCTCACAGGCCAAAAGAAAATCTGAAAATTTCAGTCTGGAACTGCAACAATATAAAGAACAAACGAATTGAAATGTTAGAATTCATAAAGAGAGAGGTAGTAGAGATAGCCCTCGTCTCAGAAACTTTCCTTAAACCGAGCAACAGCTTCCGACTCACCGGCTACGAGGTCTATCGAACAGATAGAATCGGCAGGCGAGGGAGCGGAACAGGAGTGATATTCAAGAAAAATCTCACACATGAGCCACTCAGGACACCACAACTTATAGAAACAGAGGCCACAGCTATTAAAATACACACGCAAGGAGGTCACATTGCACTGATTGCGGCCTACCTTTCTCCCAACGGAAACCTAAACGAAGTGGACTTAGACGAACAACAGGCAACAAGGTGATCATAGGAGCGGACCTAAACGCCAAACACTTCGTGTGGAACTCCTGAAGAAATAATGCCAGAGGAGAACTACTACTACGACTGGCAGGAAGGAGGAACGTCGAGATCCTCGGGCCAGAAGATCCCACATACATCCCATTTAATACCCAAGGATAACTAGACGTACTGGATATAGTCCTGACAAAAAACATCAGAAAACAAATTGGACGAAAGACCATGGATGAACTTTCCTCAGACCTCCTACCAGTAATGCTGTAGTTCCGGAATTGGATCCTACCATACAGTAAACCCAGGGGGGACCCGATTGGCATGCGCAGACCGAGCTCAAATTTCTTGATCTGCGAATGACGTCACCATAGGAGCACTGAGTGTTGCCGGAGCATTTTAGTATATGGGCGCGTGCTGTATTGTGATCGTGATTTTCTTTATAACTTGCTGTAAATTGTATGAACACGGCTGGATGTGCTGTCGCTGGTTGTACCACTTACAACAGAAAAAACAAAAGGTATTGGTATCACTTATCATTCCTTTCCAAAGGACATACAGCTTACGAAAATATGAATTCAAAAATGCTATCGCAAGGACAATTTCAGTACAATAGCAACAACTGTTTGTTCGCAACATTTTGTGGCAGAAGATAGTTCAAAAATTAATTGATTTTGATAATGGTTAAATGAAAGTATGCCCTAAGCTAAAACAGTTTCACTTGTCAGTTAAAGGAAGAGAGCACCAGAGGGTATTTTTGGCATTGCAATTGTTTTCTAACACCGCAAGCAATACGCTATTTCATGCCAGAAGAAGAATGCAGTGCTAATTTTTTGTAGCTTGTTAACGAATTATTTGACGTTATGAGCAGAAGAGTACAGTCTGACAACAAGCGGTTAGCATGTGGATATGGTGTTCACAATGATATTCTAGAAAGAATTTTGAGACAGATGTATGAATGCTGTGAAAAAATGAAATTGATAGATCAAAACAGCTACTTCCTTTCTAGAAAGGATCTATGAAAACTATTTGATCCGTGTTTGGTCTATACTGCGAACTCAATAGTTTCAAAGTAAAATACATTTTTTAACAGTTTGCTGAATCAAGATTGTTTAGAGATTTTTTTTTCTCTCAGATATTACCTAATATTTCTGAACTACTGCCTCTGATTGAAGGAGATTATGACCTTAAAAATATTAACATTTCATTCGAATGTGATACCGATCAGTCTTCGTTTACAGCAGAGCCTGACGGCTAAATCGAAGGCTTTTGATATCTTGCTGATTACGTCGCTCACCACGGAAGAAAATTCGATGCTAATTTGTCGGCCTGCATCTTCATCAAAATCCGAAGGATGGGTAGAAGCACTATCTCGAAAAACCTTATTGTACAATCTGATGACTAGTTAAATAAAGTGTCACAATTTGAACTAATTTTTAAGGATGTGAATGGTTGTGATTTTATGTCGAAAGATAAGAAAATTTTTAAAACAATTTGCTCCAAAATGGTTGAAAAATATTCAGAGGTACCAGTGGAAGTGATAAAATCTATATAAGGACAAAAATCTTTATTCGTTTACGCTACATGAACGCAAAACTGAAAATGAAAAATGTGGTCGCAGAAAATAGGAGGAAATCTCATCAGTTCCTCGCATCGTCCATTCCAAATATGGAGAAAAACTAACACAAGAAATTATGTGAATCTTACTACCAAATACTTAAAAAATCTCGTTGAATTAATTGCTTTGACATCCGCAAAATGCGTACTTTCGAACAGCAGCACGCTTCGCTCATTTGCCGCATGCATCCATTGCTTGAGTTTGCTCCAACAGTGACGTAATTTCAACAGCCAATCACCACTCGTTTCGCTTCGGGCCCTACCTTTACTAAAATTACCTTGAGTAAACCTACTATTACCAAACAAGTAGACTGGCAGTATTTCAAGAGACTAGACCACAATAAAACCAAACCCACATATAATATTTCAACACCAGACAGTATCGACCACGCAATAAAACATTTTGATCAGACAGTACTCCAAGCGTAGCACATAGCATCAGTCACCACCACTTTTCACGACCGCCTCAGAGAAGAATTGCCACCCCTACTAGAGGAACTCCGATATTTACGCAATAGACACAGGAAGCTCTGGCAACATATCGAAACCCCGCCCACTGACGCCGGTATTTAATTTAATTGCAATGGAGCACAGGCTCCGGTGGCAATTTCCCTACACACCCATCTTCCTCCTATTCTGCACCTACCTACATTTGCCCTCTACAAATTTTATCTTTAAATTCTTTCAAAGTTTTCGGTAAATTATTCATCATTTCTCTTGGTAATCCCAGACACCCTTAGCTAAAAAAGAGAATCTTCCCACACCCTTGCGCCTGAAATTGAGTGCCAGCTTGTGGCCATGGTCATCTTTTCCCTTCCACGCACTACTTTTCAAACATATTGCAATATCTTTGCATGCCTCATCGCCAGTATATGCCCTGTACATTCCCATGACCCTCCTCCTGTCTTGCAATGAATCCCATTCCAGCTCCTTTATCATATCCGTCACTGATTGCATTCTGGGATAATTTCCAGAAACAAATCTAGCAGCCCTTTTTTGCACCCTCTCCAACTCCTGTATTTGATACGTAAAATGAGGGTCCCACACTACACTACCATTTTCGAGCAATGGTCTCACCAAAGTTTTGTAACCCAATTCCTTGACTTCTCTCGTACATCTCCTCATCACTCTCTCCAACAAGTGCAGAACTTTGAAACCTTTTCCTACCACCTGTCCTATGCGTCCTGCCCAGTTAAGTTTGTTATCAAGTCTTCAAGCAAGCAATTCTTTCCCCACCTTATATTCATAATTAACCTTTTGTTTTTTATTTGTGTATCTAATAAGCTGACTCTCCTTTGCATTTATCTTCATTCCATATTTACCAACCCAATTAGATATCCTGTCCAGATCACCCTGCAACTGTTTACAATCCTCTATCGTTTTGATTCTTTTATACAGCATTATGTCATCTGCAAACAATCTAATTTCAGATAGTAAACAATCAACACAATTATTCATTAGAATAATGAATAGCAATGGTCCCAATACTCCACCCTGTGGCACACCCATTTTTACTTCCACTTCTTTTGATACTACGTTTCCTACCCTACTTTCTGTTGTCTACCTTTTAAAAATTCTTCTACCCAGCAAATGACTTTCTTATCCACTCCAATGGTTTTTACCTTATTTACTACCATTTTATGGCTTACTCTGTCAAACGCCTTAGACAGATCTAGTGCTACACTATCAATTTGGCCTCCCTTGTCCATTTCATCTGAAATATCTTGCATATATCCCACCAACTGAGATTCGCATGAATATCCTTGCCTGAAACCAAGTTGCCTGCTTGAAAACCACTTACGTTCCTCACATGTATTTCTGATGTGGTTGCATATCAATCTTTCCATTAATTTACCTACCACTGATGTCAAACTGATTGGCCTGTAATTCTCAACTCTATTTCTCACCCCTCCCTTATGTACCACTACTACTATTGCACTTTTCCAGTCCTGTGGTAAGCGGCAAGTGTCTAACTCAATTTAAATAATATTTCAAGATAAGGTACAATGTCACATCCGGCTATCTTTAAGATATCTGTAGTAATATTATCTTCACCAGCCCCTTTATTTTTTTTCAGCTTTCTTATTTCCTTCATGATTTCCTCAGGATGGATATCAAATTTTTTACTATCGTCATTTCTAATTGTGTTGTTAAGCTCGTTCTCCGAATTAGACCCTCCTGTTTCTGATTCATTGTCCCTAATGCTTTCACTGAACCAGTTACTTAAAATCTCTGCCTTTTTCAAATGGTCAGTAACTTCTTCCCCATCCTTATCTATAAGTGTCTCTACACCCTCCCTTCCCCTCAGTTTCCTGATATAGCCATAGAAATTTCTAGATGCATCAGTCAATGGTCCTCCTGCACTGACAATACTCTTCATAAGCCCATCTTTAGCCATTTCCATTGCTGTTATTAAGTCCTTGTTTAGTTGTTTTAAATATTCCCTACTACCCTGCTGTCTCTTAACTCTGTTATGTTCTTTTCTTACCAACCTCTTTAACCTCCTCACTTCCCTATTATAGTACATAGGTTGTCAACTTCTCTTTATTTTCTGCTTTGGAATAAATTTTTCTTCCCCCTTTCTTATTATCTCCTTGAACTCTTCCCACCTTGACTCTACTGTACCTGAGCCTTCCTTCCATTTGCTGAATTGTTCTCTGAAATATCTCTTCAAATTTGAAACCTGTGCCTTTTTATAATTGTACCTATTTCCCCCTTCAATTTTGGCTGCTGGTTTACTGAATCCTCCAATATCCATCAGAACTGCTTCATGATCACTCTTATTCCTTCAGTTACTTGATACCTCAAAAGGTTTTCATCGGGCTTAATTAGAAATATATCCAAAATATTTTTTCCCCTAGTGTTTTGCTCAACCACTTGTGTAAATCCTCCTTCCCTTTTTAAGATATTTGCAAATCTTTGTTCCCTTGTGTTATTTATCTTATTCCCTTCCCAGTTTACACCTGATAAATTTAAATCCCCGCCAATGATGATCATTCTATTCTCACCTCTGAAATCTGAGTATGAATTTAATTTCTCCCCAAGAACCTCATCCTCTTCTGTCATTCTTCCACTGCAGTAAACAGCCAACACTCTGATTTTTTCTTTTTATTACCCCAGAAATCTACCCCAAGTAACTCATGGTCTTGATCTATGAACGCCAGTGAACTGTGGTAGTTTTTGCTAACTAGTATGAAGACTCCTCCACCAATTGCTCCTAAAACAGCTCCGCGACCGACTACAAGAGAGGCGAACAGAAAAGTGGGAAAATAGAATGTCTGAAATAGTGCTCGAAAATAGAGATGCGTGGTAACTGATTCGAGTCGTGCAACAACCACGAGAGGCCAAGATAGTCATCAATGGACCAGCGGGGCAGTGCTTCACCCCACTCGCAAAAGCAGAAATTTTAGCAGAAAACTTCGCGCAACAGAATGTACAAGAAGAATACGAATTGACAATAGCGGAACAACAAGAGGTTGAGAACATCGAAAGGCAAGCCGATGAAATTCTCCAAGCCCCAGCGAGGGACCAGCCCGAGCTGACAACACCAGGGGAAGTCCGAGGGATCAAAAAGGCACCTGGGCACGATAAAATAGGAAATCAGCATCTGAAAAACCTACCAAAGAAATTCGATGTATTACTGAAAAGAATATTCAGTGCATGTCTGCTACAATGCTATTTTCCGACTGTATGGAAAATCGCAAAAATAACGGCAATACCTGAGAGAGGTAAAGACCTACGCTTAGCCGAAAACTGCCGCCCTATCAGTCTACTCTCCTCAACCTCGAAGGTTCTGGAAAGAGTGCTGATCAAACGAGTAAACGTCAGTCTTGAAGCAGAAAATACGATCCGAGTTGAACAGTTTGGATTCTAGAGGCTAGTATAAGCAACCAGACAACTACTACAGATAACTGAAGATATCAGTAGGAATTTCAACTACAGCAAGTCCACGGCAGCCGTCTTCTTCGATCTCGAGAAGGCTTACGACAAATATGGCACCAAAACTTAATTTCAAACCGAGCACACAAAACAAAATAAAACATTGCTATATAAAGGAAGCTACTTGAAGGATCGAAGGAGCTATTAGTCAGTAGATGGGGAAACGTTAGCAATTCGTATGATATCGACGGGCATTCCACTGGGGTCAAACATCGCGCCACCATGCTTCAGTGTATATGTGAATAACTCCCCCATAACACCATAAGTAAAGAAGGCTCAATTTGCAGATGACACGACTATATACACCCCCGGAAACAGAAATGGCCTTAATATAATCCACCTACAAAGAGGAATAGATGAATTTAAGGACTGGTGCCGCAAGAGTAAGATTAAAATCAATGCTTACAGATGCTGTGGAATGTATTTCACTAAGAAGAGACCCATACCACCAGGACTGCTGAACGTGATGGGAAAGAACATATAATGGGTAAATGAAGATCGATACCTGGGCATAACAATCGATAAAAAGTTGCTCTTTAAGGAACATATAATGGACAGGAGAAGAAAAGGACTCGCTGTAGCACAAAACCTTGTCACATTACAGTAGGCTTGCCCCTTTCAGTAATTAACTTATTTTAATTATTATATTTATTCTATGCCAAGTACCGAATGCTATGAGTATCGGTGACTTGCGAGACTGACAGTTGAGGAGTAGATCAGAGGGGGTGTGGAGTCGTGCAGAGAACGTCGTGTGTATCGTTCCTCTGGTTTTTTTTTGTGAAAGTGATTGAAATAATTGTTTTCTACACTCTGAAGAACCTGCATCTTAGGATTATATAGTCACTACCAGTAATTTTACTTATATGTGCTGTAATTACTTTTTTCCATTGGTGGCCGGGTACATTTGTGCTGTTCAAAACTGTGAATAAATCTTTGGTTTGTGTTCGGCATACAAGTGGAGTTATTTGAAGAAACTTTTCATTATATAGGTATTGATTTGTACCCTAGCCAGCTAATGGTGGCGGCCGAGATTAATTTAATTAACGAAGTCTGATCGTCCTTACATTAGGTGGTCGAAACTAATAATATAGGGGACTAAGTTGTGAGTCGGAAGGAACTGCTATTATCCCAATCACGGACTATTCAATATGTTCTCCGACAACCTGGCCCCAACACTCCGTAGCAACGACCTCGGAACAAGCACCAAGATACGAATTTACAAATCAGTAATCCAACAGTTCTTATTGTATGAATGGCAAATATGGGGGATGGCAAGCGCAACAAATATAATGAATATTCAGAGGATACAGAACCGATTTCTCAGGATGATTCTAAATGAAACACAATATACTTCAATTGACCAACTACATCGAGAAGCTAACATAGAAAACATAAATACAGAAATATTCAGACAAACCATTAAATACTTAGAAAAAATAGAAGCAAAAAGACAAACCACAGAAAGACTGGAAACTCTGGGTACGGTAATGCCAAGAACATGGCACAAACATAAGGCGCCACTTAGCATTGTCTACAACACAGTATAATTTAATACACGAAAAATAGAGGGATTTTTTCACCATTAATGTAATCCTAGATGACCATAGCCCTGGTATTTCCCCTATAAGTGCATAATAAATAGTGGCCCCATCACTAACCTTACACTAAATAGCAAAGCCACCCAAGGTAGCGGGGCTATACACACAGCCGCTGAGGCAACGTCTCACACACACACACATACAACAAAAAAAACTACCAAGCAATTGAATTCTTAACGTCGATATTCAACAAAGTTCTAATAACTGGTGAGTTTCCTGACATCTGGAAGCTGGCTCATATTGTCGCCATCCCAAGCCTGGAAATGGCAGGAGATCCCCATGATCATACCGACCCATCAGCCTGCTACCAACCAACTCCAGTCTTTCAGTAGCTGTATCTGAAGAGCTACTACCCGACGAACAGTTCGGTTTCCAGAAGGAACACTCCACGCCGTAGCAGCTACTTCGGCTAACAGAACACGCTCTGGGAGCCATCGACAAGAGAGAACACTTTGGCGCGGTACTCTTTGACGTCTCACGTGCATTCGACTCTGTCTGGCACGAGGGCCTACTGTATAAACTGCTCTGTCACACATAAAGCTACTGAAAAGTTATCTCTCCAACAGGACGTTCAGAAGACATCTGAAGACGCAGTGACAACTATCAAGTACATACACGCAGGAGTTCCACAGGGCTCTTCGGCCCAATACTGTACAACCTGTACACCGCAGACATACCGAAAACGGAACAGGTTGATTCAGCCCTCTACGCGGACGACACGGCTCTATTCGCGCGCAGCATCAGGGCAACCCACGCAAAGAGCCTGTAGCAATGTGGAACGATGGGCAAAGAGGTGGTGTCTAGCTTTTAATCCTGATCGCCAGGTGTACTGTACCCAAACTTCAACCAGTCATCCTCTTCAACGAAGTCGTACAGTAGACCTTAGACAGTAGGTTAACCTGGAAACATCGTATTAACAGCATCCGAGCTAAAGCTGAGAGGAAGACGCTTTACCCACTCCTAAACCCATCTGCTTCATTAAAACCTGACCAGGCTGTCAAACTATACACATCCTTAATCAGACCAATCCTAGAATATGCTGGTGTAGTGTGGGGTAACGCTGCCACCCACACATCAAAAGACTCCAAATTATACAGAATCGAGCCATCAAGATTCGCGTACAAGCTGCCGAGAGACACTCTCATTGCCGTTCTGCTCCCTGCAAACGCTGAAACAGCGAATTGTGAAAACCGCTAAGACATTTTTTGAAAAATCCTCCAAATCCAGCAACCAACTGAACACATTCATGAAAATATTAGGTGGTCCGTAAACCTTCACCGATAAAATGAACCACCAAGAGCTGACAACTCTAGCAATGACACACCTCTTATGAAACATCAATAAATATTAAAGGAAAGGAGATGCGAAACCTTCGCAAGAACTTCCTCGCACTCCAGGAGTGAAGTTTCCTGGATGAAGATGTCTGTTTCCCGCCCCTCACTTTCCGAAGTGTTAGGGATTACCACTCCACGGCCCACTCCTGCGGGAGTTGAACCCCCGAGCGTGAATGTAGGGTTGTCTCTGACCCGGATACCCTACAGTGACAACGAAGGGTCAGAGCAACACTCCCTTCCCGTAAATGCTATCATTGGAAGGCTTATGTCCGACGAGAGTGGCTGCGCACTACCGAATAATCCAGAGGAATCATCTGAGGGCGCGGGCACTTGCCATAAAGATGCTACACTCATCAACCAAAGCCTTCAAGAAGAAATGGAGGTCGCACAGACCACTATCAACTAAAATCATCATGAGGCAATAGAAGTGGCACAGACTCCTAGGAAGAGAATCCTTGGCTCACCTACGGAAATAATCAATGGGAACAAAAAGCTGCTCAAGATACCAGCATACAACTCTACCAAGAAAGCTCCATTGAATTATTTTTTAAACTGCTTTACGTCTTTCAACAGCGAGGTCTTTAGAGACGGGAAAGGATGGGGGGCAAGGATGGGGGCAAGGATGGGGGCAAGGATTGGGGCAAGGAATGGGAAGGAATTCGGCCATGGCCTTTTGAAGGAAGCATCCCGGCATTTGCCTGGAGTGATTTGGGAAACCATGGAAAATCCAAATCTGGATGCCCAGACGGGGATTCGAACCGCCGTCCTCCCGAATGCGGAGACAAGGAAGACGACAGTGGATACCGATGGTTTTGTCAAACCAAAACCCACAGCCCCTGCTGTTGAAGTGACTACTGCTGTCACCAGCAGAAAAGAAAATATATTCACAGAAAACCGTTACGAATACCTTCTTCATCAAATGGACGCAGGCCAGCACCGATCGTGCTGATATACAAGAAGAATACATGATGCTGTACAACACTATCAAGCAGCTATGTAAGAGCGCCAGTAGGAAGGGTTTACGGTTTTTGGGAAAAAAGATCTTTAGCTGACCCCCGGAAGAGACTCCACTCGTCCGCGTGATGTCACAGTTTTAAGTTCTTTGCATGGCAGGCGTTCAGGGTCATATGACGTCACAAGATGGCGGATCGTTAGTTCATTTGGTGCCCGCTAGGGGGCAGCGCCGCTCGGGCTTGCGCATGCGTTAGTTCCTTGACCGGCCACCCAGATGGCAGCACCGGACAGTGCTAATCTCAGTCTGTGTGATTCCGCTGTGTAGTAATTAGGTCGCGCTGCGAGTAGCGCATCGCTATTTCTGGGTGTACCGTTACTCGTCGTGGCTGACGCTGCGGTGAGCAGCACACACTCAGCACCGCCGCAGGCCGAACAACGGATTCCTGGTGTGAGCGGACTGGACTACTTTTCACAACACAATTTACCGTACATGACAGTGTATAAATTCTGTGCCAACCTTCTTCTCATCCTCATTGCTCATCAGTATCTTGCGGAGTGAACAACATGGATCGTGCTTCAGTTTATTTTCCAGTACTGACTGCTAAAGACTTCTATCAGTATTTGGCAAATGGTGAGTTAATTTTCTGCTATTAATTGTTTTGCTGTATTAGTTTAAATTAGTAAGTCTGATTTTGATTTTATTTTACAGATCTTCCTGGCATCTCGCAACAAATCAGTGATGAATTTCTGGCTGGCAAGTTTTATTATATTTTCTGTTGCTGATAAATTTACTCGTTTTGATATTACTAATTATTTTTTCTGTTGTAGACTCACGATCGATAACCATGCCCGACCTTGAGGTGCGATACAATCTTGAAGGTGGTAAGCGATTATTAAAATTTTATGCTACAGATTATTTTTTATTAATTATTTTCCATGTGAATGCTTAATGCATATGTGACTTACATTATTTATTTTGTTGTAGATGTGAATGGATGTGTATTGCCTGTGATCACCACTCAGGAATTCATGGATTGTGTTACTACTGGCAACTCATTTTTCATGTGAATACTTAACACATATGTTACTGACATTATTATTTCTTGTTGCAGATACCTCTGATGATGTGAATGATGTTGGCCTTACCAGTAAGTAGCTAATACTTTAATTATTTTCCATGTGATTGCTTAATGCATATGTCACTGACATTATTTATTTTGTTGTAGATGTGAGTGGAGGTGCTTTACCTGTGATCTCCACTCAGGAATAGATGTTTTACTAGTGGCAAGTGCTTACTACTTTAATTATTTTTCATATGAATTCTTAGTGCATATGTGACTGATATTATTTATTTTGTTGTACATGCCTCTGATGATGTGAATGTGGGCAATAATAATGCCGATGACTTTATTAATTTGCTACCTACACACAAACGGATGGCAACCCATGATTATGGCCCATTAAAAAGGATTAAAATGTCGGGTAATGTATTCCTTTTATTGATTGCTTTTTTCATACTTGTAACTATGAATCTAATTTTTTGTGTCTATTTGCAGATGGCTATATGTCACCGCCGGACCTGGAAGCACTGTGGGGTATTCCAACTATCGTGGATGTGCCGCAGCCAAGTACCAGCTTGTGGGCAGAACCGTTGGAGGATGAGCTGCTCGCCACTCGTTCACCAATTGAAGCTCTCTGGGCGACATACGAGCCATCCTCCCAGTGGCTGCCCAACACGCAAGCAACCGGGACGGCGTTAATGAGGGTGGGGAAAAAACAGGTAAGCCGGATGCTACGCGCTTGAAGCCAACTATCAGGGCAAGTGCTTACGGGAATAGGTTACTCCACATCACTGTTATACATACTGAAAATTTTAAAGATCCAGGCAAATTTATCAGAGCTCGTTTTTCACATTTTTAAAGACCAAATTTCCGCAATTATTCACAATCCTTCAACACCGGCTGTAAAATGCTAGGTGTGGTTGGATTGCCTTCTACAAATCCAGAAGAACAATGTCACTAACGTCAGCCGTATTTATTGTATGCCAAAGATGCGCGAGCTCACATTAAGCACTTCCCTGAAGAGTGGTATCAAGTCTATGAGGTTTCAAGATGTCATGAAGAGATGTAGTTAATTCCACGATCATGATAGTGGTAAAACCCTCGATCAAATTAATGCCATCGACATCCATGTAGCTAAATTCGAACCGATGTATCGGGGCTCTTCATTTATAGCTCTGCCATCCGATATCCAAGCAAAGAAGGATATTATCAATGTTGATAACAGTGATGATCGTTGTTTTCTTTGGACGATCCTGGCATTTCATGAACAGGTGCACGTTCACGCTAAAAGGGTCAATCATTATATTAAAGTACGTTCCAAGTTATATTTAGATTTTGCAGGCATAGACTTCCCTGTAAAATTGTCAGACATTTATAAATTTGAGAGGCAAAATCATGAATATTCGATCAATGTCTACGGCTTGGAACCAGAAGGTAGAACACATAGAGTTGTAGGCCCCCTCCATCATGCTGCAGTCAAACGCCGATTTAAATATTAACATGTTGTTGATTACAGAGGGTGAACATAATGTTTCACTACTGCTGGATTTAGAACTTGTCGCGGTTAGTTAGCTCATCTATAGCAAATCATATAGGTCGAGTTCACATTTGTGATAGATGTCTGCAGCATTTCTGGAGCAAAGATCTCTTGGAACGCCATGAGATTGGCTGCGCAAGGGTAGCGCTGTAAGAGTAGACCTACCCAGCGACGAAGACAAAACCTTAAAGTTTAAGGATTTTGTGTACCAACAGCGTGCACCATTTCGTCGTTTACGCGGATTTTGAATGCTTGTTGAAACCTATTCATACGTGCAGACCCAACCCAAACGCCTCTTACTCCACAGGAGTCCAGGAACACATCCCTTTTGCCGCGGCATAGCAACTCGTTTGTGCATACAACAAGCAGCTGAACCGATTCGACTCATTCTTGGGAGAAAACACTGAGACGTGGTTAGTGGAACAACTCGTGAAACTGGCCCTATGACGTTGATGGAATTTACAAGGCTGTCATACCTCTTGTAATGTCAGCTGATGAGGAAGCACGATTTACAAGTGCTACGGCATGTCACATCTGTGGTTATGGCTTTGACACAGAAGGCCGTTAATGTTCGCGATCATTGTAACATCACAGGTGCATTCAGAAGGGCTGCACACAATAACTGTAATTTACAGTACAAAAATCAACGATGCATATCCATTTTTTTCCCATAATTTGTCTGGGTATGATGCGCACTTTATTTTTAAGGCTTTAGCAAACCGTGATTATGATGGGATGGATGTCCTACCCATCAACACTGAACGATACATTTCGTTTTCGAAAAAGATTAACGGTACATCAATTAAATTGCGGTTCCTGGACTCGTGCCGTTTCATGCAGTCCTCGTTAGATAAACTGGTTGGAACCCTTGACGACCGTTTCATGTACATTACCAGTGCGTATTTCACAGACCCTGAGAAGTTCCACCTAGTTATGCGAAAAGAAGTCTTTCCTTACGAATACATGGATTCGATGGAGAAGCTCAAAGAGGCCACGCTCCCTCCAAAGCCTAAATTTTATAGTTCGTTGTCGGAGTCAGAAATTTCTGATGATGATTACGAGCACGCGACACAGGTGTGGAGGATTTTCCAGATCAAAAACTTGGAAGAATATGCAATTCTGTACATGGGTATAGATGTAGGGCAACTTGCAAATGTGTTTGAAAAATTTAGGAGTGTATGTTTGGAGAAGTTACACCCTGGACCCCGCCCACTATTATACAGCTCCAGGCCTTTCGTGGCAGGCTATGTTAAAGAGAACGCGTGTCGCGCTGGATCTTCTGACAGATGTTGACATGATTCTCTTTTTCGAACGTGGAACTCGTTGTGGTATTTGCCAGTGCGTCCATAGGAACGCCAAGGCAAATAACCGGTACATGGCGGAGTACAACCACAACTCACCTGATAATTTCATCATTTATTTTGATATAAACAATATGTACGGCTGGGCCATGTCAGAGTATCTACCCTCTGGAGGGTTTCAATGGTTATCGGCCGAGCAGATTGCAGGCATAGACATCATGAGCATAGCAGCCGACTCACCAAGGGGTTTCGTTTTAGAGGTAGACTTGACGATTCCTCAGGATATACACGACTTTCTAGCAGACCTACCCACATGTCCAGACCACAAAGCTGCCCCTGGATCTACATACCCCAAGCTGATGACTACGTTGGAGGATAAGGTTCGGTATGTTCTCCATTACCGAGTCCTCCAGCAATGTGTAGGCTTGGGGATGAAGTTGGTCACGGTTCATCGGGTAATATCTTTCAACTAGTCACCGTGGTTGAAAGAATATATCTCTCTCAACACGTTTTCTCGTCAGTCGGCAAAATCAGAATTTGAGAGAGACTTTTTTCAAATTAATGAATAATTCAATTTTCGGCAAAACAATGGAGAACCTTAGAAAACACCGCGACGTGAAATTGTGTACAGGTTGGGTGGGCCACCGCGGTGCCCTCGAGCACGTGGCTTCACCACACTTTAAACGAATGACTATTTTCGAGAAAGACTTTGTGGCTCTGAAGATGTCGAAAGTGAAGAGACTTTTCAACAAGCCAGTCTACGTCGGGATATGCATTCTCGATCTGTCTAAACTATGGATGTATCAATTTTACTATGAATTTGCCATTCCGCAGTTTATACGCCCGAAATTACTTTATATGGACACAGATAGTTTCATTTATTTTGGCTGTGATCCATATGAAGTAATGAAACGCAACAGGGAGGAATTCGACACTTCTGGATATAAACCGAACAATCGTTTCAATATAGAATCCTATAACAATAAGGTTGTTGGAGTTATGAAATATGAGGCGAATGGTTCCCTGACTGTGGAGTTTGCGGCTCTAAGGTCGAAAATGTATTCATTCCGACTAGAATCTAACCAGACCTCAAGACGGGCCAAGGGTCTGGGATGTACAGTTACCAAAAAACTTACAATACAAGATTACATTGACTGTTTACATGGTGTCTCACTGAAGCACCACACACAACTCCAATTTGCATCAAATCTCCATAGAGTAACAACTGTTGAAGTTGGGACCCTACCTTGGGGGCACAAGTCTGTACCAGAGAGTGAATGAGTTTGTAAAATAATTGTGAATGAAGAATAAATATAGCATTTATCCCGTGTATATTTTACAGTGCACTGGAGGGTGGGATATGTTTTAAATACTTGTGGCAGCATAAGTTTTGGTCATCTGTGAATATCATTAATTGTAAATAATTGTACCAGCATAAGTTTTTACTTGTGACAGCAATAGTTTATGGTCATCTATGACAGTCATTAATTAAAAATAGTTGTATCCGCCAAAGTATTGACTTTCTGTCACAGTTTTTGGTCATTTGTCAATTATAAAATAATTGTTGGGGTTTGCCAGTGCACTGTAACTTAGTATTAGGTAACAAATATCAGTTTCAATCAAATGTATAGGCAATGCACTGATTTATAAAAATGAAAAAATGCTATTATATCTTTATGAATGTGTGAAATAAAACCAAACATATATTGTACTATTTTTTATTGATCAAAAGACATTTTATAATTTAGATAAATCTTTTACATTTATCCATGTGTTATGTGATATATCAAAACCTAACCACTTCACTAATGCCATATTCTTCCTTTTCCTTAACACTCGTTCAACAATAAATGTACTTGGATGTTTTGTTAATTGTAATTCTTGCTGGTAAAATGCTCTTGCAATATCTTTACCCTGATAATCTTTAAGTAAATAAGTTATGGGATTTGAAAATTTAACTTTTCTAATCGTAAACACTTCAGTTGACCAGTTTGGTAGATAACCTTTCTCTAACTTTCCTTTCTGCCTACTGATCCTGACATGGTCACCAACTTTGAATTTTGCTAGTGTGGTAGTCTTAACACGGAAATACACTGTTGAAAGTAGAGAGTTGTCCTTTACATCACAGGGTTTCATTTTGATGGTGCTGTGCCACTTGTTGTTAAAATTTGACATTAACTCATTAACTGAGAAAGAAGTTCAATCCTCCGACGTGAACCACGCCTGCTGAATTCTTGCCACATTGCATTCTTAATAGTTCTGTTTAGCCGTTCAACTATTGATGCTTTAAGAGTAGTGATTAATACCATATCTAGTCACAAGTTTCTTGAACTTTGAATTGTAAAACTCTTTTCCGTTGTCAGTCTGTAAGTTTTTAGGAACACTACCTCCACTTAGGATTCTCTTCATAGCATCAGCAGCCACACCAGCTGTCTTTTTCTTGAGAGGTAGAGCCCATGCAAACTTTGAATAAGTATCAATCACCATCAGTATATACTTGTAGCCACTGTATTTACGAAAGTATGGGATCATTTCCACTATATCAGCTTGCCACAGATCATCGAGTCCTTTGATGACTATGTGACGTCTTGGGAAATTTCTTCTTGCTGGTCTATGGAGTTCTGCCACAATTTGATCCATGTTACAGTATGATGTCTCTTTCACGAAGTTCTTCAACTACCAATAAAATTTCGTTGGAGTGTGCTATATGTCCTGCAGATGTCGATGAGGTAAGTAACTTCGATCTTTCAACGAGTTCATTGGGATCATCCCAGTACACATATTCCTTCATAGGAAGAAGTCCAGAACCAGACTGGTTTATAATTTTAAAGATAATGGTTTTATACTTAATATTCCCAGGTGACTTCAAAACTTTGCCTGATGGACTAAACTTTACTCTGTGAGCGCTCGTGTTGTTTAATATTTCAGAATAGCTTTTCAAGTCCTCGGCCGTATACTGTTTCGGGTTTTTCATAAACAACAATTCCATTAGCCCTCTTATTCTTTCATATTCACTACCATCGATTAAAATAACATTTTCAACAATATTAACAGGTGAGTTCCCAATCATTAGTGAATCATTTTTCTTTTGGCCACCATACACTGAATCATAATCTCGCTCACTTCGACCTAGTGACTTCAAGAAATCTTTGATCAAGAGAGGAGACTGCTGTTGTATATGTCGTTGAGGTAAGAAAATTCTTTCCATAGTATTTGTCATGGGTTTTAATGAATCCATGAAAAATTTCTCGTAGGCAATCTGACCTGTCTTCAGTTCGAGTAACTTTCGTCGAACTGCATTGCGGGCCTTTATGTTACCACGTTTGGTTGTTGTTGTTGCATCCATGTTTACGAACTGAATGAGGCTTGTGTGTGTTTACTGTACTATTTTATATTTGAAAAATACATTCACATTGAGATTGACAGGGTGCGGCTTTCTGAGTTCGGCTAATACATGGGAGTCGGACGTTTTAACATGGAAACTAAGTTTATCGTGTTGTTTTACATTGAGTGGTATATCTTTGTTATATTCACGTGTGTTAAGTTTAGTGAGTATGTCTTTTGGTACAGTCAAGGAAACGATTGTTCCATCAGTTGGAATTTCATAATAATTGTACCCTCCTTCTAATACATACGCCTCATCGATAACTTCACCTGTCGGGTTAATGGGTACCACGATGGTTGCACTTGCTGATTTTAATTCCTTCAGTATGCAAAATAAATCCTCGTTTAAGCGAAATTTTTCATCTGATTATGAAAGTTTCTTCTCCATTTCAACAACCATACGCAAGGATTTATCAATGGTATCCCGGTGAATGGCTTGAACGTATCCTTTATTTGTAGCATCATCGTCATGGACGGTATTGGCCTCACGTTTGAGAACTTTACCCTGACAATCCAAGTTACCTTCCTTCGTAAGTATGTTCTCTCTTGCTCTGTGTCACTGAAGTTCTCCCAAACTTGTCCGTGCTTCTAATGATACCAGTACATAGGGTATTGTAACGGGGCTGATTAATACCAAAAGGCAATAATTTACCATTTAAGAAAGTTAAATGAAAGATTAAATTCCATGGAGAACATTAAATATATGTGCTTTGGATTTCCTGTTACCTCTCGCTGGTCATTATCAACAGACAGATGAACTCAAACTTCTTGAAAAGTAGACGTCGCTTCGTGAAAACAGATTACCAACTCATGAACCTGCAATTCTTTTCGGAAAGGAAGTGTTAAACAACAACCCAAGTAGATTGTATGACGGGTGTTGGTTTAGCTTTAGGAATCGTTGTTATTAAAATGGAGTTATTATAAAACGAGCCTTCCTTCATTGAAAATATGTATATGAATTATTTCTAGTTCTGAAACTTACGACTAAAAGAAAGAAGTTAATAGCGAAGCGCGTTTCAGTGTTCGGCTATTTATTCAAAAATGAATCGAATCCGTTGCAGTATCTTCTATGCTACATGTTACAGCCTTTGTCAATAACGAAAAATCCGTGTTTACGCTAATTCCAGCAGTACCCACATAGGTTCTTAAACTCCTTGAGCGTCATATCGGTGTTGACGTGATCGTTGTAAATGTTTTTTAGATTCATATCGTCCTGTTTAAAGAGAACGATCAAGTTAGCATTGTCTCTAACCAACTGTTCCGGTATACTGCTATATGTCTGACACAAGTAAAAAGAATTCACTGATCTGTGCCTGCCCATGCAAAATTAATCTCGTATATTGTTTTGCTTCTCACAGCAAACACCAATCCTTGTCAATATGAAGTTCGTCAAACAGAGAGACACATTGCCCGTGAGAAATGTTGATACTGCTGGCAACAATACTAGGCGGACGAACGGACCTCTGTTCCCTGAAACAGTGAGGGCAATAGTGTGTGGGAAAACCAATCTTGTGCTGTCCCTGCTGGAACACCCAAATGGACATAGATTTGTAAATGTATACATGTTTGCCAAGTCGTTGTACCAGCCAAAGTATCAATTATTAGGGAAAATATTAGAACCCATTAAAGAAATTCAGTATTTGACAATTAGTGATAGTCAAAGTGTACCTCCTCCAAGTGAAGCTCTACCTAATTCTGTGTTTGTGTTTGACGATGTCTCGTGTAAAGTTAGTCAGTCGATAACAATGCCTCCTACGAGGAAGAAGAAGAAAGGTCTGGGTTTTTAAACAAGCTCATTGACAAGATACCTTTTGAGGCGCATATACCTACATACCAGTTTGTGGTTCCGGTACTAAACTGGAAAAACGTTTGGCCCTCTAGATGCAGCCTGCAGGGAACAGGGGTCAGATAGAGCGGAAGCAGATCGTACACTCGCAGAGAAGGCAGCAGAAGGAATAAGGGCTGAGGCTGCAAAGTTTGGTGAACGTGCAGCTGCATTTGTGGTTAACAGAGCCATTCGCGCCAAGTTAAAGTTTGGTGGTGGTGTTAAGAAAAATAAAAAAAATAAAAATTGTGGTATTCTTCCATTAATACCAATATTTGTCGGCTTGTCAGCAGCTGGTGCATTGGCAGGTGGGGTTGCAAATGTCGTCAAGGCTGTCAAAGCAGCAAAAGAGGCGAATAAGCAGTTAGCTGAGGAGAAACGGCACAACGTAACGATGGAGGCAATTGCAATGAGGGGGAAAGGTTTATATTTGAAACCGTACAGGAAAGAAGGGTCTGGATTAAAAAAAAAAAATCGGTTAAACCAATGACATACGTAAACATGTAAAGCGTTTGCGCTTACCATATTTTCGAGGTGTTTTTATGCGTGACACATTACAAAAAAAAAAAAAAAAAAAAAAATCGTGAACGTGAATGTGGTGTAGTGAACTTGGACAGTGCTGATAATGTTGGAACACATTGGATTGCTTACATCAAGTACAAAGACGGTATACTTAAGTATTTCGACAGTTTCGGCGACTTGGCTCCTCCATTGGAGTTGCAGCGGTACTTTGCAGGGAACAGAAAACTTTGCAACGGTATCAGAAATTTGGCACACATGTATGTGGTAAGAGAAACACATGTCTGTGACACTCTGCTAGTCGGGCAACAGTTCAGTCTAGGGGTGTGATTACTTTCCACCAATAGATTTGAGCCAAGGCGAATACACAGTTGATTTTCAGACTTACAATTCGATTCCGAATATAGACAAAACAAATTGTCAATAGGGTATATGCATGTATGTTTTTTATTTTTTAATCAATTATTTACATTCGTACATTACCGTAAAAAATATAACATTGATGTAAATATTAAGATTTAACATCAAAATAAATACTTGAAAACTGAAATCCAGTTCCGCCGATTTAAATGCTGCATTGGCGTACTGTATAGCATGGAGTATATCATCTAAAAACTTTCATGTTTTCTAACTAATGGCGACATGGACGGAGGTGGAAAACAGTGTTATAAGTACTGTATTGTACCTGTGTGCAAAAATACTAAACGACATACACTTTAAAAAGTGTATTTTCTTGTCCCGGGAGATGCGAAAATAAAAAAAGAAGTGGTGTACCACCATGAGAATAGATCTGCAACTAGTTGTTTATATTGTTGCGAAGATCAATTTACGTAAGTTCTGTATTTATATATTTTAGAAAATGTAACATAAAAATTCGTTACCTGTTCAAACTATAATCATATCTTACTGGGAGACCATCAGACATTTTAATTCATATATGTTGAAGGGTACATATGTGTGCTATAGTCGTTTTTCAAAATGCTCCCTAGTTTTGAGATACAGTATTTGTATACAAATAAACAAAAAATTCTAGATGATGGGTATATAGTAAACAGTTGCCACAATGTATCAAATGGCTGCCTGATCTATCGGGTAGGGTGCTGGCTTCACAATTTTGTGACCCGAATTCAAATCCCCACAGAATCAAATATTTTTACTTATTTTTATCTTCAAAAATTGTCAAACTTCATTTATTTATTTTTTTAAAACTTCATTTACATACTTTTATAACGCGAATTAAAATTTAAAACAAGTCACATTGCTTATAAAAAATACACCAAACATAATTGCAGCCCATTTATCAGCAATGGCTTCCTAATATGAATCCCCAAAGTCATGAGGCGAATCTGCTGGTAAACTGGAATCTGATACAAGAATTTTGCAATGTTATAAGCATTTGTCACTTGTTCTTCCATTTCCTTGTCGAGCTCCATTTTTCGTCACGGACAGGCCTACTATTTTATTTTCAACCATTTACACGCAAAAGTTCCTGGAACAAATCCAGTGTAGAAGAAAGAAAGAAAAAACTATCTTCCCAATGCTACGTATTTCGTTTAAAATGCCTCTTGATGATATACAAGTAAAGAAACGACGAAGATGAAATAAATAACTATTTCAATTGAAAATGCACCGAAACAACTTATTAATAATGAAAAAATGTAAGAATGGAGACTTTCTTGACGAATGGTTGTAATAAAGTTTTTAAGGGTTTGCGGCCGATTTGTGTTGTGAAAAGACAATCCGTTGGTAGACCCGTGAATTCATTACGAAAAAAAAAAGAATTTCAGGAAAAAAAATGACGCTGAATTGTAGGTAATATAATTGGTTTTAAATATTATTTCACCCAATGAAAGAACGTAATTTAAGTTTTAACAAAATTAAAAGGTCAAGCTTGACAATTTCTGAAGATAAAAATATTTAATTCTGCGGGGATTTGAACGCGGGTCAGAAAATTATGAAGTTAACACACTACCGCCTACACCACGCTGCCATTTCATAAAAACGGTTAATAATTTACTATATACCCGACTTCTAGAATTTTTGTTTATTTGCATGCGAATATTGAAATATCTATCACTTATTTACCTTGCAGCTTTCACTGCTCTGACCTGAGCGGCCGTAAAATTCGGATTTGTTGCAGAATTTCTTGTCATCATGAAAGCATCAATTTTTGAAGATTATCCGACTGTGCTTTCAGAAAACCGCTTTCAGTCATTATTTGGTGTGTGTATTGTAGCAAGAATACAATAACTCACCAGTCATGCGGATATGTTAATACAAACTTCAACACAATCGCAGAGCTATTAGAACTACCACCAACTACGCCTTTGTTCACAATAATATCGTGTACTTGGTCGTCACGATTCGATTCGACCAATAGCGTTGCGTTTTGCGAAGTTACATTTCCCTTGTATTTTTAGCACTTTTGATTAATTAAAATCAGTAAATAAAAATCGAATAAATAGGTAAAAAACGTTTCAAAATAAAAATACTAGACATAAATTTGAATTTCATGCATATTCGCTATTTCATTACTCGAAGAATAAAGTGATAGATCTTACGATATTGTCGATTTGTTAAGATATTTGTTTCGACGTACTAAAAACGAAAAGCTAGTAATTCGAGCAAACAACAATTCACTCAAGTGTGAAAATTTACTTCGCTAAACCAAACTCAATTGCTCGGATTTTCGAAACGTGTGTTAAAGCCTGGATTTCATACATCAGACTACTCTTTGCAGACCTTCAAAATTAACGCAATAAGAATAGAGTGCAGCATATGTACAGGAAATTATGACAGCGATAAGCTTGGCCATACACTACACGAGTTTTTTCCAACAGTTCCACCAGCGTACAAGATTGTGGAAGTACCCGCTAATGTCATTTATCTGCCCATCACAGTAAATACACTCAGCAACATCAACGTTAGAGTTGTCGATCAGGACGGTAATTTAATGGATTTTAGAAGCGAAACCATTACTCTTAGACTGCATATAAAGAAGAATGGGCGCTCGTTATAACAATAAGCGTCAATATCACAAAGCTGTCAGTCGTGAACCGACAGTGAAGCGGTTAACACCTGAAAACGTGCTCTTCCTACAGTCGTTAAGCTATTCAGTCAAAAATCATGGATGAGGTGTTAGACATAACTTCCACTGTGGGGTTTGACGAGTCGGTGACGCGCAAACAATAACAATGATTAAATTCGTATACCGATTAAAAACCAAGATCCATATACAGTACCATGCGAAAGCTACTTTCATATTGAAGGAAGATTTATTAAATCAGATGGAATAGTAACGAATTCACTTATCACATCCAATGCATTCGCTTTCCTGTTTGAGGAAATTCGATATGAACCTAATGGAACAGAAATTGACCGAAATAGAAACGTTGGTATCACAAGCACATTGAAAACGCTTATTTCTGCAAGCTCCCCACAAATGGGTGTGTTGATCAATGCAGGATGGTTTCAACGCGCTCCTGGAAATGGTTACTTTGATGTATGTATACCGATGAGTATGCTCTTTGGGTTTTGCGAAGACTTTAAAAAGATACTTGCAAATTTAAAACAAGATCTAATACTGATTCGAGCTAGGGACGACACAAATTCATATGTGCAAGCCAATCCAAATCCTCAGGAAAGTAAATTCACCATCAGCAAACTGGCATGGGTGATGCCTCATTTGCAAGTAAGTGAAAGAGAAAAACAAGCGCTGCTTAAGATTGTAGAAAGTGTAAAACCACTTCGCATTAATTTAAGAAGTTGGGCTCTGCTGGAGTACCCGTTGCTTCCAATCAGCAAGACTCAAATTTGGTCTTTGAAAACATCAACGCAACTGGTGAAACCTAGGTTCGTGGTTCTGGGATTACAAACAAACATGAAATGGAATGCCGAATTCAGTGCAGCCATCTTTGACGACTGCAATCTGACCAATGTCAAAGTGTTCCTAAATGATGTGGCGTATCCATATGAGAACATGAATCTAGACTTTAAGAAAAACCGAACCACTGTGTTGTATGACATGTATGCAAGATTCCAACAGTCTTACTACTAGCGAGACCTTCCTTCACCGTTAACAAAACGTGAAGACTTTATAGAAACTGCCCCTTTCGCCGTAATAGACTGTTCACATCAAAATGAGTCTGTTAAAACAGGGCCTGTAGACATTCGTATGGAGTTTGATAGCAGTGAGAATTTTCCTGCCTACACCGCTGCATACTGCCTGATCTTGCATGTTCGTGTAGTAGAATATGTACCTCTAACCGGTTTTGTGCGTAAGCAGCAGCAAGTAGCAGCCAGTCTTGTCAACCATTACCATGCCGACCATCTTCCTAGACGCACAGGGCTTTACGTAGAAGGATGGTGAATTTAATTTCAAAGAAGTTTGCTTTATGCATAGTACGCTCAGACAAAATTGTCGCTACACATTGTATTTCAGTATCATCACCATCGCGTGGAGGTAATGAACCATCAGTTAGATGGCTAACACATATTTACCCTGGAATACCTTGGAATGCAGATGGCGTTTCCTTCAGCAAGATGTGCTCCATACTACATGCAATAACCAATAAGGATGATTCAATCATTTACGTTAAAGGACGAGAGAAGGCTAGATGGCTACAGAAAATTATCAGGACGAAAGTATGCTACAACATTGAAGATTTAGGATGTCCACCACTGCGAGAACTCAAGAACAATAATTAGAGAAAAGTTTGTAACTTATATATATTTTGTAATAATATGTGTGCAATTGAAAATGTATTTTTAATCGCCAATTGGTGGGCGAAATTAAAGATTTAAAAAAATATATACTATCTTATTATTTAATTAGGATAGGTGAAATGACAAAAGAAATATCTGGTTTAATGATTTTATTCTTCTCTGCTTACAATTCAAATACAATAAAATTTTTTAGCTACACAAAGTCAATTGTAGAACTACGGACTGAGGGATGGCTGGCGTCACTATTTATTACCGCATACGTCATCACCACCTCTGTTTACAATTCTGTTAAATACATCATTCCAACTTGTTCAACTTTGCCCTTAACATCATCATACACTAACAGGTTTTTATATGCTTTAATTTCTAACTTTAAACGTTTCATACACTAGTGTTGAACAGGGGCTGTATGACACTTCATTGACATATACATTATCAAAATACAAATCTATAAGACACTGTATAGAACAACGGGGGATGTCACGAATCACTTTCACTGATAATTTATTCACAAACTCGTTGTAGTACTTGGTAACTTGATAACTCCAGGGCTTCATGGTGTTGATAGCACCAGTCACTGTTGGCAGGGCATCGACCATGTTGTCCCATGTTGATTCGCCAAGAAACACACCATAGGCAGGAACAGCATTGTTGTAAAACCATATAGTTTTCGCTCCAGCCACGGATCGGGACGAGATGGTGTGGTTGCCGAGTGAGACACTCGTTTGCAGATGCTCAGTGTTGTTGAAAAAGCCACCAATTGTATAGACCAGCTATCTCAGTACATCCCACTCTTCATGTGTGTGAGTGACTTTATTGTACCCAACTTTTTCGAGTACAACTACTGGATTAAATTCCAGTTTAGGTGACAAATCAACAGTGATCCGCTTGGTAGTCACTGCTGTTTAACTTGTAGCATGTTGAAAACAGGAGAACCTCACTAGCCATAGTGAACTGCACTAGACGAGCGCAGACCGGGAACTGATGGCAAGCTGACTATTTTGATGGCCTTTATGTGCTATGGCTCCTATAGAAACTTGACTGTGGCTGTGACGTCACGCACAGACTGAGGTTAGCGCTGTCCGGTGCTGCCATGTGGGCGGCTGGTCAAGGAACTAGGTGAATGCCGTGAAGAAGAGAGAAGCTACCGCTTCTCATGGTAGGCAACAGAATCGTTAAGGAACCAGAAGAAAAAGCTGAGGCTATTGCAGAAGTCCCCAAAACCAACCAATCCCAAACACACAGACATGTAAAGTAGAGCTATTCAAGTAGCGGTACTTTCACAAACACACCGTTAAGGCAGAGACCAAAAACTAAATACCCTTCCAGTAGGGGGTTATAATATAAGGAGGCTTACGGCGTCTATAGCCATTTCCCCCAAACGTGATAGTAGAACGTATCCCCCAAAATAACTCAGCCCTCGATCGTTCTGATGGTCGGACCGATATACACTTTGCCGCATTCACACAGTATGGAATAAATCCCAGGTATCCTCAAGCCCAGGTCATCTTTTACTGAACGCAGCACATCACGTATCTTGGCGGGGTGCCGGAAGATACTTTTTATTCCATGCCACACCACGAGTCTTCCAATTTTTTCCGACGTGTTCCCGGCATATGGAAGGAAAGCAAGAGTTTTCGGTGATTGTTCTTGCTCCGGAGGTGGTCTTGGTGGCTTCTGAATAAAGGACACACTCTTTTTATTGTGTGTGTGTGTGTGTGTCTCGGCCTCAACGGCCCTATTTGTGTAGTCACGCAACCTTCGGTTGTTCTACTACTACTTGTCGCTATGTAGTATGTGTTTCTTTTGGGGGGGGGACTTGTTTATTGCACATTAGGGGGAAATAGGGGTGTGGGCGCCTTAGGCATCCTTATGTCAAAACCCCCTCAGCTTTCGTGTTTCAGCGGTGGAACATCACCGTGATCAGCTGCGTTAGCAGCTGGACGATTTTACCCAGTTCGTTTTCTCGTGACTCAGCATGGTCGCAGCGCCAGTGCTGCGAGTGACTCGTTCTTTCCGTCGGCCGCTGCGATGTGTACCAGCTGTTCGTCTTGGGTTGCCGGTTCACCTGTCGTCCGTGGGTGGGCCTGTTAGGTGGATGTGCTAACCTACTCCTGTTGCTGGACGAGTGTGGCCGGGTTGAGTTGGTCTTTTTTCTCCCTCGGCTCGAAGTCGCTTCCTCACTGGACAGCCTCCGTAGCAGGCGGCGTGGTCAGCACCACACTTTCACACGCTGGCGTGGCGTCACGCGGTCGTGTGGAAACCGGGCGCTGTGATTTCCGCCGCAGCGTACATACGGCACTTGGCTCCGACAGTCCTTTACCACTTGCCGGTAACGCTGGCAGTGGAAACACTGGGCGATTCCAGCTGGCTTCTTGGAGGGTCGAACCGCCCGCCGCTTCCTGGTGATACGGCTTGCTGGCTTCTGGGTGTCAGCCTCCTTGTTGGTGCGCTGCTCGGCGGCTGGGCGTGGTATGGTCTCTATTCCCCCACTTTCCTGAGTCGTGGTGGTGGTGGCCGGCTCCTGGCTCCCAAGTCGTTCCGTGGCTCACTTTATGTCGTCTAGATTAGGGCTCGTTGCTAGAAATGCAGCGAGTGCTGACCATGTGTTTGAAGCGATGGTGGCCTGCTGGTGGAGCACCTCCCTGATGGCATCGTGGTGTGTGTGTGGGATTGCTTGTAGCAGCTGGTCCAGTGTCCCTTCGTGGCTAGCTGACTAGTCGTTGAAGTGCTGCTTGGTCTCCTCGTTGCTTGGAGTGTCGGGTGACGATTCCCCATTGCTGCTCGGTGTGACGGGTGCCAGCGACGCGAAGATCCTGTAGTATAGCTCCTCAAAGTACTGGCCGTAGTCGAAGGCGTTGGCGAAGATGAGTGGGAATGGTACTCGTCGCGACCAGTCCTTCCCTTCGCCAAAGACTGGCTTGGCGTGGCGCGAATACTTCTCGTTGCAGAGTGTGCGACGCATTTGCTTGGTTGCTACGGGGATTTTCCAGATATACACCCTGCTGCAGACTCGCACCCGGAGCTCGATCGTCCAATACTCTCCCTTTTCGGCATGGAAAAGCAGGCTGAATGCTGTCCGCCGCAGTTGCAACCCAATGCCTCTTCCCTGGGTATGGGACGGTCAGTAGCTCAGTCGTCAGACCCACATCTGATACACCGGCGCCGGTTTATACAGTCCCTCGACTCATGTCCGTAGCTCGGGTGAAAAGGCTTAATCTTCTCTCTCGGCAGTGCGTCGACAGTTACGGCAGGCGGCTAGCTAGGCGGGCTTGCTGCTCCATGACGCAGCTGATACCTATATCACCATGAAGGCTGATGGCCTTCGACAGGTCTGAAGGGCAGGAGGCTAGGATTGTGACGCCTCCGTTAGCCGGCCAGCAGAACACTGGAAGTTCCGTAGCCAGGAGAAGGTGAACATACAGACTGCCCCAGTTCCCTGTGTAAGGCACCATCACAGATTGGACTGGTCCCTCCTCTGTGGCTGGTGTTGCCTGCCCCTCATCCTGGGGGGGGGGGGGCGTAGACGACGCTAGAGTTGCTTGGGAATCCTCCGCGTCGTCCTGGGTAGGGATGGCTCTGGGACCTTGAAGCCAGCAGCTTCCGCCTCTGGAGCCGGCCGCGCCGTGGACGTAGAAGCAAGATTTTTGCCTACCGCAACCTGCAAATCCTGTGTCGCCACTGATTGCTGCTTCCTGCACAGCCTCTTTCTTCTTCCATTTAGTTTCCGGAAGAGTTTCGCAGAAACCCTCCGCGAAAACCAATGCTATGGATGCTAAGGCATCCGGGCGCTTGTGCCCGTTAGCCGCAGTATTGTCGTGGATCTACTTGACGTCTTGATCTTGCTCACCCACGAAGGCCAGTGCCATACTAGAATCCGCGTAGTTGTCAGTAAGGGACCAGCCGTATTTCGTGCCGGCACTAACAACTGAACTGCAACCTGTCGCGGCTCGGTACAAAGCGCTTCAGGTCAAAGCGGCACACAAGTACGTCTCGCTCGCGATTTCCTTCTATGAAGGTATCGTCACCTTCAGCTGTGTTGACTGCCAACAGGTCTGCATCACTGACAGTGGCTGACTTGGCGACAGCCCAGTCAGTCACTGAGTGAGTGAGGAGTTGGTTAGTGAGGTACGAGTGTATTAGGCGTACCAGTCCGTCCGGGAATCCGTCGTCACTGAGTCTACGAATGAGGTCATTGTGCCAAGGACGATCGAACGCCTTCTCGATGTCCAGGAATACAGCCCCGGTAGACGCAGACAAATTATATCCCCTTGTTACATGCTCAATAACACGCATTAATTGTTGTGTTGTGGAGTGATGCTTTCTGAAACCGAATTGCTCCGGCTTCAGAATGTTATTGTCTTTTATGTGTTGTGTAAGGCGTTGGAGTATGACTCTTTCGACGACTTTGCTAAGAGAGCTGAGTAAGGTAATCGGACGGTAGTTGTTGGGTGAAGATTAATCTTTCCCCGGCTTTGTGAACATTAGCACTTTGGCCTCCTTCCATTCGGTCGGGGAAATACTGGTTTTGTAAGATGGCATTCGTGATGTCTGTAAGGTACCATATCGCTTTCCCCGTGAGCTATTTAAAAACACAGCTCTGAATACCATCCCGACCAGGTGCTTTCTTAGCATCCGAGTGCTGTATAGCATATAAGATTTCGCCGGAAGTTTTCCTACGCGGATACTCACGAACTGGTTGGGCCAATAGCTGTGACACCATCAGGTCCATTTCAATGTAAATACAGGATCGGAAGGATCTACGTTTGGTCGAAAAGACGCTGCGAGTGTTTTCGCCATCAGTTCCGCCTTTCCCTCGGAAGAATAGACAAGTCCGTCCGGCCCCTGTAGGGTGGGTATATGATGTGCTTCACGAGTGAAGTGACAAGCTAAAGACCACACGGAACGGTCAGAGGTGTCAGTGTTCAACTCCGAAAGCAGACGCCCCCATTGTTGTCTTTTGCACTCCGGGATTCTACGACTAATTATGTCTTTGAGTCTGTTGATATGTACTTTATAAAAGGGGAGCCTAGTACGTTGCAAGTATCTCCTGAGCCTAATCCTAGTTGTGATTAACCCCGTAATTGCCTCAGGTAAAGCAATTTGTCTCTGGTGTGGGGTTGATTCAGGAATGCTACTCGCCATATGGCAACGGTTAAAATTTCAACAGACTCGTTAATGCGTTGTTGGCTAATCTCGTGTCTCTCAGGTATGCGACTATCTAACACCTCCTTAAACAGAGTCCAGTCCGCGCGTTGATAGTTTAGCAACTGTCGCTTGTCAGTGTTCCGCGGAGTACCTTCAGTGTTAAGTATGAGTGGCATGTAGTCTGAATCCAGATCGTTTACAACTTTTAGGTTGTGTGTGCGGGTTATACCCTTGAGGAGGGCTATATCTAACACGTCTGGATTTGGTCTCCAAGCGTTGGGGTCAAACGTCGGTTCTTTTGGCCCCAGTATAAGATAATTGTGCTATAGAGAATGTTCTTACAGTTTCCTGCCGTTGGAGTTTTGACACTGCGAACTCCAACTATGATGTTTAGCATTTAGATCTCCAGCGACTATTACTCTAGGTGCGGTATTTAGCAGCCTACTGATATCACGAGTGCTAATATTATTGGGTCTATTGTAGACTGCGATGAGATTAGTGTATGCTCCGTTAAACTGGGTTATTATGGCTGTGGCTTCGATCCTCTCTAGCTCGGGGAGCACTACGTTTGATTGCTCTATGTCGTGTGTATAATCACGGCCGTGCTTCCGCCCCGTGCGCTGTTCATGTGGAAGTTACCTTTTCGTTCAGATGTGTCTCGTTTATAAGAGCAAAACGGAGACCGTGCTGTTCTATAAACGCCGCCAATTCTGCTTTTTTTGTGTTTCAGTCCGCAGGCGTTCCAGAAGAGGATACGCGTATTAAGAGGAGTGGGGATGTTAGGCAGTGTTCGGTTTTTTGACGGACAAGAGGCTAATCAGGATTACAGTCCATCTCCCCCCATCTGGGGGAGTGGTCTTGAACTGTAGTTGGGTAGCTTGGATTTCTGGCTTTAGGAATGTCGTAATTGCAGTCCTCCCCCCATCTGGGGGAGTGTCCAGGGGCTGCAGCAAGGTAGTGTGTGGAATCAGGATTACAGTCCATCTCCCCCCATACATGGGAGTGTCCAGAAACCGTAGTAGGGGTCGTGGGACTTTAGGCATCAGCGGATTAGGAGTGTGAGACATTTCTGGTGCCTAGGACGAACATGAAGCAGTTCTGGAATACAGTCCACCCCCCTCCGTCTGAGGGAGTGGTTAGGAGCTACAGTAGGGCACTGACGAATTTTGGGATGAGTGTTGCCGGAGAGAGGTCGACAGATGGTAACATAGGGGCGAAGGAAAACCTCTATTGTTTTACGAATCGATGTGAAAAATTCTAGCGCGGGCTGAGTGTGTATCAGCTCCGCAGGGGTAGCTGGACCCTGTGGAGGTGTTGTGTTTGGTTCTGAATCGGCTACCGGGCCAGCCGGGTTGGCGAGGGCGGTTGCGTCAGTTCCCGCCGGTGTGCGCTCTACCGAATCTTTGGTGGCCGGAGCCACCGGACTGTCGGGAGCAGCCACAGTGACCGTTGCTTTCTCGGTGGGAGGGGGAGGGGTTGTCTTGCTCCCAGCTTCATTAGTGCGTCTCCTGATATTTTTAGAACGCTGGGATTTGGGTTGTGATGAGGTAGCTAAAGGCTGCGTCTTATATTCTATAGTGTGTGCAGAGCCTGTTCTTTGGGGCTATGCAACCTCTGTTGTGGTAGATGTTGTTTGTAAGCATTGGGGTGCGGTTGACGTTTCCTTCTGTGTGGGTTGCGCCGTGTTCGTGATCGCCTTCGAAGCCGCGGCACTGTAGGTCATATTACTCCTAAGGTGGGCCGGGTTCTGGATCACTTTACGGTGGTTCTTGTGGACGCCTGTTGTGTTTATGGTTGTGACGCCCCTTTTGCATTCTTTGCATTTCGCCGGGCTAGTGCGAGTTTGTACTCGGGGCACCTTCCTTAACCCTTTCACTGCTGTAGACGCGTTAACGCGCGGAGATTCTAATGCGGCCAGGTGCTCTAGAAGTGTTAACGCGCGATCTTGCTCCTTCCCTCAGGTGCTCTGGACGTGTATACACGCACCGCCTTGCCGCCCTGTCTGTGCTCTGCATGCGTTAAGACGTCCAGCCACTCGGGTCCCTGTGTGCTCTGGACGCGTTAACGCGCAAGCCTCTTAGCGACCAGGCCAGGTAGTCGTATTTCCACTCCAGCTGGTTAATTGCTTTCCAACGTACAGCCCGTGAGTGTCTGCAGTTGCGATCTTATTTGAGTTGCTATTTTCATTGTAGTTTTACCTGAGAAAATGGATCGCCGTTCGTGTTTGTACAAAGGAAGAAGTCATTGAGATTCTTACTAGAAACGACAGTGAGAATGATCTCTTAGATATGGATGATAGTGAAGACCTTTCAATAGGATCTCTAAGTAATAGTCCTAAGCCTTGTACATCTGCTAGTGGGAAACGACCGTCTGTCTCCACAAGAGGTAAACATTTTCAGTATCTGAAGCTTCATATAGTTAGAGATAAATGTGTGGGAAAAGAGGACGCTTTAGTGACAGCTTTGATTGGAAGAAAAAAGATTCTCGTCCTTTCGTGCATGCGTTAGACGATTCAGCCGCGGGACACAAATATGGATTAGGTCAAAATTCCAGCATTTCGTCATTTTTAGGAATATTTCTAACAGAGGATCTTATGAAATTTATTGCTGAAGGAACCTATAGATTTTATTTATATACCAAGCCAAATACGCCAGAATCAGTTCACTCTAGATTTTCAAGGTGGAAGGATTTACTGGGAAACATTTTCGAAATATTATTCACATTAAAAATTCAAAGGAGAGCACGCCAACGCGTTGATGTGCTAGATGTTCGAAACAGAAAGTGCGTCCAGAAACCAGGTACAAACACAGAACATGCAATGTACAGTAATGCTGTGTGTTGTGCCTTGTTTGGAGGCTTGTTACACGAAAAACATTTATTAAACATGGGTAACTACATTGTAACAATTACATTAGATTTATACGCCTCTAAAACTATGTGAAATAAAAGAAATTGAAAAAAAAATTTAACTTCGCCAGTGACGGTCTATAGCTCAGAACCAAAAGAAGGATGGAAAATATATGTAGAATTTGTAAAAGGTTTCCGAACACACAACATCGAAATTTTCTCCTGATGAATTACTGCGCTAAAAAACAAAAAATCCCCTCCCCTTCGCCAATATTTTCCCGTTCGTTTGGGCTGTGGTATGGAATGTTATTGTCTCTCGACATTTCCTTCTCGTCATTTATGATAGTTCACTTCTTTTCTATTGGTGCGTCGTCTAGGTGGCTATTTTATTGGATTAACAAAAATACTAAACACATTTCAGTTGTAATATCTATTTAGTATATGAAGTACCTATATGTTTGTCTACGCGGACATTAACTTTTAGTGGACCTTTAATTTGAATAATCTTAGATGTAAGAGTAACTGCATTAATTTTGTTTCTGGGGTTTCAAAACGCAAAGCGAAAACTGAATACCGTCACACACAACGCCTCAGAAATATTCAGCACAGAGTAGTCCGGGCCGCGTGCCGAACTCCAGCGGGGCAGGTATAAGCCGATCGTGGCCTCTCAGCGCAGGTTGACGGCTTAGAGGATAACAAAGGAGCACGCAGCGAGGACTTTGCCGGGCAATACCTAGCAGTTCAAAGGGTTAATTGCTAGAATGACCTCCCCCACAATTAACGCATTTACGTTCGTCGGGCATCCTAGCTTTGCATGTGTGTGTGGTATGATTACCGGCAAATTTGCGACAGCGGGGTGCCGCAAAGCACCGGTCAGTGGCATGTCCATAGCGCTGACATTTATGACAAATAAGGGGTGTGTTTGGAGGCTCATACTTCTCCACTTTTATCACCATGTAGAGCAGGCGTGTGACCTTCTCAAACATGAGTGATCCGGCCGAGTCTTGCAACTCGACAAGATAGAGAGGTAGTGGAGCTTTCGTGTAGGTTCCTCTAATTTGGCTGACCTTCTTGGCAGCCCAGAAGCGCTTCCCTAACACTGTTAGGAGAGGTGGTAGGATGTATTCCTCTCACTACATATAGATGTGTCCTTTCGGTTTCCAGCCTAAAAGCGTGGTGTTCGATTTTCTCCTCTCCGAAGTACCTGAGGAGTTTTTTTGTAGTCTTCATGCGAGGACACGTATAGTGCCGTGTACTGCCCTGCGAGTTTGGCGTGGTACTGCACAGGGTTGTATTTTCGAATGAAGGAAGAGTTGATGTGACCGAGATCGCCATGGTTGCGAATCATGACGGGGGGCATACTGGATCGCGGTGTTGAGTGGCCGCCGGGGCAGTATTTTGTTTTGGGTTAGTTTCTGCAGGTACCGCGGGAGACGCTTTTGTGCTATCGTCGGCTGCTGCCTGTTTTGGCTGATGGCACTTTTTTTGGCAACCTTGCCCGGCCTAAACTCTAGAATTGGGGATTGCCTCTCTGGTACATTTTCGTCGAGAAGACTGGTGTGAAGTGTGTACGACACACTGACATCAACAGGCTTCCCTTGGCTGTCGTTTGCAGAAATGGCAAAGCTGTACTGCTGGGAGTCCTCGCACCTCGGGGTGTTTGTCTGCGGGCAACCAGATATGGCTGGGTCTGCCATCCTGGTGAAGGAAACAACTGCCTGCATCTGACGACTTTTGGTCTGACGTTTGCTTTTCCAGAAAGCAGGCAGTCGTCGGAAGTTACCCTAAGAAGGGGGATCCTAGCTTCTAACGGCGCAAGAGAACGCGGAGGAAGAGAGTGGTCCTATAGCACGCGCAGTTATCCCATGTGAATGGGCTGCTGGTACTCATCTTATCCCATATAGAACGGGAGATTCCCGCTGGGGAATTTAGGGCAAAGCCCAAGGTCTAGGCAGTGACCCGCAGGCCGCTGCTTCAGTTGGTTAGGGAGTGTGTTGATCCGGCCCTTAGTTATCACCGCAAGGTTTCAAAGTCAGATACAACCCAACAGCCGCTAATCAACTCGTAGATACAGTCCGCCCCACTGTGGAGCGCAGGTGGCAAGGCCGCTACTCGAGGCTGAAGTCCCGCACCAGCAGCCGCTGCTTCTTCCCGCTTCCTGCAGGTGCCCGGTGCGAAATGGTGGTTGTCACCGCAGCAGAGCGTACAATTTGCTGTCGTCTCCTCACTGTAGGAGGAGTTGACTGAATTTGGCGAGGGGTTCCTGTTGCGCGTTTAGCAACATCTGCCCCTGCGTTTGCATATTGGTTATTTTATCTTTACAGTTTTTGGATTTTCGTTACCTCTATGCTAGAATGAGTTTCTATAAATGTAAATCAGCTACACATGAAACTTCTTATACACTATTCTACTTCCTTCTCACTTGTGAATAGTGATAACCCCCTTTACGTTATTGTGTACATATTTATTCTCACTTTTCACTTTTTTTTGGGCACTAGCCGGGGTCAAAGATTGAATTTGGCCCATTGTAGAGCTGCCCTTCGGTCTCGTAGTCCGCCTGTTGTTTCACCAGGTTGTTTCTGCATGTGGCCACCTTCGCGAATAACTTTTCTGCCGTAGTTACCATCCTGTTTGCGGCAGCCGGTGCATGTCCTCGGTAGGGAATCTCGCTGGCAGGTGCAGCGCTCGTTTCAATGCTCGGTTTTTCAGAACCTGGAGCTTCTTTTTGTGCGTCTTGGCTGCGTATGCCCACACTGGTGATGCATACTCGATGACTGGTCTGATAAGTGCTTGGTAGACGTGAATTACGCAGCGTGGTTGTAAGGTAGACCTGTAGTTGAGCACTGGGTAAAGTGCACCCAGTCTCCGGTTGACTCTGTTCCTCACGTCCTATATATTGCTTTTTTTTATGTCAGCCACTGGTCGATGGTGATGCCGAGGTACCGTACCGCGTTCTTTAGGGGGATTTGTTCACCAAACAGGGTCAGGCCAGTCTCGGTGTCCCTCTTCTGCTGAACACCAACACTTGCGACTTGGTGCCTTTTAGCTTAACACGCCACAGCGTGGCCCACTCCTCCAGTAGGTCCAGCGCTTCCTGGAGCCTCCTTATGATGATTTATATGCTCCACGACGACGTGAAATAGGCAGTATCGTCCGCGTACAGAGCTGTGTTGATATTGAATGGTCTGGGGATGTCTGATATGGAGATAATGAACAGCACTGGCCCCAGAACCAAGCCTTGTGGCACTCCTGCTCTAATTTTCCTCATCGTCGACCATACCTTGTCAACTCCGATTCTGAACTTTCTTTTGGTCAGGTAACTTCCTAGAAGTTTGATGTAAGACTCTGGAATACCGACTGGTCTTAGTCTGTGCAACAATCCCTCATGCCACACTGTGTCGAAAGCTTTGGCGATATCCACGAGGACCATTCCACAGAAACGTCTCTTGTTGAAAGCGTCTGTTGCTTCCTCCACAACCCTCATCAGTTGGTGTGTGGTGGCGTGTTCCGGGGCGGAAGCCGAACTGCTCGTCTGGAATGATTTTCAGCCTCCGGATGTGTACCATCAGTCTCCTTAACTGTAGGCGATCAAAAGTTTTGGAGACTGCTGGCAGCAGAGACACTGGCCTGTAATTCTGGGGGAAGGTTGGTTCCTTTCCCGGCTTCGGTATGGCTATTATTTCCGCTTCCTTCCAGGCGGCTGGGAATTTCTTGCGCCCCTTATAATGTTGTTATAGATTCGCGTTAACTTTTCAACTGCTGCAGGTGGCAGGTGCCTCATTATTAAATTATTTAATCCGTCGTTTCCTGACGTCTTGCCGGGTGGCGACTTTTTCAGAACCTCCTGAATCTCCGTGGCATCTACTTCTTCGATCGGTTCTTCATTTTCTTCGTTTTCGGTCCAGAAACGGTGTAGTTGTCGGTTCATGTGTTCAATATGATCATCGTCATATGGTTCGGCAACTGGGCGGAAATTGTCTTCGAACACGTCGGCCAGCGTGTTCGCTTTCTCTTCTGGTGTGTGTACAAGAACTTGCGCTCTGTGTAGCATCGGAGTGCGTGTCCTCGCCTGGATGAATTTCCTTTTTGTTGCCACGCGGTGCCATCATCTGTTCGTAGTTGGGCCACCTGGTTATCCCATTGGTTCTTGCGGTGTGCTTCTAGTTGTACCTTCACTTCCCTTTGCCGCCTGTTCAGCAGTGTCTTATACACCCGGTCTCTTGTCTGGTGCCAGCTCTTTCGTACTGGTTTTGTCACGTATTAGCTCGAGGAGTTCTTGTGGGAGTTGCGTGCCCTGCTTGCCTTTCCTCATTGGAGCCGCTTTTTCCGCAGTCCTCAATGTGTCTGCTGTCCAGCGCTGTACGTCTTCTTCTATGATGCTCTCCCTTTGCTGTAGCATTTCCTCCATTTTTGGTTGCAGTTCTTGCTGGAATTTATCCCAGTTTGCTCTCCAGTAGTTCCTGCCTAGTATCTCCACTCTCTCACTCTCTAAGTCTCAATCCACCAGCACTGGATTGTGGTCGAACGAGAGTTGCGGGACTGATTGTAGCAATGGTCTGGCTGGGATGTCGCGAGTTATGAAGATATACAATACATCCACTCTGTATCGTTCTGCTGGTGGAAAGTATGTAGGTTTCTCGGGTGCCCATACCGCTAGCCGCCTCCTCTGTGCTTCCCACTACAAGACGTTACCACTGGCATTATTCACCCTGCTGTGCCAGTCTATGTTTTTGGCGTTGAGATCACCTCCGAATATGAAGCTTCCCGTGATGCCGCACAGGGCTGCTACATCCGCTGCTGTGACGTTGATCGTGGCGGGTGGTATGCCGCTATCAGGGTAATTGGGCCTATTTTCGTCTCGACTATGATTGCTACTGCTTCAATCGTGGCCTAGTTGGGCAGCGCTGTGGAGTGATATTTGAGTGTCTTCTTAACATACACTGCCACTCCGCCTCCGGCAGTTGGTCGGTCCCTTTGGTAGGAGATGAATTTCCGCACTGTGACTCGTACCCCTTGTTTTAGATGTGTCTCGCACACGAGGCAGACATCTATTTCCTTTTCAAACATGAAACTTTGGAACTCGCCTCGTTGCTTCCACAGGCCGTTCGCGTTCCATGCGCAGATCGGATTCCCTCTAGTGGTCTAATGGCTATCTTCTGTGCTCGGACCTGCGGTGCTACATTGGCTTGTAATGTCTTAGCGATGGTATTTTGCAGTTTAACTGTGATTTCTCCCAGCGCCTGCAGTACCTCCGTCAGCTGTTCCAACACTGCTTTGAGGTCTGCAGCTGGCATGATTGTTTGCGACTGCGGTGCATATTGTACTGCTGTGGCCTCCGGCAGAGGACAGCTGTGCTTTGTTGTTGTTGTGGCCCTTAGTCCAGGTTGTTGGAGTGGAGCTTCCTTCTTCCTGTTGTTGTTTTCAGGCCGCCAGTATGCCCTCTTCTTGGCCTCCTGGTAATTAGGATAGCCTCTGTACGACGTTACGTGAGGACCGCCACAGTTTGTACACGTCGGTTGGCTTATTCATTTTACTAGCGAGCAGTCTTTGTCCGTGTGGCTTCCTCCGCACTTGACGCATGCCACTGGCAGAAGACAATGTCAACTGAAATGCCTATTATTTTGACATCCGAAACATTGGAGAGGTCCCCGATCCGTCCTCTTCTTCTGCAGTCCGCAATTTGATATATAGCCCGTCAGGCGAATGAATGTTCGAATCGCGACTCCAGCTCCTGCCCAAAGAACGCGATTTTACCTGGAATTTGAGCTATTATGGGCGGGATACGCCGGCTGTACCCCTTTGGTGCCTCGGGTGGAGTCGGCTCTTGTTGGATCTTGTGCAGTTCAACGTCCAATGCGTAGTAACGATTTGTTGTTTGCAGTTGTTTTTTTTTTTTTTCAACAGTGTAGGTCCAGTGGTCTTGCGCGGTCTCTTCCAGTCTTCCCCACTTCCGCCTTCACATGTGTCCTCCAGTGGAGCGGTTGTGTGCTCTTGTCTGTTCTTTGATCTAGCATCTGCGTCAGCTCAGCTACCCGGTGCGAAGTGGTGGCTGTCACCGCCACCCATCTAACCTCTTTATACCTTTAGCTTGAAGGTCCGCTCGCTCTGATAGAGTCCCCAAAACCAACCCATCCAAAACACAGAGACACGTAAAGTAGAGCTACTCAGGTAGCGGGACTTTAACAAACACGCCGTTGAGTCAGAGACACTTTAAAACAAAAAACAAAAAAATTCCCACCCGGATGTGCTGGCGGTCCGAGATTCTGGTATTTTTTAATTTTTTATTTATTTTCGCTGTGTCAACGGCGTTTTGTAGCCTCGCTACTGTTTGTAGCTTAATCTACTGGTTCAGATTGGTTTGTGTTGGGATCGTTGGTACGCACTGTGGGGAAAATCTCTGCTTTGGCCATTATTTAATGGCCTTTGAGGGAAACCCTTTAGTATTCTTATTATGAAGTACATCTTTTTATTTTAGTATTTTTTAGTGTTAATTTAGTATTCGTCATTTATTGGGGATTTATTACCGTGCTAAGTGGCACTGTGTATTTGTGCCATTCCATTTGCTGCACTGTTCCAACTGACTCCAATCTGTCTACTTCAAGGCGGATTGAATCAAGGTTGCTGAAGAATTTGTCTGCTTGGCGATAGATTTCTGATTGAATCGTAGGTATATTGGTGGTTTCATGTAGTAGGTCTGTTGGCGTATAGAAGCTGGGATGAGTAATCATGCGTAAGCATTTATTTTGAACTCTTTGGAGGTGTAGCAGTGTTGATTTGCATGCTGATCCCCAAACCTGACAACCGTACATGATGAAGAGCAAGATTATTAATTTATAAATTATTATTTTGGTCTCAAGGTTCAGGTTGCTCCTTAGAACTAGTGCGAAATTCATTGCCACTGCTAAAGCTTTTTTCCGTCTATCGAGAACATGTTGTCGAAATATGAGTTTTCGGTCTAAAGTTATCCCCAGGTATTGGTGCTCAGTAACCTAGAATATCTTCTGTCCCATTAATTCCAGCTGTCTTTGTGGGATCGGCCGTTTCCTGGAGAAATACACTGCGGGACACTTAGTAGGATTTAACCTTCACCTTGTTTTCCCAACACCATTCGCTGAATGCATCAAGACCTGCTTGGGCGTTGGACCTTTCGAGATTACCTCCAGTTGCTTAGATAACCTTGTCGTCCGAAAATTGTGCTATGTAGACGTTTGGCGGGGTTCTTATGTCATTGACGTCAATACTGAACAGTGCATGTGCTATTGCGGATCCCTGCGGTAATCCCACATTAATGGTATAAGTAGCTGATTTCTGGCCTTCGATATGAACGAAGAATCTCGTCTTTAAGGTAGTTTGCGATGAGGGATATATAGCAGTCTGGGATGTCAGTTTGTTGGTATAATTTATTTATAAGTTTGATATGCGAAACCTTGTCATAGGCTTTTTCGATATCGACAAATATGGCAGCCGTAGATTTGTTCTAATTGAAGCCCTTACTTATTTGTTCAGTGATCTTTACTAATTGACAAGTGGCTCCTACAGGTTCTCGCCTGATGGTATGTCCAAAATTTAAACTAGCTTTGATCCTCTTCAGCAGAATTCGTTCTAGCAGCTTGGGGGTGGCAGGAAGTAAGCTGATTGGTCCGTAATTGCCTCACCCCCTTTTAGGGAGAGCTATGACTTTGGCCGTCACCGCACCAACATTCGAGCGTGAGGTGCCAAGCACTACGCATGCATTCTTTGTGTTAAGGTGTCGTTCGCTACATTGAGGTTGTTTCGAAATTTCGAGGCAATGAGTATGCGAACGCATATGATGCGTTCCCACTTGAACTGTGGGAAGCTCGCCTTGCGTCAGGTAACGCTCCTTGGGAGGTTTTCGTCATTGTAATGTACGGCCAAGCGAAGTAAAAATCTCGGATACCTACAGCTTCATTTCAAGAGTTCAAACTGACGCTGACGGATCCCGAATATGGGACCGAACACGCCGATGCGTCGGCCACTGATGAACGTTTCAGAGACGCCTGCATACAGTGACCTCGTATCTTCTCCGAGGGTAATAATGAAGCCACTTACTTTGAAGAAGTCAGGCAGCGAATGACAGCACCGTGGCGCCCGATAGCGGGAGTGGTGGCAATCTTGTCGACTGCAGCGACGAAGATCTGCCTACCGTCGAGGGACCGGTGCAACAGCTAGTTGTCTTCTCTACTAGTAATATCGGTGAGCTGTCGCTTAAGATGTGGGGGAAACCACTCTGGCAATCTACACCTGGCCTGCCGCGGACGGGCTCTTGGTCGACTGCTCATGCTCTGCCGACTAAGACGTTGTCACCAAGCTTCTGGAGAGCAAAGGCATACGATATGTCATCAAGCAAGGGGGCAAACAATGTCACCAGGTGGTATGCGGGCTTCCGGATACCGTCACGTCGGAAGAGGTCACCAAGGGCTTCGCGGAGCTCAGTGTTGCTGTGAGGGACGTTGCCCACATGGTGAAGCCAGGCACCGAGGAGCGACTGCCTTTTGTCGCCTTCACGAGCGACACTCCCGCTAGAATACACACGTGCATGGAACGCGATAGGCATTTCGTGTACAACATGGCTGGTAGACAGGCGTCAAACTCGGATCAAGTTACAGATAGTGAGAATAATTCGGCTTCCCCTTCGGGATCTGAAATTGACTGTTCAAACTGCGAGGAATCCTTGAGTTTTGACTCTGATCATGCGTCTCCGCCACCACAACGGAAAAAGAACTCTCCAGAAAATAGATGAGAGGATTACATGAAACGGTTTCCGAGTCTGCCCGAACCCTCTGACGGGTTTCAAACAGCAAAGGGCAAGAAGAGACGCATGAGTACTCCCAGAACAAAACAGAAGATAAGTAAAACTGACTCTCAAATTGAGTAGCAAAATAGATTTACTCCTCTGGGAACAATCCAA
This sequence comes from Vandiemenella viatica, assembly GCA_031002005.1. Lineage (NCBI taxonomy): Eukaryota > Metazoa > Arthropoda > Insecta > Orthoptera > Morabidae > Vandiemenella > Vandiemenella viatica. The sequence continues at coordinate 35,093,520 of CM061919.1, forward strand.
ATTTCAGCAGCAGACACAGAAAATGTCAATACCTGTTAACAGACCACAAATATAACAGAAACTACACCTTTAACAACACCGGCACAGACGAGTGGTAGAATTCCCCCTGTAGTAATCAAAGCTGTGAAAAACTATCTGGAATTGAACAAAATCATCAAAGATCATCTCACAGGAGTACTGAAGGTAGTCTATAGTGGGGACACCTTGAAATATTTTGTGGAAAATAAAGAAGATAACAAAATTTTAACGGCATTCTTCAAACAAAACAATATTGCTCACCTCAGTCATCAAATTCCCTTGAGAGTAGTTATCAAAGGACTACCGCTATCAGTTACAACTGAAAGCATAAAAGAAGAGCTCCTTAAAAATGGTTTTGAGCCAATAGAAGTGCACCAATTCAAGAAGAAGGATCAGCAGACTAAGGAATTGATTTCACTAGCTGCTTTCAGTGTTGCATTGAAGCCAGGACCAGTAGCTGAGTCAATCGACAAAGTTCGCGCTCTATTATATACAAGAATTAGAGTTAAACGCTATAAGAATCTAAATGGACCACCTCAATTTGTCAAGTACCAGCGCCACGGGCACACTGCGAATTATAGCAACTTTCCTACAAGGTGCGTAAAGTGCGCCGGTTTACATCCAAGTAAAAGCTACCAAATCCCGAAGAGCCAAAAGGCAAAGAGCGTAAATTGTTCAGGCGATCATGCAGCCTCCTGGGAAGGATGCCCACAATACCAGAAGATACTGCAACCAACAAAGACCAACAAAAAAGAAAATGAAGACTCAAGACTACTGAAGAACCAAAAACTCAGGCGAAATGGAATTCCAAAACAAAAATCAGGATAAATCCAAATCTGGTAAGAAGCTAGAGACCCGCAAACAAAAGATTAATGACTATCATTACTTCGCAGAGACCCTAAAGCGCTCCAGAGGAGAGAACAAGAAACCACATTACTCAGATGAAGAAGACTCAGATGACCCTGTAGACTTCTTAGACACGATGAAAAGAACCATGAAAAAAGTAAACAGTGCAAAGGACAAGTTCTCTAAATTGTTTGCCTTTATGGATGGTGTTATGGTAATGCTTAAATAATGACCATAAATCCATCACCACAACGTGACATAAGCATAACTATGTGAAATGCTAACAGAATTAAAAACAAGAAACTTAATATTATGCTAACTGATACGCAGCTAAAGCCTGATTATAAATTCAGCCTATCAGGATTTCAGTTTTTTTTTATCTACTTAACGTCTCTCTAACAGCGAGGTATTTAGAGACGGGAAAGGATGGGGGGGGGCGCAAGGAATGGGAAGGAATTCGGCCATGGCCTTTTGAAGGAAGCATCCTGGCATTTACCTGGAGTGGTTTGGGAAATCATGGAAAACCCAAATCTGGATGACCGGACGGGGATTCGAACCGCCGTCCTCCCGAATGCGAGGCCAGAACGCTGGCTGTTACACCACCACGCTCGGTCAGGATTTCAGATACATCGTAATGACAGGATAAGTCAAAGGGGTGGCGGTACCGTGTAAGCTATCTTACTCCTTATTTTCAATATTCAGTTAAAATCCGACGAAGTTTGGGGGTTAACATTCGATACATGATACCATAGTTTTAAATCGAGATAACAATACTTCACAGTTAGGAAAGTAAATAAACAACACATAACAACCTTAAATAAGAAGTTTCTAATAAAATATAAATTGTAAACTTACCTAAATGAGCGTAATCCATAATAATTCAGAAGTAAAGTAAACAAGGTTTGGTTAAGCAACCATATCACTAATATTCAACACATCTCGACACAGTAAAGCACTTTAATAATAATAACTTCACCGTTTTATATTAAATTCACCAATAACTCGCAGTTTCCGACAAGTTTAAAGCAGTAAATATGATTTTTAAAACATTACACCATGTGCTAATTTCAATTAAATGTTTTAGACCAGACAAGTAATTTCAGAGCTTCAAAAGTAGATTTGAAACAAACTTAATAACAGACCATTCAATATTGTCGAAGTTTCTAATAGCCATCAATCAATAATCAGAAGATATAAATAAGTTAAAATTCGTTAGCCTGTGACCAACTTGTAATTTGAATTTCAATCTGGAAAACATATTTCATGAACCAAAAACTTTTCTAGAGTACTTAAATAAAATAAAGATACGTTTTAAAAATAGTTTCAGGCCATAACTAACTGTAAATAAAAAGTGAATAAAATCTTGCAACACCAAATAATCAGCACATTTTAGAAATTCCATAACTTTTGACATCCTTAACCGATTTAAAAGATTTTTACACCACTGAACTCAGCAGAGGCTGGAGAACACTTTAAACATAGTCTAAACTTGATATTTTAAATTTTAGCAAATTCATATTCCGGATGTGACGTTTCACAGTTTTAAAGTCGGCTAGCTTTCTGATTCACCATCTTTCAGAAATCATTTACACTCATCTGGAAGCTCTGAGAACAAAACCAACCACCACACCACACTCGTTTCGTTACGCTCTACCTCTTGTGATTTTCTGCAAGTTCTCCGTTATCAAAATATTATGTAGATAGCCTGTTGTTTAGGGTAGTAGGGCATTTCTGATATAGGTAGGCTGGTCGCTCGTCTCGAGGCAGTTCGTTGAAGTGCTTGGTCGGATGAGGATGTTACTCGTGGTAGAACAAATCCAGCGCTAGTTGGGAAACCGGAAACAAACATGGCTGATCGTCAGGGTAGCCAACCTTAGAACTTTGAACTTCTACACCATGTGGTCATCAATGCCGGAACTTTAACTTTTACTTTCATTTCGGGGTGGAGCGGTCTGTTCTGTTTCATGACTTGTGATCTTCGGCTTAATGATTTACTCCGATTGCCATCGCTAACTGTGACTTTTACGTAAACTCAGTGAAATTTTCAAGAATATATCCTTTAGTGATCCTGACTTCAACTTTCATTTCTATTTTAGTACCTTTCTTACAGGAGGTTAATTCTGTGAGTGGCGACCGACTTTATCATTACAGTTAGCATTCTCCAAGGTTTTTCACGGTTAGAGAACTTTTCTCGAACTTTTTGTAACATTTTGGAAGAACTCAAGTTTAGGTGTACAAGCCGATACGTACCCCGGTATCACAGCTGGATCCTAACATGGGATCGTAGTGACGCGTGCTCAGTGGAGCTGTGAAACAGTAGATAGACCGCCCAGTGATATTCAACCAACAGTGCAATTTTTGTGATTATTTCGTCGGACCACCCTGACGGCTACCTGGAACATCCACCGTCGAGACTACATCACGTCAGAGTGTGGGGTACATACCTTGTACCTGGGATGTGACCTCGCAGCAGACGCTGCATGCACGGACCAAGAACTTCCGCCGTCCTTCTCCCTTCATCCTTGCGATGTTGATGTGTTCATCCGGGAGATTAGCTGTGTGAGCTTCACCACCGCTGCACAGCACTTCGCCAGCGCCAACTGCTGTCGACTACAAGCCATCTGGCTACTTCAAAGCTAGGTGTTTCTTACTAATGTACTAACGAATTAGGGTGCCTCTAACTCGGACCTTGGTGGCATCCGAGATTGCCAGAGGCATCTTGCCTATCTGTGCAGTGGATCTCTTCAAGGGTATTTTGACCACTGCACTCCAAAAACTCTTTGCGAAAATAGTTACCCGAAACATTTTAAATTTTGTTCAACGCTGCAAACACAGTAGCAAAATTTTTTCACTCTTATTAGCTATTACGGTAGCACCTAGTGGCGTGATACCACTTACCCGATTTTACAGGGTTTACTATTTTTTCTGCCATTTGAGCATTACTATTTTTGCTATTTTTTGTGTACTTTTGTCAAGTGACGGTGTGTTTACATCTTTAACTTCGCACTTCACAATCAGCTGTTCATGTTGACATCAAAGATCCTTAGTCGCTTGAGATACAACTACCTAACTTCAGAGAGTGCGATATAGAAATTGATACGTTGTGTACTACTATCGTTGCCTTGTTTACTTTCTGTCTGCAAGATTACATTGGGTGTGAAGAATTTTTTCTTCTTTCAGTCATTTTCATTGTTATTGTATGTTTTTTTTTTTCTCCGCAGGGTTAGTTTAAGATATTATGTGAATGTATTTTGGCTTTGGGGTTATCATATTTTTATGTGTTTTGTAATTGAATTTCGCCGAATTTGACAACAGCTGTTTGTTATACATTGTGACCAATAGCCTTACTGGGTACTTTTTGTGATTGTAAATTTTTAAGGATTCCTCCCTTTCATTTGAACTTGACTTTCCCTTTTGATATTTATCCATTTCTACTTTCATTATGGATTCACATGAGAATAACGTTGTCAGAGGCAGTAATGCCAGTACTAGTGATGCTACCGATCGAACTCATTCAATGATGAATAGTCCCGTAGTTCATCCATTGTCTTACGACCTATTGATACTCAAATGTCCCAACCTGCTTCACAGGCTGAGGAAATTTTTACTCATGCTAGTCCAACTGTTGACAGTCCACTTGATGGGGGATCTGGGGGAACACCTGATACTTCCTCAAATGATAGTACCGACACGGTGTTTATTCCCGAGGAAATAGTAAATGCTAGCCAGCAACCACACCCACTCCAAATTGCGCATTTAGCCGAAAGTATTCAGAACCTAACACCGGACTCAGAGGGGTCTCATACTGAAGACAATCTGCTATCTCACCAGTACTCCAATACTGATAATCCTAATCACAATAGTAACACAGTCAGTTCTCGAACTACTTTGGATAGTGACCATGTGGCATTTTCGCCGATAAACATTAATCTGGATACACAACCACAGGAAGCCCCACAGATAGCGCCTGTTCAACCTCTTGGAGGTATACAGGAAATGTTACAACATTTTGCTAATACCATTACTCAAGAACTTAAAAATACTACTAACCAACAAAACCAGGAATTAAGTACCAAATTTGACCAACAAACTCAAGAACTTAAAGATCTTAAAATTACTACTAGACAACAAAACGAGGCGTTAGGCGCTAAATTTGAACAAAAATTGGATCAACAAACTCAGGACCTTTCGGATCTTAAAATCACCACATGCCAACTTGATACTATCTTTGCCCACTATCTGGTGGAGTTGAAACAACTAAATCATACCTTAGCTCAAGATAATGCTACAATGGATTTGGTGATTCAGGATATTCAACAACAAACAGATGTTATTAAAGACACTATGGTAGAACACTTTCAAACTCATTCAGTTGCTATGAAGGTGGAAATTCAGTACCAAGAAACCTATACTTGGCATACTTCACAACAGGAATCCCATACTTGTAAACAATGTCGAATTGAACCAGAGCCTCCAGCTATTCAGAATAATATGCAGATTTTGTCATAACAACAACAGATGGCTACAGCTGACCTTATTGCCATTCACTCAGAGCCTCCCGCTACAGGGGCACCACTAGTTCCCACCACTGAACAGCTGGTAGAATACACAACTGAGCTTGTAACACCCACCCCACCCCAGCCCTCAGATGAGCAAAATATACTACCCCATCCAAATCCACTTATTGAAATTTGCTCTGATTCAGTACCTGACCCTGCAGACCAGCTGATTTCTGATATGCAGTCAGTAGACTCTACATCTCATATTGTTAGTTCACATATCTCAACCACCGCTGTTTTCATGAAACCGAAAGTACAGAAGCCTTCTTTTGTGGATAAACTAAAATTGGAAATCCATAAACAGATGTTCCCCAACTCTTCTACCCGTCATTGGCCATTGTTTTCCAAACAACCAGCAGATATTTTGAACATTCAAAAACATGCAATGGCTACTATTCTCTTACAAAAGTGTTCATGTTCAAGTCAGCAAGTGACTGACATTTTGGTATCTTTTCATATTTGGGAAAGTATACACTGCTGGGATGCCAGATTTTCCAGGGGCAAGCCACCCAGTAACTACACTTCTGATCATTTTATACATTGTTCACAAACCACAGCTGTTATTGAAATGAGTTCCCACTCCACTTCGTAAATTGCCTCTCAACACAGGAAGGTTGGGAGAAAAAGATTTATTCTGAAAGCTGTTTGCCTTGGGAGGGGAGCTAAGATTAAAAGCAACTTCAACCCTTTCCCACCTAATGAGAATACACTGTTTAATGACAGAAGAAATTTCCTAAAACTTAAATTACTTGGCCTTGTTATCCAGGGGCACACACAAATATTCAACCATGTTACGAATGATAAGACAGTTAATTGGTTTCAAGATTTTGCTTGGTATCTCCCTTTTTCTTTATTTGATATATGTATTTCTGAATTGCTCATGAAGCTAATGGTTATTTTTAAGGTTGTAATGGAGCATGACCCTTTGCTCGAACTTGTCTTTTCTTTTGTGTACAATAAAATTATACTAAGTAACCAGCTACCTTGGGAATGTATTTACCGGGCTGGGTTAAAAGAGATGTCCAATACATTAGGCATGGCACTGAGAGATGCTGCGAAAGATTGTCAAACTTGGGAAGTTATTTGTGCAGAGGATGGATTGAATGCTCTTATTGAATAAGGGGTGCAGATTTTACTTGTGTTTCTATGTTAAAGGGGGGGGGCAGCTATGAAGAAAAGAGAATCCCATATATTATTATCCCATTATTATCTATTCCCTCCAAAGAGAGTGTAATGGGCAAATTTAATGGATAACAATTAAAATGAATAAAGGAATCAATTGTGGAAATAAAGGTTGAGTGGAGGCCGCAGCTGTGTAAACCGCAAGATCGGTAATGGTCGAGACAGACGCTGACAAAGGCAGATTCAGCGCTGAGCGTGCGGTATCAGGTGAACGCTTGCATTCAGGCAGCTTCGGGAACATTCGAAGCTGACGTCCGATATATGCTGAGTTGCTCTCGAGCTACGAGAGTTTTCTAGAATGTACAACGAACTTTGATCAAGGTCTGCCAAGTCAGTACACTGCTGTACTATATAAACGAGGCTTCAGAGGGCCTCGGGGCTCGGAAGTGTTATAGTGATCGACACCGTCACTATGTCCGTTTAGGAAGCCAGCTGGGTCCAGCCGGGTCCGATCTCGGTTCCGATCGCGTTTCCATCTGTTCGATCGAATGTTCCAGTAACGTGTAATTGCTCTAAGTACTGTTACCAGCGCCTGGATTAGTGCTCCGTGGGATAAACTAGCGTGTGTGGAATCGGACTAATGGGAAGTAATAAACGGGTTTAAAGCATTTACGGTCTCTCTCTGTCTGCATACCAATTCGTGTCCAAGTTGCCTTTCAGGGAAAGTTAGAGTCAACCCCGAAGCAAGCTGAAGAGAGGACGTTCGAGGATACACAGCACTACATGCAAGTAAGTGTCAAGAAGCTACTTCGGAACAGTGCCTACCAATTGCCATTCCTGGCTAATCGACTAATCACCCCAGTAATAGTCGTTACAAGCTGTGGTTACGAAGGGTCAGTGACATTCTGGCGTTAAGCTGGTTACAGCTTAGTGTTGGGTGACGAACAGTCGGTTATATTTTGGTAACAACCATTATATTTTTTGGTGTAAGAAAGAACGAGGCGAAGATTTGAACGCAGAGGAATTGGTACCAAGAAATTGGGTGAAGAATTCAACGCAAACAATTGGCTACAAGAAGAGCTGGATACAGAATTAAAAACCAGGCAAATAGAGCAACTAGACGCTAAGAGCAAGGAAGGACCCTGGCTTGCTAATTCATATAATATCTTCAAGATTCGGACTTCGAATCCAAGCGGTCGCGCTGACTTCAAGCACAGCACCGGCAGCAGCGGCACGGCGCGGGCACTCGTGGTACTACGCGGGATGCAGCAACCAGGCGACGGGAGCGAGCGAAGGAACGAACGCATCGCGGGTGTCAGGCGGACAGCATACCTGCCAACCGACAGGCGCGGAATGAAGCGGGCAGCTGAGAGGGAGCGTCTCCGTACCGGCGATAAGATTTCGGTGAGTAGAGTTGAGCTCATTTATTAAGTCAGTATGCCTACTACAGGCGATACAGCTTCAGGCGGGCAGACAGTGCAGGATGCTGTCTCTGACCTGAACGAAAGAGTAGAAAATCTAGCTGTTGACGCAAATTTAGCGAAGGAAAATGCAAAAAATCTGCAACTCCTTAGTGCGTTTCTTTCGCCAGATATTTCCTTTGGTGGAACACGGGAGAGAGCATAATAGAGTTTTTCGAGAGATTAGATAATATTTTGAGTCTTTTTGAACTTCCTTCGGAAATTAAATTCAAAATTTTGAGGTCAAGGTTGACTGGATCAGCATTTCGCCACGTAAGGGTTGACCGAATGTGTAGGATGTCTGAAACATACGCTGGGCTTAAAGAGGAGTTAATCAAGAGATTTGAACCCAAGGGTAGTATGGTATTTTATCGGGAGAAATTACGAAGCGTTAAGAGAAAAACTACAGAATCACTCGAGGATTTTGCTGACCGGATCAAAACTTTGAACGCGCACACGTTTGAGCTCACAGGGGACGAAAACCAAGACGAAATTATCCTCTTCGAAGCTGAGCAAAGAGCATTAGAAATATTTTTAGCAGGGGTGAGTACTGAGTTGTATGAAGCCATTTCCCTTCGTCGCCCAAAAACCTTTTGTGAAGCCTTACAGTTTGGGACACTTTTTGAGCAGGTTAAGAATAGATCAGCAAGTGAAAGTAAATTTAGACCTCCTAAGCAAGTATTTGTAGCACGGAAAAATATAATAAAATGCTGGTCCTGTGGAGGGGAGGGCCACCGTCAAAGAGACTGCTTTCGCAACCCAGAAAATAGGGGAAGATATCCTAATAGAGTATCACAAAATAAATTTATGACGTCTCGGAATAATTTTGACGGTTCTTGTCCTCAATGCAACCACAAGGATCAGAGTAAGGGTAATTACAACAATAGAAATTCCCAGGGTAGTAATGTCACTAAAGGTAAACCCAAGCCTTGGCATAAAAATAGTAGTAGAGATAACTATCATGCAAGTAATGGTTAAAATAAGGCTAGCAGTGAACCAAATAGTAAGTCACGCAAGTCGGAAAACTGTTAGCGGGTAACCGTATGCCCGGCGAGTTGCCCTCGATAAACGTTCCTGTTGCTTGTAGCCAGGACAATCAAGGGCTTAACGACATAAATCTCACAGTATCGGCAGTAGTTAAAGGTAAGGTTTTGTAAATTTCTGTGCGATTCAGGGGCAAGTGTAAATCATGTAAGTGTGAAAATATGTGGGGAAGAGGGACTGAATCCTCCAAATTTCAAGATTACAGGCATAGATTCTTCTAAAGAAATTCCTGTTTTAGGGATTAAAGAAATAAAGTTGATTATAAATGAAGTAGAGTTTTTTACGACAGTGTATGTTGTCGCTTCGATGGGACCAAAGTTTAATGGCATTCTAGGAGTGACTTTCCTCCAACAGCACAAAGCAGTTATAGATTTTGAAAATTGTTCTATTAGTTTAAGGAATCACCTAGGTGAACGCCTGCTATAGTGCTGGCCAGAACAATTGGCGGGTCTCCTAGAATGCGCCGTTGCCAAACCACGCGCGTAACAGTTGTATTCACCTTTTTACTTGAAGTAATAGTTTATACTGTATTTTAAATAATTTATAATCGAAATTTTGTGATAAAATATTGATTTATGTCATTTCGTTAAGAAAGTTATGTTCGTGTAAATGCATTTGATATAACTGAAGAATACTTTCTCGAGAAATTAAGAAAACGTATTGAATTACTCTTCTTATTTTATTTGTGGCTAAGCACGTATTAAATTTTATTTACAACTAAAATCAAAATTATACTTTGTTATCCTCTGCACTGAAAAACTTGCAAAATTGACGACAAAATTATATATATATATAGACTATAGAATTAAAATTGCTGTATACCAAAAATTTATATGTAGAAAAGAAGTATGGCCACTGCAGTTCTTTTTATAAAAATCAACCATAATAAAAGTAAGCAAAAATGTTATATTGTCATCATGAATATTATTAGAAAGCCAAATGTTTTTAAGCAAAATTAATAATATCCAACAGTAATATCGTAACTTACTACCAACAATAAAACAAGTTAAATATGAGTTTGGGGTTTTAAATAACATTAACACAGCAAATGTTATAGTATCTTAAACTGTTAAGTACAAGCTATTAAAGTTGCTCATAGAGCAAGAGCCCGTGAACGCCAGACCTACGTCATAGTATAAAGGCTGAAATTTTTTCTGCGCATGTACACTACAGCAGGTATGAACGTTTGGCTACTATGAACCTTGAGTGGTGGTGGCTTTGATAGATAACAGGAAGCGAAAGTGTATAAAATTGATGCCTAGTTACGTCATAGTATAAAGCCTGATTTTTTTATATTTTTTACGGGATACTGTTAGAAATCACGTCATGTATTGCCAGACACTTTGTGCGGTGGAAACCCCCTGCCAGACACCTTCAAAACTTAATAAAATGTAATTGTACTTACGTCATAATATAAAACCTGAATTTTATATATGTTATTTGGGCAACTATTTAGAAGTGTTTCCTAAACAGCCAGACAATTTCGATGGTTCCAACACCCTGCCAGACATAATTCGATGTCAGCTGTAGGGGCGAGCGCGGAGGCAATATTTATGTACTGCGTCTTTTGTCACGCGTCTTTCGTGCAGATATTGTTTGAATACATGTTCTGTCATTGATCGTATTATTTGTGCAGTTGCGTGAAATAATTGTAATTAAGTTTTAATATTTTATCATAATGGAAGACGTATTAATTGGTGCGTTGTGTAATAAAAACAGTGGCAAAATATTATTATTCCGTCAGGAGATTTAGAGTGAGTTAAATTTATATTACTGCGTCTTTGTCGCGCATCTTTGGTATACTACCACTGATGTTGTTTCATCATATGTTGAGTCATTCATCGTTTTATTATTTATTTTCTCATTTGTGAAAAATAAAATATATAATTCAGTTTTAATAAAAAATACCATAATGGGAGTCTGGGGCGGATCCAGGATTTTGGTTTGGGAGGGGCTTGAGCGGAAATTACAATGTCGGAGATGGACCTAGATACTTTTCCGGGGTGGGGGGCCTCTTGAGCCTCCTAGCCCTCCACCTGGATCAACCCCTGATGGGATACGTGAGAAAAGTAGTGGCAAAATAGTATTATTCTCTGAGAAGACAATGAAAAAATGTTAAACAATTAAAGAACCAAGAAAGAAACATAACCTGAAATATAAGGACATTATTTTACCAACAGAGTATACGGAAAACGGTTACCACAGAGAATGTTGCAAACTATTTACAGGACTCATAAAAAAATATTTTACTTCTGAATCTACAAGTTCTCAAAAAACTAATATGGAAAAAAATCGGTAAGTACATCCATCAATAATGTATCGCCAGGCCCATTGTTGCTGCCTGAGTTGACCAAAGAGCAATTTCTTTCGCATTCTCTATATAGGGAATCTTTGCCCAATACCTGAACCAACTGTAATACAGCTGTCAATAGAACCATAACTTTCAGCTTATGAAGAGAATTTTGAATTTTTGCAATATGAAGAAATAAGTGTCAATAATGATTCATGAGTCACTTGACAATGGCGACAGAGTTTGTGGGCGCCGAAACGTCGTGGTTAAACCATGGACTAACTCGGCTAGTTACCCGAAAACATTTTATTCATTTGCAACGCCGAGAAAATCTCCAGTCTTATATAATAATGATTCAGTTACATACATGATTACATACGACCTCGCGATAGCCAAACTAACCTTTCAAATCGAAGTTACGGAAAATCCTAAATTTGATAATTTATTTATACATTTAGAGCCGTTTCACATTATGATGGCTATTTTAAAACATGTGACTGTGACTTAACCAATGTAATGGTTGAAAGTAATTTGCTGGCAAATGGTTCATCGAATGGATTTCTTGATGGAAAACACTTCAACCGTTGCAAGAGACTACATCCTTTGACAACATTAGGATTAGAAATATTACATTTTAAATCATTTTTACAAATAAAAAAAAACATTGACAGATGACATGAAACAATAAATAAAAATACAAAAATGTAAAATATCATCATTTCAAATAGAAAATGAAGAACTGAAGGAATTAATGAATGACTACGGTATATACAAACAACAAACTGTAAATGGCGATTGTGGCAAAACTCCACATTTTATTTGATTTACATTAATCTTATACATAATTTCTTCAAGGAGCATTCGGAGAGGAGATTTCGAAGTTTTAAAATCAGTATTGCCTAAAATTACAAATATATTTATTTTATGTAATCAACAAAAACTATGTTCGATGGACTGTTAAATATTATGATAATTTGCTGAAAGTTGCGGAAACTCATCCTGACTTATATGAGAATTCAAACTGGGTTGCTTTGGAATTAAAAGGACCACCAAACTGTTGACTTGTTATTAGAACAAACTATAAATGCAAATGCGGCTAGAAGGCTTACAGGTGTTATACATTTCACCAATCAATTTCGGCACATCAACGATGGGCCCATACCCATGATGTGAGATCAACAATGATAAGTAATGTTTTTCATGAATTAGGATTACAAACGGAAAAAGATATTTCAGCAGACTTGAATACATGTAACATTCAAAATAGCATCATGCAAACTGAAAAAAATTATCACTACCTTTGATCAGTTCATTGACCCCTTCAGTTTGGGAGTGCCGAAAGATCAATTAATTAATATTTCTTCAGGTAGAGCTGCCTCAGATCAGGTAGAAGAAATTCTTCTAAGTATTAAAAAAATGGGGAAAACGATAATTTCTGAATGTCTTACGGATATTAACAGATTTGAAAGAATTATAAAAAATGTATTAATAATTTTTCTAAAGATTATCAAAAGAAGAGAAGAAAGTTAAAGTGGATAGTAAAGTTCAAGAGGTTAAAATTCAACGAGATTTATTTGAACGTATGCTTGGAATTTCGATAGATTATTATATAGTCATTTCAAAAATATTATCTTACCCAATTACTCCAGTGCCTCAATATGCCTTTTAGATGGAATTATTTGCAAGACCGATAAATCTGCCTTAACGTAGTGTCTAGAAAAAGAGAGCCAGCAAAAGCCACCACCTCATATCGATGTACTAATAATTGATGTTTTTTTCTGTTGCATACGATAAAGATGTTACAGAAACGTATAATGCTTGGCCATAAGCATCACCTACAAAATGATTCCCATGTTTAGATACTTGCAGGCACTGGAAATAATTAAGATATGTAGACCTAACAAAGATCCACGCACAATTTGGAGGATCCATTTGTAAAAGCCTATCTGGATTTAATGCAATCACAGGATGTGATTATAATCCTGCGTTTTTTAGAAAATGAAAATTAAAACTATACAAAATATTGAAAACTAATCAAGAATATCAGGAAGTTTTTCTCAAGTTTGGAGATGTTGCATTATATGAAAATAGTGATGAACGACAAAATGTCTTTAAAATTATACAAAAATTTGATATGAATAATGTTGCTGGGATAATTGATGTTGACGCTGCCCGTCTCCAGATATTCGTCAACACGTATATGGTCTCAAATATCAATGAATGTTTTAATCTCGAAAAATTACGGAGTTTCGGTGCTAGCTTTCTACCACCTTGAAAAAGGGAACTATTACAACAATTTCTGCGAGCAAATTATAAATCCACTATTTGGAATAATGCTCACTTAAAAAATCCTGGCATTTATTAGCCAGAAAATAATGGCTGGGTACGAGAAGACAACGAGCATTATTTCAAATGGTTCGATGGTGCTCAGCTACAAACTTTATCAGTGATTCACTGAAAAATTTATCAGGTAGGCTACGTAATTGTTATTTCCAACTATTATACATAAATTTCTAGTTATTAATAATCTCATTATTTTGTTTATATTTTTACATAAACTGATAAAGAAGACGATATTGAAAATAATAAATTCACAGACTGCAGTAGTGGTGATGATGATATTGAAAGTATCGACTACAATGTTGACAATGAATTATCTGTTTTGTATTTACATAAATCCAATGATATTTCTATTAATCATATTCCAATTTTTTGTAACCTTTTACTATGAATATTTATAAACTATTCATCAATTTGTTTATTACTGAAACAATTTTTTAATTATTAGATTTGCAACAAACAACAAAATTTTAATAAAATATTGAAATTTAATATAACTGACATTAAAATTATGTTAAGTAATTCATTAAAAATGTATTATTAATACAAATAATTACAATGTAATTGGATTATCCAATAAACCCAACTTTTAGATATCTATTGTCGTCGCGCTCACCCCTACAGTTGACATTGAAATTTGTCTGGCAGGGTGTTGGAACCATCGAAATTGTCTGGCTGTTTAGGAAACACTTCTAAATAGTTGCCCAAATAACATATATAAAATTCAGGTTTTATATTATGACGTAAGTACAATTACATTTTATTAAGTTTTGAAGGTGTCTGGCGGGGGGTTTCCACCGCACAAAGTGTCTGGCAATACATGACGTGATTTCTAATAGTATCCCGCAAAAAATATAAAAAAAATCAGGCTTTATACTATGACGTAACTAGGCATCAATTTTATACACTTTCGCTTCCTGTTATCTATCAAAGCCACCACCACTCAAGGTTCATAGTAGCCAAACGTTCATACCTGCTGTTGTGTACATGCGCAGAAAAAATTTCAGCCTTTATACTATGACGTAGGTCTGGCGTTCACGGGCTCTTGGACTATCAGTAATTGATAAGTTTATTGCGTAATATGTTAAATGTTCTTTAATACCTTACTTGTCATTATTCATCTCCATCAACGCCTTCTTCTTCATCATCATCATCTTCCACTTCTTCGCTGCTCTCGTTCTCTGTCGTTGAATCTTCGTTGAGGTTGATTATAAGAGGCTCGATTACATTATCTCGGACCACTTCCTTTTCGAAATCTTCTGTTTGCAGTTTTTCGGTATGGTAAACACATTTCTGCCACTGTTCGACGGTGACGTTTTCCAAGGCTTTATGCAACAAACGTTCGACATCGGCGATTTTGAAAGTGTTGTTTTTCTCCGCCACTTCTCTTTTGACTTGGGCCCAAATGAGCTCTATCGGATTGTACTGGCAATGATAAGGGGGTAATCGGACTACTTCATGTCCTCTTTCGTTTGCAAGTACATCCAACTCATACACCGGTTCTTCTTTATTCATGCGAAACCTTCTCCAGCATCTCAGCTCTAGTCTCCGTAGGCAAAAACGAAATTTTCTTTTCTGTTAGCCAAGCAGCTATATCAGCTTTCGGCGATTTGGTTGTTGGAGCTCGGTTTATCACTGCCGAATGATATTTGGCGTTGTCCATGACGATGATAGAACCTTCCTCCAAAAAATTCAAAAATCTGTTGAGAAACCAATCTTTAAACGTCGTTGTATTCATTTCTGAGTGATAATCTTCAGATTTGTTGGTTTTGCTGCATCTGTAGACCAACTTACTTTCCTGGAGAAAGCCTGTCTTTGCTGAACCCGCATGCAAAACAATTAGCCTTGCCCCTTTTCCGACAGGTACCTTTAAGCCCCCACTTTGATTTGAATTCTGCCAGATATTTTTTAAAGAATGGTTCTGAGTTACCCAAGTTTCATCTAAGTAAAAAATGGGTCGCGTGTCACCTGAGCTACGAAGGGAGCTCATTTTCCTCAAAAATTTGACTCTTGAGGACACTAAGTCGTTTCGCTCAAGCAAAAATCGCCTACCATCATTCTGACGCCTGTATTTAAACCCTATATTGTTCAATATGCGTCTTACAGATCGTGCAGATCCTGTAAAATTTATCTTCTCTTTTAATATTTTTCTTAATTTTTCTGAGGTAGGGTACTCACCACGGTCGTAAAATTCGTGTACTGTTCTCCTGACAATGTCCCTGTCAAAGTCGTTAAGCTTTGTTATAGTGCTGTATTGTTTCACATTTTTCTTTGGAGAAACAAACGTAGGCGATTTTCCCTCACGACACACTCGCTGGACAGTTCTCAAACTGACACCACAAGCTTCAGCGCAAATAGCCTGTACATTCCCTAAATTTCTTCGCAATATGGTTGTTTTTTGCGGTAACAAATCACTACAGTTTTTTATTTCATTAACATCAAGTACGTCCATATTTTTCAAGTCTTTTCTTACCAGCGTGCATGTAGAAGACAAAATTTCACCATCATTGTCCACAAGGAGTTTGAAATATTTATATACACTGTGAATGATAGATTTACTCTGCCGGCGAAACTCTGTTGTCTTCTTCAGCCGCGGTGGTTCTGCTGTCGATGACGTGCGTCTTGTTGGAGTCGTTAGTCCGGAAACACCTGGAGTAGGAGAATAAGTCTCTTCCTGAGTATCCATTTTTAGTAGCACGATTCTCTTGCTAAATTACCGTTATTACAATTTACTGCACTTTTTGTTCGGTAAAATTAGGACACTAAATTACTGTAATTAATAAATAACTAAAACGAATTATTTAAATCGCAAAACGCTAAAATCAAAATATTCTCTCTCGAGCAAGCTCACCCTCACACTGACACACTTTCTAACTCCGATTCACAGGTTCACACATTTTTTTGTGTGTTGAAAGGGAGGTGGAAGGTTTGGGGGTGGGCTGCCGCTTGGACTAGGCAACATAGGCCGCACAGCGTTGCAATTTTCAGGTGATAGAAAGAGAGCGCATCGCGAGTTTGTCCCCAAGTACGGCAACAGCGCGTTAACACTGACCCGCCAATTCTTCTGTCCACAGCTATAGTAGAGCTTGAAGGCTCATATAAGTGTCCAATGGAGGTACCAGACGTGGAACCTTCTGTAAAACGGCCACAACAGCCAATTTTGAAGTCACATGCCGTGTGTGATGTTCCAGGATCGTCAGGAAAAGTTTTTATGATTCAAGTTCCTAAGAAAATAAATGCAGAAGCAGGAGAAACTGTAATTGTAGACCCTCTACCGGTAAATGAATTCTTAGATCAGAGGAGAATTTATGTGAAAAGGTGTATAACTAAAATTACTGTAGTTGATGAAAAAAGATGTGTTACAGTGATATTAGAAAATTTCAGTGATTGTCCAGTTGGAATTCCGCGGAATCAACCGATAGCAAATGTGTTGACAGTAAATGTAGATGATTTTCGGCACGCTGTACCTCATCCAGGTGAGGACGGCGATGGTTTCGCGAAGCAGGTCAGTTATGGGTCGGCCGAACAAGTGATTAATTTTGACGAGAAAATAGGACATTTACCCGCAGATCAGCAAAAAAGTTTAAAAGGGCTATTAGAAGAATATTTAATTCTGTTTACATCTAAACAAACCCTACCAGCTACTAGTCTTATAGAGCATAGGAGTTTGACCGGAGATTTTCCTCCAATTCGGCGGAACCCTTATCGCGTTCCAATTACGCAAAGACAGGTTCTAGACGAACTGATTGATCAACAATTGCGAGAGGGGATAATCAGACCATCCAATTCGGCATGGGCGAGCCCTGTGGTACTCGTGCCAAAAAAGGCAGCAGAAGGCGAGATCAAGTACAGATTTTGTGTTGATTACCGGCATTTAAACAAGATAACTGTTCCTGATGTTTACCCCCTCCCCGCTATCGTTGAAACGGTAGACTATCTAGCAAATTGTCAGTACTTTTCCACCCTTGATCTCAGATCGGGATACCACCAGGTAAAAGTATCTGAGCAAGATATAAATAAAACAGCATTCTGCGTCCCTGACGGATTATATGAATATTGCCGTCTACCATTTGGTTTAAGGAATGCCCCAGCTTCATTCCAACGCCTTTTGGATTTTATTTTCAGAGGAATTAAGCCTAATTATTGTCAAGTATACATCGATAACGTCATCTGCTATTCTCGGACGTTTGAAGAGCATTTAGTTCATCTTCGAGAAGTGTTCGAGCGGCTCCGAAAAGCTAACTTGACGCTATCCTATAAAAGTGTCATTTTGCATTAGGAGAGACAGAATATCTAGGATATTTAATTTCAAAAGATGGTATAAAGCCACACCCCAGATTAACTTCAGCGGTTCAGGACTTTCCGCCACCCTCAAATGTTAAAGAACTACAGTCCTTTCTATATTTGTCAAATTACTACAGAAAATTTATCAAAGATTACGCCAAGATTGCTAAACCTTTAACGAGACTGTTAGTAAAGGGAGTTAAGTTTGAATGGACACAAGAATGCCAGAAAGCTATGGACTTATTAAAAGAAAGATTGACCTCTCGTTCAATTTTAGCTTATCCCGACATGTCCAGACCTTTTCGACTTACTACAGATAGCTCAAATTTTGCAGCAGGCTCAGTTTTATCCCAGATTTTTGATGACGGAGAAAAACCAATAGCATATGCCTCACGTCAATTAAATCCCGCAGAAACGAGATACTCGGTAATAGAACGCGAAATGGCCAGCTTAGTATGGGGAATTAAAAATTTTAGAACATATCTATGGGGTAGAGAATTTGTAGCTACTACTGATCATAATTCTTTACGATGGCTTTTAAATTTAAAGGGTGCTTTTACTGTCAGAATACGATTTTATGGTCGAAGATAGACCTGGCCGAGAAATCGGGCATGCCGATGGCCTCAGCAAAAGGTGAGAACTGTAGAAGTACAACAATCTCCGTCCTTGGCTCAGTTACCACTGCATCAGTCGAAAGACGACCAATGTTTACGTTGGCGTCAGCATCCTCGCTTCGTGTCGCGAGGCGATGTGCTTTATCGGCAAACAAAACAGGTCGGCAGAGTTGTAGTACCCGCATCTCTACGCGATCTAGTAATGAAATTGCACCATGATTCATTATATAGATGCCACGCGGGGTATAAAAACACCAACCACTTAATAGCTAAGGAATACTGGTGGCCTTCGCGGCAGCACGATGTGCGTGAGTATGTTAAAAGCTGCCTCATATGTAACAAACGCGCAGGTGAGACAAGAAACAGGGAAAAATTACAACCATTGCCCGAAACTACATCTCCATTTAAATGAATTCATGTAGATATCGCAGTCCCATTCACGCGGAGTGTTCAAGGTCACGCCTATTTTTTGACCATTGTTGACGCATTTTCGCGAAACCTAACTATGATTCCAATTGAAAATCAGAAAGCTGGAACAGTGGCTAAAGCCTTCGTAGTAAATTGGGTGCTAATTCATGTGGCCCCCCAGAACGGTGACCTCGGACAGGGGGACCAACTTTCTATCGGATCTATTCACCCAGGTATGTAAATTGTTGGGGATAGAAAAGTTAAAAACGACACCCTTATGTCCACATGCAAATGGGAAAGTCGAAAGATGTCACAGAACGATCCTAGAGGCGCTAAGTTGCTATGTAAATAGGTCACAAAACAATTGGAATACAATTTTGCCCTTCATCGTATCTGCATATAATTGTCGAGTTCATACGTCGACCAATAAAACTCCATATGATGTGCTATATGGCCGATAAATGAATTCACCTTTTTCAATTTTTCCTATTTCCAAAGATATCACAAACCCGGAAGTAAGAAGTTTAGCACATAAGCTACGTAAAATCTGGAATAGTGTGCGAAAAGCAAATTCAGCCTCTTTTGCACAACAAGCTAAAGCCTATAAAAAAAAAGCTAAACCGCAAGAAATTCCAGAAGGTTCTTTTATTTTGTTAAATAGACCATATAGGAAACTTGGAACATATTCGAAGTTCAATTTCTCTTGGTCTGGTCTATTTGAAGTAATCTCCGTTGTATCTCCAGTTACAATAAAAATTAGAATGCCTGATAGAGATCTAATAGTACACAAGAACAGAGTTAAACTATATGTGTGGCGCAAAACTAATCAGAGCCATAGGCAAGAGACCACTGATATAAACTCAGAATCACAGGGTCGAGTAATGAACCCAAGACCTCCCATTGATACCCACCCATCCCAGCGAAAAGATTCGCAATACAATTTTCGAAGTCGCAAACATGACGCACAAGAAACTAATCCAATGCAGAAGCAAGCGCGAAAACAGCAAAAAGTCCGTGAAAGTGTAGAACTAACAAAAAATGACAAACATCAATATAACTTGCGGAAGAGAAACTAAGCTACCTATCTCCAAATAATGCTTAGAGTAGTTTAGAAAGACTTAAGTAACCACCACTTGGAAATAGACGGTGAAATTAACTGTGAAATTGCATATAGTAGCATGAAATGCTATAGAATACAGAATTCTAGTTTTAAATATTGATAAAATATAGATTTGTCAGTAATAACAAGTTTTATTTTCATAATAATTGAGCTAAACTCTACTCTACTTTAAAAAAAAGAGAGTGAGAAAAAAAGGAAAAAATAAGGGAAAAAAAGAAAGAAAGTATAAGACAAACAAATAATGTTGTGCGTGATGCCAATACCAAGCGCATATTCCCTGGCGTTAATTGTGTTCCACAGGCAAGATAGCGGAGACACCGTTCAGCTGATGGGCGCGGAAACAAGAAACGACGACACGTGAGATTACCTCAACGCGGCGTTTCCTCAACGAGCAACACATCGCTTCACAACTCAAGGACTCAAGAGACTAAGTATCGAAACTTTAATTCCTAGTGTATTCAGAAATTCAGTGTCAACGACTAGTGGAAATAAGTGATAGCATAATAGATCTTTACCTAGTGACATTGTGCATTGGTGCCTAAATTCAAACTGTGTGTCAAGTAGATAGGTATTAGAAGCATGTATTTCCTTGTTGTCATAATAATATTAGGGATACTGCACAGTGGAAACGTAAGTCAGTGTTACACAATTAGACCTCTTACAAATGGCGTAATATTTGTCAAACATAATGATGTGATAAATTCTCCTTTGGAGTGGACCATTATTGCACAAATTAGTTTCCTAGAATTACGAAATCATAGCCTAGAGATAAGATATATTTTTAGAGTATTAGATGCTTCTCTTCAGAATTTACCTTCCTTTGACGAAGACATAACACATGCTGTAGTTACCAACCTAAGAGTATTGTATGCCTCGCTGGAGGAAGAATACCAAAATTTAGTTGAACTTCTGCCTACGGGAAGAGTTAGGGTTAAGCGTGGTTGGATAAACGCAGGTGGTTTCTTATTAAGAAAATTTTCGGGACTGTAACAGAACTCGATTTGAAGGAACTAAATTTACGTTTGGGAGACTTAGAACAAGTAAATCAAAACTTAGAAATCAGTGCTTCGAGACAAGTACTACTGACAAAAAATTTGCAGAATGCCGTAACAAATAACACGTATCTTATCTCAAAACTAGCTAACACATTCATGTCCAAAGTATCTGAACTTCAAACTACTTTAAATCAAAATCTTAGAGAATTAGAAAAAGTATTCGTAAAACAGTTGTACACAGTTGCTACAACAGTTAATATTGACAATAACGAGCACAAAATTAGAGTTAACCAGATTAAGAATTGCACTAGTCCAAGCGACAAATGGTAAGCGACGAACTTTTAAGCCCTAAAGTATACTTACAGTATTTACAGATGATCCAACGCCAACTAGGAGCAGAGAGTTACATGTTATTCCTATGTACCTTAGAACAAATATATCATTACTATCAAATTGCCAAAGTAAATGTAGCATTAATGGATGGACACTTAAGGATCATAATTAATCTACCTATTGGTACCACTGATTCAGTTTTAAACAGATATGCGATACACTCATTTCCAATTTTCTGGAAACATATAGACCATTTTGTAGAATGGGTCACGAAAGAAGTATTATTGGTAACACAAACTCAGAAAGCATATGCAGTGTTAGATAACAAAGATTTAGATAAGTGTCAAAATTCTGGCATAACCAAATGTCCACGAGTCATACTAAATTACAGAACTCTTTTTAATTGTGAAGCCTCCATGTTCATCTCCAACAACTTCACAAACCTATGCCAAAGAGAAATTAAAAAATTAGGTCATCCATATCTATCGCAGATAAAACAAAATTGGTTATTTTCTATGCCATACCTACACGATGTAACAATTACATGTTGGGACAAAAATTTAAATCAGACAGTTGATCGCATAAAATTATCAGGATCAGGAATAATTGAACAAGCAACACATTGTCAATTCTTAGGACAGAATTTCGTGATACCAGCAGTCCATAAAACTATTGCTCCGATTAATTTATCTTTTCCTAATTATATATTACCACATTTTGACCATGAAATATATCATAGTTCTAAATTACTGGAATTGAACCAAACCAATCGTATAATATTCAACGCAGAAATAGCTAAGCATTTGCAGCAGGCTAGAGATGCTGTCAAATATAATCATTTAATAGCAGCAGTCGACACCGAAATACGAGCACAGGCCAGACATAAAACTATTGTAACATCCATTAGTCTTACTTCTATAGGATCAATAACAGTAGTACTTATTCTAATATTAATAATGTATAAATGTATTGTAATAAATTAACCAAGCTTAATACCGAAACACAAAGACCTACAGCAGCACAAATTTTCATGACAATACCAACTACCAGTAAAGATAATGTCACAAACGACAATGTAACCACTAAATGTTAACGTACGAGTTACAAAGTAAAATAGTCTTCTTCTACTGCCGCAGGGTTGGACAACGAATCCACCTGAACAAATGATTTACATTTTATGTTGCAAAAACTTTGTAACCCAGGAGCATAAGTCCAGGATGCATTTTAATGTCCAATTAAATTAAAAGTCTTTTATCTTTGAGGTCAAAGCTGGTTTTCTGAAAGGAGGGAGAAAATGTAATGGGCAAATTTAATGGATAACAATTAAAATGAATAAAGGAATAAATTGTGGAAATAAAGGTTGAGTGAAGGCGGCAGCTGTGTGAACCGCGAGACCGTTAATGGTCGAGACAGACGCTGACAAAGGCAGATTCAGCGCTGAGCGAGCGGTATCAGGTGAACGCTTGCATTCAGGCAGCTTCGGGAACATTCGAAGCTGACGTCCGATATATGCTGAGTGGCTCTCGAGCTACGAGAGTTTTCTAGAATGTACAACGAACTTTGATCAAGGTCTGCCAAGTCAGTACACTGCTGTACTATATAAACGAGGCTTCAGAGGGCCTCGGGGCTCGGAAGTGTTATAGTGATCGACGCCGTCACTATGTCCGTTTAGGAAGCCAGCTGGGTCCAGCCGGGTCCGATCTCGGTTCCGATCGCGTTTCCATCTGTTCGATCGAATGTTCCAGTAACGTGTAATTGCTCTAAGTACTGTTACCAGCGCCTGGATTAGTGCTCCGTGGAATAAACTAGCGTGTGTGGAATCGGACTAATGGGAAGTAATAAATGGGTTTAAAGCATTTACGGTCTCTCTCTGTCTGTATACCAATTCGTGTCCAAGTTGCCTTTCAGGGAAAGTTAGAGTCAACCCCGAAGCAAGCAGAAGAGAGGACGTTCGAGGATGCGCAGCACACCATGCAAGTAAGTGTCAAGAAGCTACTTCGGAACAGTGCCTACCACTTGCCATTCCTGGCTAATCGACTAATCACCCCACTAATAGTCGTCACAAGCTGTGGTTACGAAGGGTCAGTGACATTCTGGCGTTAAGCTGGTTGCAGCTTAGTGTTGGGTGACGAACAGTCGGTTATATTTTGGTAACAACCATTACAAGAGGATGACCATTACTATTACCCTTCAGGCATCACCCCAAAGAGGGGATGACCTCTATTATTTACCTTATATGTAACACACAGGGCGACCACACACTTAATGCTTGACTGGCAGGGACCGGCATGACACACCCTCCCACACTCTCCCGTATATATAAGATAGGCTTCGCCACAGAGTTGGGTTGACCTAATTTTTTTCCCCCTATTGGCGCCACAGTTGTTGTTTACACATTCCCATTATTATTATACACATACAAACATAGAACACATAGTACATCAACATACTCTAAGGAGATTAGTGAGGACATGATAGAATTTGTTACACTTAATCTACTTTCGGCGATATGACATCAAAGCTGATGTTAGTTTTCGTTTCTGGTTGTAAAGGATTGACCTGAAAGCTAGTTTACGTTTAAGTATTTTCCCTTGTGTTTATAATATGTACCAATGAAAGATTTTGTGGAAGCGAGAAAGCTATACCTAGCATTCGTTCAGTATTTTATCTTTTTTAATTACCCCCTTATTGTCTTATTTGACCTACAGCAATTGAGGATTTTGTATAATGCCTTATGGTTCAATAGAATGACCTTAATTCAGCCGAGTTTTTTTTATGCCTTTGATAGATGTCATGATATTTACAGCCATGCGCTGACCATCCTGAGAAGGATTCCCTATATTAATGATACACTACCCTACTTTCACTACAGACCAGTGTACTGGTCCCTCGCAACTCTGTTGCCTTCGCTAGTCCCATTGTAGCAGCAGTGTACTGCTGGGTAGGAAACTTTGTTTCCCTCTACTTTTAAGACTTACTTTTCTGTGTATATTTATTTTCTATGTACTACCTTAGTTTTAGGTTAGGTTACACTTATTATCTCACCACCCTGTGTAATATACTTGGGTGTATTTGCTTAACTTTTTGATGAGTGCATTATTTGTTTTATAATATTTCTCTACATGTTTGTAAAGACAGGACTTAGTGATTTTACCCATTCTAAGGAAATGTTGTGACAGAATAGTGAAATTAGGAATAATAATAACAAAATAACAAATAAGATAAAAAAGACGTTTATTAAACGAGAGACAGAAACAAGCAAAGATTCATTTGTTTTGTGAAATATTTTTTGTGGAACACCACTATTTTGGTGAAACATTACCACATTCTCAGAATATTTAGAGTTAAGACATTTTTCATTTATATTATGATGTTTTTCTTTTCTGTTTGGAAAATTTTTGTAAACAATATATATGTAACAATTTCCTGAATGTTTAGGTTTAAGATTCCTCATTTTTCTTTGTAATATTTTGTTCTCTAATATTTATAATTTCTATTTGATATTTATAATTTCTGTTTCATATTTGGAACTTTTGATACATATTTTGAATTTTGATAGCACTTTACATTTGTAACTTTTTCAGTGTTCTTTTCAATGTTTGAAACTTATAATAATTTAAAGAGTGAATGAGTGAATAATTTCATATTTTTGTAGTAACTTTTGGAGTGAATGAGGAAACAGAACGACCGTTCAGATTTAGGGATAGTTTGGTTTTGGGAACTTTCTAAATTTTTGGGGATTTTTCTGTAAATTTTGGGGAATGTGTTTTTCTTTTTCTTCTGTCTTTTTGGGGTTTTCTTTCTTTTCTTTAAGATTTCAACCAGTTTTTTGCGTTTCAAAAAGTGATTTCAATCTTCCACGGGCATGTAAGCTACCTTACTCCTTATTTTCAATATTCAGTTAAAATCCGACGAAGTTTGGGGTTAACATTCGATACATGATACCATAGTTTTAAATCGAGATAACAACACTTCACAGTTAGGAAAGTAAATAAACAACACATAACAACCTTAAATAAGAAGTTTCTAATAAAATATAAATTGTAAACTTACCTAAATGAGCGTAATCCATAATAATTCTGAAGTAAAGTAAACAAGGTTTGGTTAAGCAACCATATCACTAATATTCAACACGTCTCGACACAGTACAGCACTTTAATAATAATAATTTCACCGTTTTATATTAAATTCACCAATAACTCGCTGTTTCCGACAAGTTTAAAGCAGTAAATATGATTTTTATAACATTACACCATGTGCTAATTTCAATTAAATGTTTTAGTACAGACAAGTAATTTCAGAGCTTCAAAAGTAGATTTGAAACAAACTTAATATCAGACCATTCAATATTGTCGAAGTTTCTAATAGCCATCAATCAATAATCAGAAGATATAAATAAGTTAAAATTCGTTAGCCTGTGACCAACTTGTAATTTGAAATTCAACATATTTCATGAACCAAAAACTTTTCTAAAGTACTTAAATAAAATAAAGATATGTTTTTAAAAAATAGTTTCAGGCCATAACTAACTGTAAATAAAAAGTGAATAAAATCTTGCAACACCAAATAATCAGCACATTTTAGAAATTCCATAACTTTTGACATCCTTAACCGATTTAAAAGATTTTTACACCACTGAACTCAGCAGAGGCTGGAGAACACTTTAAACATAGTCTAAACTTGATATTTTAAATTTTAGCAAATTCATATTCCGGATGTGACGTTTCACAGTTTTAAAGTCGGCTAGCTTTCTGATTCACCAACTTTCAGAAATCATTTACACTCATCTGGAAGCTCTGAGAACAAAACCAACCACCACACCACACTCGTTTCGTTACGCTCTACCTCTTGTGATTTTCTGCAAGTTCTCCGTTATCAAAATATTATGTAGATAGCCTGTTGTTTAGGGTAGTAGGGCATTTCTGATAAAGGTAGGCTGGTCGCTCGTCTCGAGGCAGTTCGTTGAAGAGCTTGGTCGGATGAGGATGTTACTCGTGGTAGAACAAATCCAGCGCTAGTTGGGCGCGTGGGCTTCTGGGAAACCGGAAACAAACATGGCTGATCGTCAGGGTAGCCAACCTTAGAACTTTGAACTTCTACACCATGTGGTCATCAATGCCGGAACTTTAACTTTTACTTTCATTTCGGGGTGGAGCGGTCTGTTCTGTTTCATGACTTGTGATCTTCGGCTTAATGATTTACTCCGATTGCCATCGCTAACTGTGACTTTTATGTAAACTCAGTGAAATTTTCAAGAATATATCCTTTAGTGATCCTGACTTCAACTTTCATTTCTATTTTAGTACCTTTCTTACAGGAGGTTAATTCTGTGAGTGGCGACCGACTTTATCATTACAGTTAGCATTCTCCAAGGTTTTTCACGGTTAGAGAACTTTTCTCGAACTTTTTGTAACATTTTGGAAGAACTCAAGTTTAGGTGTACAAGCCGATACGTACCCCGGTATCACGGTTGGATCCTAACAACCGCCCTTGCAATCAAGAAATCTATGACACATACTGCCATCCAACAATTAAACCTATTCGAATTAGAAGCTACAGCAGTCAAGATTCACTCAAAGGAGGGGCACATCGCCTTAATTTCAGCAAATCTCCCTCCAAATAGAAACATTATTGAACATGACCTTAACGAATTCCTTTGGAAATGAAACAAAATCATCGTTGGTGGAGACTTAAACAGTAACAAACAGCTTGGAACTCCCGTTTAATTAACCCAAAAGGCGAACTTCTTCTCCATCTTGCTGGCAGGAGGAACATACACGTCCTAGGACCTAAGGAGCCGACATACATCTCTAATTCGCAGCGAGCAAAACCTGATATCTTAGACATCGCATTAGTAAAGAACATCACTCATTGAGTGCAACTCAAATCTATGTCGGATCTATTCTTCTGATCACAACCCGGTGTTAATAAATCTCAGGAATTTGATCTTACTAAACCATTTGCCAAAAAGCACCAAGGAGACAGATTGGAATCTTTTCTCAAGATTGGTTCACAACAAAATTAAGCCCAACACCAGAACTGATAGAAAAGGCGATCAGTCATTTTACTAAGGAGGCTGACAGAAGAGCCTCAATTACCACCATTCGCAACAATGAATATCAACAGAGACTACCCGATATTCATGAAGATCTAAGGTATTTACGGAACCGCTATAAACTTCTCGGGCAACGTTTCCGCGATCCAGCCAACCACCGTAGGTATCACCATTACTCCCATTACTACCATTACACCTCCGGCTGAAGGAAAGGAGCTCAGAAAGATGGGAAGAAAAATGACTCAACTAATATTGGAGGACAGGGAGGCGTGCCCTTAGAGAACCACGCTTTTTTTTTTTGGTGGGGGGGGGGGGAGCATCCAAAACCCGCTCCTCCAAGCATGGCGGCCTTCCTGTTATCTACTGCTCGCCTCTGCACATGCATTAAGTTAGTATTTCTATAGGTGATCACAGGAACGGGATTGTGATGTATTCCATGCGTCCAGGCGTCCGCCCGTTTACATGGGTCCATCGGGAATGATAGACAGAAACTTTTGAAAGAAGAGACAGGGCAGAGGGAAAAAAGTGCCAGGGTTTTACCCCTGGGAAAAAAACCTCTGCGACAGTTAAGGTGGGATATAAGGGCGGCTGGCTAAGATACTGCCAGTACCGCGACAGAATCTATACTACAGTTGAGGATGATGTGGGAGGTATTGTTAATTGTTAGGGTGTCATGCAGTTACTTACCCCGGGAGGCGGCATACCGTCTCCCGGTGTGGATGTCCGTGCGGATAGCGTGTTGTTGTGCCTGGCGCGGTGTCCTTGCAGCCGCCGCGCCAGTGTAGTCCCCTGTGGCAGCACGGGTCCCGGCGTCAGGCTGCGACGTTTTCCCCGAGCAGAGGTCCAGCGTGTACGACTCACGACGTCCCCGCCACCAGCGGTCACCAGATCCCCGGCAGGACGACTCGTCGGCATCCGCGTTCCAAGACCGACGACCCCCGACCACGACTCGACTGTTCAGCCACGAGGGTAGGTAGAGCATCCACCGGCCACATAGCCGAAGTGGTTTCACCGGCTTGCACCGCAGCGATTTCACCGGCAGCCAGATAATTCCAGTGTCCTCGCCGCGACGGAGCTCCAGTGTCCCCACCTGGCGGTACGCCGGTTTCCGCTTATGCAATGGCATCCCAGCCGAGACGGGCCAACGGCGCCAGCCTCTTAGCGCTTCCACCGACATCCTCGCCATGCAGGTTTGCCAGATCACGCACAGCAGCAGGTCCGCAGCGCTAGCTGCAGGTAGCTCGCCGAGGTCTGCGCCGCCGCGCTGTCGCCGGCGTACATGCCAGGGATGCGGTGATCTTCTTCCGTCCGGCTTGGCTCGCCGCTCCGCACAGCAGCGGTCAGCCGGCAGAGCGAGCCGGCGGCCGGCCGGCCCCCACCCCTCCGCGCTTCCCCCAGCATCATGCCGTAGCGCGCCACCGGCGTGCCCGTTGGCAGTTAGCCAGCGCCTGCACCGCAGCGGTTTGCCCACGGCCACGCAGCAGAAATCAGCCAGCCAAGATGGCCACCCCAGCGCTTCCGCCGGCGCCACACACTGTTACGGTTTAAAGCCACCTCTCCTATAAATGGCCATGCAAGTCCGTGCTTCCTCTCGAACATTCACTGAAGAGGAGCAGGGACCAGCACCAGAGACGAGGACAAGCCACTATCAGGCCCGCAACAGCGATCCTGCGCGGACGACGAGCGGAATCATTTCATACCGGAGAGTCGATTTGTGGATCACTCCGCGTGCGTATCGAGAGCACCCACCGCCCGCATCCACTCTGAGCTTTACGCAGCGCCGCCAAGGCAGTCCAGCGTAGCGCTGCTATACCTACAACTCACGCGTTACAGCAGCTCAGTCTTCTCCAGGCACTGCTGATCGACAGTAGTCATCGTGTCGAGGCCTTTTGAGCCGCTAAGTGTCAACGCGGTTAGCTTCGGAGAGTTGCTCACCCCCGTAGCGTAAGATATTACCGCTCCACGGCCCACTCCCACGCGGAGTGGAACCCCCGAGTGTGAGCATAGGGTTTTGTCTGTATCCAACAACCTAACGGTGTCAACAAGGATGGAGAGCCACAATCCGAATAGTCAAGACGCATATCTAGATGACGTGAAACAGAGAAATATGTCGACATTTCGGAACTGGTACAGTGACAATGATTTGCCTAGATCTGAGACTGACGAAGGAATGACATATAATGACACGCCATCCTCAAGTATTGAATACTATGAGGACAGTGATGAGAGCACAGAATCGGAAGAAAAGCAAGAAAGCCACAGTGGCACCTGCATCTCCAACAAAAAAGAGGAACAACAGGATAAATAAGCTTAAGCTGAATTTCCAACCGCACGAGAAGAAGAATACTGTAGATATTAACCAGCAACTTTTGGACAAAGAAGAGACCAGAGGTATAACAATATAGAAACAAACAGAAACAGAAAACACACAAGAAGATGGACAAACCTCTCAGGAAAACCCCTTCCAAATACAGAAAAGTAAAAGAAGACGAATACCGAGGTGCTCAAGTGTCGCACAACAGCAAGGCAATCCTGGAGTAGCCACACACAACAGTTTTTCCCCACTGACCGAAAACAACCCTCAAGCACCAGAGGAAGGAAACCAAGAAGAAAACCAGGAACAAACACTAAAACTACGACTGCCAATCATTGTGGTCCAGGAAGTACCAAAGTACACAGCAATGAACGAGAACTTAACAATCATACTAACTGGAAAAATAAAAGTGGGATTCAGCCAAGGACAGCGTAGAGACAAAAATACGCGGGAATTGATTCCACTGGCTACTTTCACCGTGACACACCCGTTCGGAAAGAAATCTGAGGAAATCTACAACGAAATAGCCATTCTATACACAAGGGTAAGAATCGAACGATATAGAAGCCGAGATGGTCCACCACAGTGTACTAAATGCCAAAGACATGGACATACGGCAAACTATTGCTAACTGCCAAGCCGATGCATCAAGTGTGCGCAATTACATCACAGTAAAGAATGCAAGCTACCCAAGACAGAGAAAGTAAAATTCATAAACTGTCTGGGAGACCAAGCAGCGTCCTGGAGGGGATACCCCAAATACCAGGAACTGTTACGACCCAAGAGGGAAATACGCAAGAAAGAAAACCAAAAAGATAACATTAAGAAGAAAGAAGAACACCCAACCACCAGTGGAACGATAACCACAAGAGAAAGTCAGTACCAATTCGCATGGCAGAAACTACATACGCGGACACAGCAGCATGTTCAAATAATCAGCAAAACAGCGAACAAAGACAGAAGTCAAACAAAAGAGAAATGGAGGAAGAAGACAACAAAGATCAGGATGACAGCACAAGCTATTTCGGGAATGACCAACAGAAATTCCTGAAAACGTTTAAGAAAACAATGAAAGGGTTAAAACGAGCCAGAGGGATGTGGAATAAGCTGATCGCCCTTGTGGAGGCATAACAAACTTACTGGACTAATGGCTCACAGGCCAAAAAAAAAACTGAAAATTTCAGTCTGGAAATGCAACAACATAAAAAACGCACGGATTGAAATGCTAGAATTCATTAAGAGAGACAGTAGAGATAGCCATCGTCTCAGAAACCTTCCTTAAACCGAAGGACAGCTTCCGACCAACCGCTACGAGGTCTATCGAACAGATAGAATCGGCAGGCGAGGGGGCAGAACAGCAGTAATAGAGAAGAAAAATCTCACACACGAGCCACTGAAGGCACAACTTATAGAAACAGAGGCCACAGAGATTAAAATACACACACAGATTGTACGGATTGCGGCCTACATTCCTCCCAACGGAAATCTAAACGAAGTGGACTTCGACGAGCTCCTAGCAATAAGCAACAAGGTGATCACAGGAGCGGACCTAAACGCCAAACATTTCGTGTGGAACTCCGGAAGAAATAATGCCAGAGGAGAACAACTACTAAGACTGGCAGGAAGGAGGAACGTCGAGATCCTCGGCCCGGAAGATTCCACAAACATCCCTTTTAATGCACAAGGACAACCAGACGTGCTAGATATAGTCCTGACAAAAAAAAAAAAAAAACACGAAACAAATAGGACTAAAGACCATGGGTGAACTTTTCTCAGACCACCTACCAGTAATGCTGGAGTTCCTGAATTGGATCCTACCATACAATAAACCTACTACTACCAAACAAGTAGACTTGCAGTATTTCAAGAGACTAATCCACAATAAAATCAAACCCATATATTATATTTCATCACGCGAAAACGCGATAAAATATTTTGACCAGACAGTACTCCAAGCGGAGCACAAAGCATCAGTCACCACCACTTTTCACGACAGCTACCGAGAAGAATTGCCACCCCTGCTAGAGGAACTCCGATATTTACGCAATAGACACAGGAAGCTCTGGCAACATATCGAGACCCCGCCGACAGACGCCGGTATCACCGATACGTAAAACAGCTCCGCGATCGACTACAAGAGAGGCGAACAGAAAAGTGGGAAAATAGAATGTCTGAACTAGTACTCGAAAATAGAGAGGCGTGGCAACTGATTGGAGTCCTGAAACAACCACGAGAGGTCAAGATAGCCATCAATGGACCAGCGGGGCAGTGCTTCACCCCACTCGCAAAAGCAGAAATTTTACCAGAAAACTTCGCGCAGCAGTATGTACCAGCAGAATATGAACTGAGAATAGCAGAACAATAAGAGGTCGAGAACATCGAAAGACAAGCAGATGAGATTCTCCAAGCCTCAGCGAGGGACCAGACCGAGCTGACAACAGCAGGGGAAGGCACCAGGCACCAGGCACCAGGACACGATAAAACGGAAAGCTTTCTCAATATCTAGTATAACAGCGCTTTACTGGGCCTTATAGAGCGCGCCTTGCAGATATCCTCAAGCAGTCGGGTAACTTGGTGGATGGTAATGTGCTGTGCACGAAAGCCGAATTGTTGAGGGATGATTATATTGTTGTCATCTAGGAATTTTTGGAGTGAGGTCATGATTATACGCTCTAGGAATTTACGAAGGAAATTTAAGAGTGAAATTGGTCTATGGCCTTGAGGGAAGAGTTGATTTTTGTTTGGTTTTGGGAGAGTGATAATTTTGGCAATTTTCCAAGAGGAAGGGTAGAAGTATAGCATCAGACAGGAGTTGTAGATTTTGGCTAGGTGAACGATTGCAGGTTGGGGTAGATTTTTAAGATAAGTGGATTTAAGCCGTCGGGGCCCGGGGATTCATTGTTACCTAGCTTCCCTATGATTGAGCTCACTTCAGACGGCTCTACAGATCTGAAAGAGGTACGTAAATTTTCTCGCAAGATGCGAGGCACTTCTCTAATTACCCTTTCTTCATTCACTATCCTCGTCATCGATGACATGTGTCTGGAACTGTAAATCCAAGGTGTCTGCCAAGGCTTCGGCCTTTTCCCGCGCTGTGTTTACAATACCATTTGCTCCGTGTAATGGCTTTATCGACAAGGGTGGTGTTTTTCTCGATTTTACGACTTTACAGAATAAGTCTGAATTGCACTCCGCTAGACAGAGAGTGTTCTCCCAACATTCTATGCGGTGTTTTTGTAGGTGCCATCTGACCTGGTTTCATAGCCTGTAACTTGTTCTACAGTCAGCTGGATCTCTGTATTGTTGCCAACGTTTTCTGCAGTAGTTTTTTAATTATATCAATTCCGAAATGTGGGGTGGGAAGTCTTTTTTATTAGGTTTATTTGTGATTTTTACTGTGGCTTTTTTTGTGCATTCTTTGAATTGTTTACGAACTAGTCTATATGTCTCTCGACTTGTCTCTTAGTTTCCAGTTCGGGCTGTCCTACAATGTGGTGATTTACTAATTCTTGGTATTTCTGCCAGTTAGTGGTTAGAGAGAACATTTTACTCTCTGATCGGCGCACGGTTGCATCGATATATTATAATGCCACTGGGTTGTGGTCAGAATCGAGGTCATTAAATACAGTGGATGCAGCAGATCAGGTGATATTTTTGAACACAAATATGTCCAAGATATTGGGCCTAAGTCTGGAGTCCCTGTGTGATGGTTCGTCAGGCGCCACTACAGTTACCATCGGGTTCTTCGAGACAAAATCGTGAAGGATACGGCCGCTTGAGTTGGCAGCGCGGCGGCCCCATGAAAGCGATTTGGCGTTAAAGTCACCCCCGAGGATTATTCTGTCGGCTGTGGTCAGTGCTACCAGGTCGGGCTCCGGTATTTTACGGCCTGGTGGGTGGTACACTGCTATAAATCCAATTGCCTGCCCATTTATTCCGACCTCAACAGCAGTGACTTATGGATTGCAATTTATTTCTCGCCATCGAAGTAGCTTGAGAAACCATTAATAACAGCGAATATTTTAGATTCAGCGTCTGGTGCTTTTTTAAAATTCTCTAATGTGGTTTTGATTGTTGTTGTAAGGTTTTTGATGTTGAAGGATTTAACGAAATCAATTATTTCTTTTAGATCAGAGAATTGTGGTGGGTTCTGCAAGGAGGAGTTTAAGTTTTCTCCCCCTGCAGGTGGGTCACAAGAATGGCTAGCTGGCTGTTCAGGTGGCTTTGCTAGAGTTGAGGGCGAAGGTGCCTGCTCAGAGCTTTTTGTTTGGTTTGGGAGAGGTAGGAATTAAGCTTCCTTGAGTTGAAACTTGTTTGGTTGCTTGTTAGTGTTGCCGGATTGTGTTTGGTTTTTCTCCTCTTGTTGTTGTTGTTGTTGCTGTTTAATTGTGGCGGACTTTTGTTGGAGGTTTTTCTCTTGTTGTTTTTTCTTCCTCTCTTCCCTAGCTTTCTTTTGTTCAAGTCCCTTTTTGAGGATTTCTTGATAGGTTGGGCATTTACGGTAGCTTGCGAGGTGCGACCCATTACTATTTGCACATTTGGTGCCTCTTCAGGTATTTACTGAGCGCTAGCGACCGACGCGGCGAGTATATCTCCTTGCGGCAGTGGTGCCGCCTAGCGACGCGCGGGCGAAAGGTCCGGCGAAACGGGTCGTCGCTTTCTCCCAATGGTGCACGCGCCTTGCGGTCCTACTCTCGACTGTGTGACCTGGCCTGATACACACATCCGCGGCAATAATCTCCTGGGGTTACATTATCCCTAGAGAGTAGGGAAGTTTTTGCGCTTCCAAGTCAAGTGAGGTTGTCATCAGTGTGAGGTTGGCATTATTCGACTTGGCGGGTCGTGTTTGATCACGTTGTTCAATTTATGGTGGTATTGTTTACCAGTTTTCCTGGCCATCTTGTGTTTTTGTCGTATTTGATATGTTTGCCAGGCTGTTTTATCAGCGGGTTGTCGTGATTGGGGCACTGCATGTATAACTTTGTTGCAATAGATCGGAAGCGTTCGTGCTATGTTGGAAGTCCACTGATTCTGTGTAATTCAGCTGTCGGGCTGTCCCTTGGCAGATTATATGCGAACCGTATGGCACGGTTTTGCATTCGTTGGAGTTATTTGATGTATGAGGGAGCGGCATTGCCCAAAACAGGTGATGCGTATTCGAGGATGGGTCTGATTGTTACAGTGTATAAGGTGGCTGCGGTGTTTGGATGGAGAGGTGACTTTGAATTAAACACTGGATAAAGCTGCCTTATCCTTTTCATAGCTTTGATACATGTGTTTTTTTTTGTGAGTTTTCCATGATAGTCGTTTGTCAATCGTGACACCAAAGTAGAGGGCCGTGGGTGTCCAATTGATATTTTCACCGAAGAGTTTCACTGTTTGTATAGAAGGTACCGATCTTCTGGTCACCATGATTGCTTAGCTTTTTGCCGCATTAAAAGCCAAGCGCCATTTCTTTGCCTACTACCCTATGTTGTTGCATACTCTTTGCAGTTTTGTGACGACGTGGGTTGCCCTGATGCTCTTCGTGAAGAGGGATGTATCGTCGGCATATAGTCCCGTGTGAAATTGGTCAGTTCTTGGTATATCGGCCGTGTATTTGTAGTATTACACAGGTCCAACGGAGCCTTGTGGTACTCCAGCTTTTATATTCTTGATGAAGGAGATGGCGTCTTCGATAGTCAAGCGAAAGGGAAGAGGGCCGTGTGGCGGTATATCCCTGGTATTCTGAGGGCCAAGGAAGTCCCCAAAGAAGAAGGAGCAAGTGACCTACGTCCACATTTACCTTCGCTTTGTGAGTGTAACAGAACTCAGTTCTTATAGTTAAGTTACACACACGTCGCCAGGTCACAATCTTCTGAGAAAACGTTTGTATCAGAGTAATGGGAAGTTCTTGCGCTTATGCGCATCTCCTTCTATATGTTGAGGTTGTCATAATGTCAATATCTGTCTTTACGGGATTTGCCAGATCCTGTTGGTTTGCTTTCTTTGGTTGCATTTTATTTTAATCCGGTTATCTCTGACGTTGTTGGATCTTTCTTTTCCTGTTACTGTGCAAGATCGTTTGGGACGTCATCCCTTGCCAGTTTAACTGGAAATCTTGTGGTATTTTTGTATTGCACGTGAGTGCCCACATGTTGAATCAACCGATTAATGGTGTTGGGGGCATTGAAGATAGAGTTTTTCTGCTGCAGTTTTGAAACGTTCTTTAAGAGTTGGTAAGCCGCTTGTCTGGTGGAGTAGAGCTGTTGGAGTGTCTATAGGTAGCTTGTAGGCGTACCATATTGCCCGGTTCTGGACGCGCCGAAGAGGCTTGATGTTGGTGGGGACGGCGTTGCCCCACACCAGGGCAGCATATTCGAGGATAGGCCTTATTGTGGCCGTGTAAAGTGTGATAGCAGTGCGTGGATGGTGAGGTGAGGCCGAACTGAGTATTGGATAAAGTTGTCGCATCCTGTCCATGGCTTTTGAATGTGTTCTCTTGGTATGTTCACTGCAGGTGAGCCTTTTATCTAAGGTGACACCCAGGTAACGAGCAGAAGAGGAACATTTGATGTCTTCACCGCGTATCTTGATGTTCTTTAGGGGCGTCACAGTGTGTGTTGCCCTAATACTATTGGTATATAGGGCAATATCATCAGCATAAAACGCGCTTTGAGTCTGGTCTGTCCTAGATATATCGGCCGTATAAAGATTGTACAGCATAGGTCCGAGAACGGAACCTTGTTGAACTCCGGCTTTTATTGTCTTGATGGAAGACACTGCATGTTCTGTGATAACACGGAACGTGCATACAGCCTAGTAGTTTTTAATGAGTCTGATGTGAGGCAGGGGAATCCTCTGTAGTATTAGATTATACAGTAGACCCTCATGCCAGACCGAATCAAATGCACGACTTACATCAAGTAGGACCGCTCCAAAGTATTCCTTCTTTTCAAGGGCACTCATTGCGTATTTTACAAGTCTGAGTAGTTGCTGCGTAGTGGAATGGTGATATCTGAAACAGAACTGTTGATTGAGAAGTTGTCTCGCAGCGTTAATATATTGGAGTAATCGCTTTAGGTAGTTTATTTTTTTTCAAAGATTTTTGACAGGGTTGGCAGGAGGATGATCGGTCTATATGATTTTGGCGACCTTTTGTCTTTACCGGGTTTTGGTATTGGGACAATCAGCGTATTTCCATGTTTTGGGATATTCACCAATGCTCATGATATAGTTAGTATGATGTAGGTAATTACTTCTGGCGGAAGATGACGGAGAAGTAGTCCGCCTATTTGATCATGGCCAGTGGCTTTGTTAGTGGCGACACGTCGTAGCAGATCAGAAACGTGGTCTTCAGTGGTGGGTTCGATGGTTTCTTCGTTGTGCGCAACTATATTTAGATGATGTTCAAGTTCTTGCTTAACTAGTTCGATGTGAGCATCGTCCCGGAGGTCTTCTATTGGGCGAAAGTTTTCTTCAAATGTTTCAGCTAGTGCGTCCGCCTTAGCTACTGGGTCAACGATGACGTTATTTTTTAGTTAGCGGTAGAATTTTTTGTCTTTGTTGTAACATACGTTTGGTGGTAGACCAGACTGACCCATCTTCAACTGAGCCTTCCCAACCCCGTGTCAGGTGTTTATTGACCTCAACTTTGATTTCTCGTTGTAGTCGATTGACTGTTCTTTCTGTGGTCGGGTCCCTCGTTTCTTGCCACTCCCTCGTGAACTGGTTTTTAAGAGTTATGGTGTGGCGAATGTTAGGCGGCAGTTGTTTTGAGCGCACTGGCTGTGTTCTTGGGTGCGGTGTTGCGTGATTTGCAGCAGCATTGATGAGATCGGTAAGAGCAGATACCGCAGCACATGGGCCAACTTGATTAGGTGGCGGAATGTTGGTGATATGTTGAGCAAGGAATGTTTGGTAAGCAGTCCAATTTGCGCGCTTCAGATCTCAGATCTCAGATCTTCTTCCGTAGTGGATCTCCCACCGCCAGGTAGAAGATAACTGGGAAATGATTTGATGAGAGGGCTGTCTTAGTAGTTACAGCGATTTTGTATTATAAAACTCCTGGTAATCCCGATGTC
Organism: Vandiemenella viatica; assembly: GCA_031002005.1. NCBI lineage: Eukaryota > Metazoa > Arthropoda > Insecta > Orthoptera > Morabidae > Vandiemenella > Vandiemenella viatica. Next base: position 35,131,385 of record CM061919.1, read on the forward strand.
CAATAAATCAGCGAAGGCTGTTCCTTTAAAGAATGTGGGTTCTGTTGGGCCCCATGCCACTGCATCGTTTCTTTCTATGGTTCGAAGTAGGCGCCGGCCAATGATGTTGGTTAGCATTGAGTTCCAAGCTGTCTGCTTGGCGGTAAGGTCACCTGCTATCATAAGTTTATCTGGCAATCTTGAGAGTGTTTCCATCTCTGCCTCGTTTACAAGCCCATGAGGAGGTCGGTAGGCAGAAACAAGAAGCATTTTTCTCCGCTGAGGTTTCCATGGTGGTGCCCGTGGCTTCTATGGTGGAAAGTGGAGGTAAGGAGATTTGGTGATGTTTGATGGCGTTTTTTATGTAAATGGCTGTACCACCCAAAGCTGTCGGGCTGTCATTACAATAACAGGTGTAATTGGTTGCGGCAGCTTTTATGCCAGGATTAAGATGAGTTTCGTTGACCAAGCATATATCTATTTGTTCGTCTCCGATAAATTCCCTGAATTGGCCTAATTGCTTCCAAAGGCCGTTGGCGTACCACGTGTAGGTCATTAAATCATCGATTTTAGTTCCCATTATTGTTGGATGAAGCGCCATTGTATGTGGATTGGACCGCTGACTGTACTGTGACAGCTGTCTGGCGCGGAATGTCTAAAAACATGGCATGCATGGCACGAATGTGCAATCATGGTGTTCATGGTGTTTATCGTTTGCAGTATTGTCTGGATCATGTTTTGTAGCATTAAGTTGTCTGACTGCTGGTGTTCTTGATACTGCTGGTGGAGCTGCTGCGGTTGCTGTTGAGGTTCATTACTCAGTCTGTGGGGTTGTGCTGGGACAGTTGGTTCTTCAGCTGCGTTGTGGTTGTTGCTTGCTATTGCGACGTGGTCGATTTGCTGTCGACCAGCTACCGCTGTCGCATAGTTAGTGCTCACTGCCTGTTGAGATGCAGAGTGGTGAACATTCAAAGGTGCTGACTGGTGATCAGCATTCGCTCCTTTTGACAGAGCTGTAGTTTCTGCTTCATCTTCCTTCTTCTTCTTTTTCCTTAATGTAGCTTGTGCTGCGTTGTGCTGCTTATGCCGTTCGGCGTATTAGCTGAATACAGGGCACTTTCTCTAGCTTGTTATATGTGAGCGGGCTACTGCAGTTAGCGCATTTTGGTGGGTGTTCACCTTTTTTGGTGGAGGCGTGGTCTCCGGCACACTTTACACACTTAGGAGGCATTTCACAATTCCTCGACACATGACCAACGGCCTGGCATTTAAAGCATTGGGGTTGGCCCCTGGTGCTTCTAAGTTTCTCAACAGTTATTTTAAGGGTGCACAAGGATGTGAGTTTGTGAGTTTGTGAGTTTGTATATGGCCATGCTCTCCAGAGTGTCGCGGAGGACGACTAGATACAGCGGAATCTCTTGCTGAGTCTTTGGGAAGCGGAGTCTAACGACTGTTCTGGGGACAAGGTTATGGTCTTCGTGTACTTCTTTGATGTTGTCAGGGTGCATGTTAAAGGTAATTTTTCTCAGAACAACCTTTATTGTCTTGTCCGGCTCAGTGGGGAATGTGTAGTAAGGTATTCCTTCCTTTTTTGGAGATTAGGTTGGTTACCTCAATGTAGCCTTCTGTTGTCTTGGTGATAACTTTGTATGCGTAGGTCTCTGCCGGCTGTTTGAACTTCAAAAGCAAACTTGCATTTATTCTTTAGGAGGCCGAATAGTGTACTGTAATTCTCTTTATATTTAATGATCACAGGAACAGCAGGGTTATGCTTCTTCGGTGCATACTCAGTCACATCTTCATCTGCTGCAAATTGCTCAAAATGATTTGCAGTCGTCAATTCAGAAGAGGCAATCTTTAGTTGCGCGGCCGGAGCCGTGCGATACGGCTTCATGAAGCAGTCTTCATCCATTGTTGTTTTTCCTTGACGAAGAGTTGCCATGGATGTCTTTCCTTTAAGGCAAGTTGCATTATTGGTGTACTTTGATGGTCCAGCTTTCACTGCAGCAGTGGTAGCACGCTTTTTCAATTGATCGTCCTTCTCATCAGAGGAAGCAGCGCTTCTCTTCCTCAAAGAAGGGGTGGCGTAAGTGTCCATGATTTAGTCTTCATCTGGGCGCACTGCAGTTGATTCAGTGGTGTCCAGTACATCTTGGCCAGTTGATTTCAGGAAAATTTCCGTGATCGGAACATTATCCAAAAGAAACACGGCCGTGAACGTTGTAGGATGTTCGAACGGCGAGGGTGATAGCAGAGAATCTTGGTAGATTTGGGGCGCCGACATCCTCCTTCGTAAGTCGCACATGACGCTTAGGACAGGAGTGTTGCTCTGACCTTGGGTAGTTACCGTAGGGTATCCGGGCCAGAGATAACCCTACGCTCACGCTCACGCTCGGTGGGCCGTGGAGCGGTAATACCCTAAGGCCTTGGGAAGGGAGGGCAGGAGGGATCCCCAAAGAAGAAGAAGCAGTCTAAGTGCTTTACTATCGTCACAGAAAATGCAAGGCAGTGCCCGCATACAAGAGCACGATAAACAGCTTAAGCAGTCTAAAGTACACGCGTGTACGAATACAGATCGCTGTTGAGTTCTTAGTTCAGTTGAGTTAGTTCAGTTAGTTGACCACACACATACGGGCGGGCCGCAGCGGGCTCTCGATCAATCAGAGCGAACGGGCCTTCCAGCTGAAGGTATGAAGAAGGGATTCGACGAGAACAGCTGCAACAACGACACGAGACGGAGACTGCTTCGGACGGCTCAATAATGGCGCGCAATGGTGATCTAGGACGGGCCACTATCAGGCCCGCACCCAGCAATGGCAGAAATCGCTGCATCTACTGACGCCGACAGAACGACTGTCGACATAGCAAGTAAAACGGACTTCTCGGGAGTAGAAGATACTGATTCCGAGAATGACGCTGTATACCTTGAGGATCGTCGAGAAAGTGACGAGTTTGTGTATATCTTCGACTTCAAGTAGTCGGCCACCTCCGCGAGGCGGTGCGCAAGCACAAACTCACTACTATGGAACTGAGGGTCATCCATGCTGGTCTTAAATACTGCTGGTCGATACCACCTGACTATGATGACTGCTTAACGAGGCTGAGGTTCGAAAAATTTCAGCACCATCCTACGCTGATTCAAGACGACGCTGCATCGAGAGGACTCACGCGTCCTGACGCCCTAGCGACTGTTCCTCTGGTCTTCAAGGACGACTTCTGTGGGAATGAACGGTGCAAGAGGCTTCGCAGGAAGTACCAATCTGCAGCCACTGACGCCTGGAAAGTCACGGGTACCATGGACGCCGCCATGCCAGCGTAGGAACCTTCGACTGCTGGGAATACAGAAACACCGAATCCGCCACAGAAAGTGCCTGAATGGTTTAAAATCCCGGAGCTACGCAAGGAATCCAGCCAAAGCCACGAGGATACGGAATCGGTTACTGCTAAGGAGGAGACACCCGAGGACCACGCAGAGCTGGAGCCGGAGGTGACCACGCCCTCTAGCCCAGTTGAGGAGGAGGTAGAACCGGTCCTATACATCGAAATGGGTCCTGTACTGCCAATAACAGTAACGTTCTTCGGCAACTGGGTGAACCTGTACGTCAAGCTGCTGTTAGCAACTAAGCTTCCCATGTTCTGCTGGCCTGGGGTTGGAGGACTCAAGATCTTCGTCACATGCCCGACGGACCTGGAGAGGGCCCGTGAGACGCTGCAGGACATGGGCATCTGCCCCACCGATCAGCTCCCCTGCAAACCAAGTCAGCCACCGCCGAAGACACATGACACACAGCCGAAACAACAAACCCCGAGGGCTGCCAAGAAGAATCCCATCGCCGTCAAACGTCTGCAGTGTTATAACTGGCAATCCCATTCTCACCAGGCGCGCGACTGCACCAACAAACAAAGGTGCGTGAGATGTGAGGGAAACCATCGAGCTGCCGACTGCTCCATACCAAGAGAGGAATGCCAGATCCGAAAGCAACTTCGGGTGAAGACCAGACCCTACCACAAAGCTGCAACCACCGCCAAACGAGCTGACCATAGTGACAGCTCCCAACAGAACCACAGACCGGCAGCCGAGAATGCTACTGGGGCGCAACCGCGGTCCGCTGCACCTGGCCGACCTGCAAACAAACCTGGGACGAGAGGGCAAGAAGTAGCCGACCAGCAACAGGGTCACGCCTGCTGCAACCTTCCCAACAAAAGCGCCGAACAGCTGACTGCACTGGTCCAGCTGTTCACACAGCTCATTGCTGCCATGATGCCATGTACACGAACGTAAACACACAAGACAACTCACACCAACCGATGACTTATACAACAAGCCACGTCAAAAAAAGCTACTTAGACAGCAGTCATAAGAATCTATACTGGTACTGCAAAAAATAATATAGCGCAAGCTAATAGATGACATTGACGCTGACAGCTGCAACAAGTCTTCCGGCAGCACCCAACCAGGGAGGTTCAGTGAGCAGTAGCACTGCACGGTTAAGATGTATGTCGGATCTTGTCGTGAAGAGTGATCGCTGTACATCCCTGCTAGGCGGGTTGAGTGCTGCATTACACTCATCTTTGCCAGCGGATGATGCAGCAACGGTATCGACCTTGCAATGTTTTTCGGATTCCGCTGCGGATAACGTTAAAATTACATCTGACCAGCATTCGACAACCCGGCTATTCTCGGAAATAGAACACGCGGTCGCTGTCTCTAGACCGAATCCATATAATGCGTTCGAGACCCCTGAGTGAGGAGGAAATTCTATCTTTCTTTAACACTAAGCAAGGGAAGAGAAGAGCGGCGAAAATTCTGGTAAAGATTATCAGTAGTCGGGAGTATGGAAAGGAAAGAGAAAAGCGCACCAGACCGCTTTTCACGTTCTCCGGTGATGAATCTCGTGACGCGAATAAGCCGAGTGCCGTAATTTTTAACGCTAAAACCGCGAAACAGCAGCGGATTGGGCGATAAGCCCGCATGTCCAAAAGCAAGAGCTGAAGAAAAGTTAGAGTATCGCCGAATATTCATCCGCATCGCGCGATAAAGTGGAAACTACATCTCCCGCGCCGCGCGTAAATGTTCCTGCATCCGCGCAAACAGCGGGGAACAGGGAGGGCACCACATTCCGAGGACCAGTCCAAGTTCCTGCAGAAGGGGAGGCCACTTCACCCCTTGCAGCGAAGCACTTGGAGCCCTTAGGAGGATTTTTTTAACTGCTTTACGTCTCTTAACAGCGAGGTCTTTAGAGACGGGAAAAGATGGGCGGCAATAAATGGAAAGGAATTCGGCCATGGCCTTTTGAAGGAAGCATCCCTTCATTCGCCTGAAGTGATTTGGGGAAACCATGGAAAACCCAAATCTGGATGCCAAGACGGGGATTCGAACCACCGTCCTCCCGACCCTTAGGAGGAGAACCAGCGCCCAACCAGTCCGGTGGCGGGGAGGTAGCACAGCTTGGCGGAGGGGAAGGCGATATTGCGGCCGATCCACGCAAGGATCAGTCAGAAGATTCCCGGCAGCAGGCCGGTACGGTCGCACCCGTGGGTGCCTCCCTGCTCCCAGCCCGAAGTGGGGGTGAGATGGGGAGCGGAGGAGGAGTCCACGCAGTGGCTGCCCCCGGCAGCGAGCTGTCAGTCGCTGCTCGCCCGCAGGGCGGACAGCAAGCAGCGGGGGCTGTCTCCCGGCTCCCAACCAGCACCAGGAGAAGGGGTGCAGGAAAGACGGTGCGAGGTGCTGGAGGGGCACCTCGCCCTGCTAGCGGCCCCAAGCGTGCAGTCGACCGCCGGTCGCAGACCAGAGCGGTCAGCAACGGGGAACAGCGACCGGCTGTCGGTAGGACAGTAGTGCCCCGCCTACTAGCCAATTGCTCAAGTTCATAACATACAGCCATATGAGTTAAATAGTCATGCAGTAGCAGAACCGAGCCAATAGCCTCCACCTCAAGCAACATCAAAAACACCAAAGCCGCTCCTAAAGACAACACTCTAGAAGACGGTGTGGAGGAAGGCTGGCGGATCCCACGGAAAACTTCTCGTCCTATGCAACTGATCCGATCGACAGACCTGGACACAGCCAACGTTTTTGAAGTCCTGGACGCTGGGCAGCACAAGAACCAACGAGAGCCAACACCTCTGGAAGCTCCAATGGGATACAGTCGACGAATCCCGCCCATCATCGCGCAAGTGAAAGGAAACATTGCGTTCTTTGGGCAAGAGCTCGAGTCCCACTGCCACCAAGCGTTCGACATCAAGCCCTCAGCGGACGGGCTGTAGATCCAACTAAGAACCGTCGACGACTACAATCGTGCGACAGCATACCTGCAGGAGGAGAATATCCCATACTACTCCTTCCCACTTGCCACAGACAAGACAACCACGCTAGTCATTCGAGGACTCCCACTGTGGCTGCCAACTGAAGAAGTCCAGGCAGGGCTCACAAATGCTGGATTTAAAATTGAATCAGGGGTGCAGTTGAGAGCCCCAGCCAACCCGGCCAGGAATCTACAGGAGTGACCGATGCCTCTGTTCATGGTCATCCTGAAGGACACACTGGAAGACAGGCCAATAGTGGAGCTGGATAGCCTGTTAAAAATACCTGTAAGTCTCGAAAAGAAGAGGACAGACAGAGGCCCACTCCAGTGTTACCGCTGTCAGAAGTACGGTCATGTTAGCCGACATTGTCGACTGCCAGTGGCGTGTGTCAGGTACGGTGGCAGCCACACCGCCAGGAACTGCGCAGTCAAGAAAGGAGAAGGCAGCCAACCTGCGCGAACTGTCAAGGCCCGCACGTATCCTCCTACAGCGGCTGCCCCGGGTATCAGGATGCAAAGCGGCGAGCATCTAGGAAGCCTGGTGACAACAAGAATAGGCGGGAAGCACCAACACAACTCTCCGACCAACGGCCTCCTGCAACGACGAGCAACCAACCAGCAGGAATCACGACTGTGGCCACCGAAGATGGAACAGCAAAGCAGTACCAAAGAAGCAAGCAACGGACCCAGCAGCTGCACCTAACACAGCGCTCAGTGCAGTCATGAAACAGCTGACCGAAGCTGTGCAGGGGTTGAGCGACATTGCAAACACCTTGCAGACAGTCGTATGGCAGCGATAAAGAACAACACGGCAGCGGGACAGAACAGCGCGACTCAATCCACCGCAGGTCAACAGCCCGAAGATTGCCATTAGACCACTGGAAGGAGTCAGGACCAGCGCTTGGAACGCTAATGGACTAAAGAAGCAAGACAACGAATTCCAGAACTTAATGCGGGATGAAAGGGTGGACGTCTGCCTGTTTTTTTTTTTTTTTTGTGTCGCGGCCTCAACGGCCATGTTTGTGTATCCCACTGCCTAGGCAGCTCTATCACTATGTGTCTGTGTGTTGGGTCTGTGAAACGCACCTTAAGCCAGGGGTGCGCGTCACGGTTCCCAACTATTTCTCATACCGCAGAGATAGACCAACCGCAGGAGGAGGAGTTGCCTTGAATGTGAAGAGGTCGCTGGAACACCATGCTACATCGCTTCCCATCATTACTACGATCGAAGCCGCAGCGGTGGTGATCTACACAACGACGGGCCCAATCACCATGATTGCGGTCTATCACCCGCCGGGGGCAACGATCTCCACCGCCGACTTGGCCGCCCTTAGCAACATACCCGGGAACTTCATCATTGGAGGTGATCTAAATGCGAAGAACCGCGAATAGTATAGCCGGGTGACCAACGCAAGTGGCAATGTGCAGCAGAGGGAGGCACAGCGGACAGGGCTGGTGGTCTGGGCGCCGGAGAAGCGTACGTACTTCCCCCCGCATGAACGATACAGAGCCGACGTTCTAGACGTGTACATCATGCGGGGCATACCCGCAAGGCCACTGCTGTTTTCAGTCCCACAGCTATCCTCAGACCATAAGCCGGTGTTAGCGGACTGAGATATGGGACAGGAAAGCGAAGAGATGAGTGGCCGGCACTACTGGAGAACAAACTGGATCCAATTCCAGGAGGAACTCCAACCAGTGATGGAGCAACAGCTGCAGCGCGGTAACGAGAATGGAATCATCGACCAACATCTCCAAAGCTGGACGGAAGCCACCCTGAGGGCAGCAGAGAGATCTGCCCCAATGAGGAAGAGGAAACCGGGAAACCAAATTCCCCAAGAGCTACTCGACCTCATCAGAGACAAGAACAGGCCAAGGAAGAGCTGCAGCAGTCGCGGGACCGACTGTACAAGGCGCTGCTAAATCGTTTGCAACGCGAGGTCAAGGCCCAACTGGAAAGGTACAGGAACGATGAGTGGGCTTGCCGGGTGGCTCAGCTTCGGACGGAGGACGGTACCGCGTGGTAGCAGACGAGGAGATTTATAAAGGCAAGAAGTCGTACTTTTGTTCTCCACGGACCGCAAGGGTTGGTCTACACCTCTGAGGAGAAAGAAAATGTCCCTTTGGCGTTTTCGAGGAAAACTTCCGTCCAGTGGCTGAACCGTACGACGGCGAAAATATCAGGAGAGTCAACCGCGATCTGCGCCAATACCTGGTCAGCGACGAAGAGGAGGACGAGGAGATAGGCGAGGTCGACGCCAGGGAGATAATAGAGGTGGTGAGGAAGTCGCAGCCCAACAAAGCTCCGGGAAATGACGAAATCAGCAACCTCATCCTGCAGCACCTGCCTCCAGCTACAGTCCAGAGCCAAGCACACCTCTTCAATAACATTCTCCGGCGGAAGAAGGACCCAGACGGTTGGAAGGAGGCAGAAGTTGTGGCGATACCCAAGGCTGGGAATGATCACACCTTCCCACAACACTACAGGTCCGTGTCGCTGCTGTCTCCAAGATATTCGAGCTGCTACTCCTGAAGCAGCTGATAGTCAATGTAGATAGGCTGCAACTAATCCCCGGCAAACAGTTCGGCTTCCGCCCAGAACATTCAACAACGCACTAGCTGATGCGAGTGGTGGAAGAAGAAGCGACCGATGCCTTTAACAGACGCCGGTACTGCGGCTTGGTACTACTCGACGTGGCCAAAGCCTTCGATACTGTGTGGCATGTGGGTTTGCTACACAAACTGAAAACAGCCGGCATACCAAAACCCTACGTGCTTCTCATAAGAAGTTACCTGTCTAACAAGAAATTTTGGTTCAAGGTCGAACGCTATAGGTCCACGTTGAGGAAAATCCGAGCAGGTGTGCCACAGGGATCGGTACTGGGGCCGGTGTTATTTATCATAATCACATCGGATATCCCCAGACCGATATACATCATGTGAGGCTTCTACGAAGACGAAACTGTATACTTCACATCATCATGGAGCATACAGGTCATCCGGCAACGCCTAAAGGCAGCGCTGGATGAGCTAGAGGAGTTTGCGACCGTGTGGCGGGTGAAGATTAACACCACCAAATCCCAAGCGGTGCTTCTCATAAGAAGTTACCTGTCTAACAAGAAATTTTGGGTCAAGGTCGAACGCTATAGGTCCACGTTGAGGAAAATCCGAGCAGGTGTGCCACAGGGATCGGTGTTATTTATCATATTCACATCGGATATCCGCAGACCGATATACATCATGTCAGGCTTCTACGAAGACGAAACTGCATACTTCACATCATCATTGAGCATACAGGTCATCCGGCAACGGCTAAAGGCAGCGCTGGCTGAGCTAGAGGAGTGGGCGACCCTGTGGCGGGTGAAGATTAACACCACCAAATCCCAAGCGGTGGTCTTCTGCAGAAGAGGCTTACCACCACGGCTGGGCCTACAACTGTTCAAGGAGTAGATCCTCCATAAGAATGCCGTAAGCTACCTCGGCGTTACCCTGGACCAGCGACTGACGTGGCGGCACCACATCGAGGACGTCAGGTGCAGGGTCAACCAGAAATTGGGTGTCCTGTACCCAAATCTCAAACAGAATTCATCGCTGTCTCCACGCTGTGGTGTCCGAGTCTACCAGGCACTCGTTCGCCCAGTAATCGAGTATGCCAGCCCAGTGTGGGCCTACGCCGCCAAGACCCACATGCGGAAGCTGCAAGTGCTCCAGAACAGAGGTCTGAAGAGAGCGCTGCATCTCCCACTGAGATTTCCAACAGCGGACCAGCACCAGCTGGCGCAGTTACCTACACTCCCTGCGAGGATGGCAGCCACGGTGGAGAAATTCTTCACCAAAGCAGCATCATGCAGGAACCACCTGGTCAACTAGTTGGGCGAGTACGACACCGAGGGGCTGAGGCACAAGAGACTAAAATCGATCTTCGATCCAGGTTTGTGCATAACACAGCGACGAAGAAGTTCACTCCACCCCCAGTGGCAAAAAACCCGTGTGAAACTATCTAGTGCAGTGAGTTAAAGAAAAGAAGTTCACACCCCCCCCCACCAATTGCAGAAATCCTTGTGAAACTATCTAGTGCAGCGAGTCAAAGAATGGAAACCGACGATCCTTGACTAAAATCCGTTCCACAACTGTGGCCCTAGTATATAAGAAATTCTCTAACATAGTAATGTGTACAGCTAATAACATGTTCTGTTCTGCATAGTGTGGTATGACAGAGTCATCCACAATGAATATTATTAAGTAATTAATTAATATTCAGATTTTCTTTATAATATTCAGTTATTAAATTGTAAATATTATAAATGATAGGGTTAATTCATAGGTGAATAATCATATATTAAACTCGGGCAGCCAAAGTCATTGTTATATGGTTTAGTTTCTGCAAAACTTGCTCTTCAGAAAATATATTGAATGTAGGAAGTTGGAACGGCAGTTTTTAACGCTCAGAGGACGGGACAATGCCCAGTGTCGCCGACAGGCCGACGCCTATGGCTCACAAAAGGGGTAGCGCGGGGAACCGTTAGCTGCCTAGTGTACTGACCTCCCCTATTCCCAATGGCCCGACAAGGTCAAGCAAAATGTGCGGGAAGCGCGTAGCGAATGTTAGCTGCGATACGAAACACGTGATGATGGACATATATCAATGCACCAATCGTGAACGGCTACAGGGGTTCACAGTGATTAATTCACGGCTTCTGTTTCATGAGCGGAAAAGAAGCTGATTTTGCCGGGGAAGAGGACACGACGCCATGTTCAACGACACTTGCTGCCGAGACGAGCTGCTGAGCGGACGTATCTCCCGATACGCTAGTGGCTGTTGATCAGTGACTGTGTCTGATCGCATTTCTGGCTGATGGGCTGGAAGCTGATGTGCTAACGCGGACTTGGCATTCGTTGCTGCAGTGGTACTGAGCGTGCCACACCTCACCAAGAAGATGCTATTATGGTAAAGTACCGACGCATGGGTCCACAGTTCCATTGGGTTTTAACGAGTCTAGCTAACCCGTAAACGACTCCTGAGATAAGACTCTGCTCTCATCCTAAAATCACTGAGCTAACCAAACTTTTCATGTTTTAACTTCAAATTCGAAGCATATTGCTCATTGTTTTAAATTCAAGACGATGCTTTTAACTTTAAACGGCGCCCCTGGGATTCTTTGTTTTGTGAATGTTAACTTCAACTTGTTGGCCTGTGATGCCACTTTGATATCATGTTGACTTTGCAAATTATTGAGATATTTAAATCAGTTTCATGTTTGCTTTTATCCGGCGGATTGTAAATGTCGGGTACTGCTTGTTTGTTTGTCTTTGGATTATGTTTAACGTAAGGTTAACTATACCCGGCCTTATATAAGCCAGAAGACTTAATAAATTGAGTATAATATTTGTGTCAAATAATAATGGTTCTAGTTCACCATTTAATCAAATAACCAACTTATTGGATGTTATATATATTATTAATAATTATATTTCATAAACGTATTGGCTCCCCCCTCCCGAACCGAAGGGGGCCAATACAATAGTTAATGTTTTTAGCAGCATCAGTGTGTTCAAAATCCAGCACAAAAATAATAATAATAAATTAGTCTTAGTAATTAAAGAATGTACTCAAATATACACGGGAGGTGATTAAAAGTGCTACTAACCATAAGATAATTTTGTATACATATATAAAACTCCGAAAAGTTGTTAACCAATTGCACTAAAGTAATGACAATGTCAAAAATGTAATGATAATCATAACCTAGTTGTAAAAGCTTGGGCAGATGTCATCAATAGAAGGAAAGGCACCGCTACTCTAGTCCCGTCAACCCCACTAAAGTTGACAGTAATTTCGTGTGCTCTCTCAACAGCTGCAACACGAGTCGACCGGGAACGGCGATCTAGGACGGGCCTCTATCAGGCCGGCACCCAGCCGAGTTCTGATCGCCTCGCGCACGCCATGGGAAGGAAGCATCAGCCATCTTCGCCAGATTCTACATCTGCGCGTCGCCAGGAGGAACCACGGGCGCAACGAGATATACTTGCCACGTCGGCCGCTATCGTTCAGTCTCCGCCACACTGTGGGGGAGGAGGATCGGCTCCGGACCGCTTCGCTCAAGAAGGGGGATGCCTGGAGCCAGCACTCACTGGTGGAGGCCGATCGACGCAGGATTGCTCCGCCCATGGAGTGGGGTGCCTGGAGCCGGCTCCAAGTGAGGCCGGATGGAGTGTCTCGCCCATCACCTCCTCTCAGGGCAGGGGAAGCGGACGGTCGGGCCTTGTCATTTCTCAGTCTGGTGGAGAGCGCCAAGGGCCGACATCTGATGCTAATGAGAGCCATCGGTGCACACTGCTGGAGCTTCAAGATGCCCCGGAAGCACGCAACACCTCTGTGCGTGGAGATAAGACGAAACTCACAACCGGTTTCGCTAGCTCATTTACACCTTTACCAAGAAACTGCAGCTACAAGAGCTCCTCCTTTGAGTCGTTCTCCACAAACGAACCGGACAGAGCGTACTGGCCTATATATTTTTGGTGCTGTTCTGGCAAGAAGGAGTATGAAGTCCGATACGATCACTACTTGCCGAGTAGCTGGAAGAGTCGGATCGAGAACGAGCAGCTGATGATGGAGTTACGAGTAGAGGTGTACAAGAAGACCTACAGATGGATGCTCCCCTGCGGTGTCATCAACGAACTCTACTTGGCGCTTAGTGACCCCACACAAGCGCACCTAGCCCGCCCAACTTGGAAAAATGTCAAGGAAGGAGAAGACGGAAGAGCCTGGGCAAAGTTGGTTCGTCTGCCATGCGTCTTTGCTCCCGACTTTCAGGAAGAGGAGTACATGGAGGATCTAAAATGCAGGCTCGACCTTCTACAAACGTCAGCCTTACCATCTCCAACCTCACCATTTCCGCCATCAACACCGGAAAAGTCACCTACTTCAGCCCAGAAGCAGACATCACCAAGCACTGTAACCGCCCCAAAAAAAAATGAACATGCTTCGCCACGGGATCAGCTGCAGCCGTCTACTAGCTCCGAAGCAACCATTGCGCAGGAAACATCTGCGAACCAGGACATGAAATGGGGTGCTCTGTATATCCGGAGAGGTGACATAGAAGCTGCTATCAGTGTGGTGCTGGTCGCGGGGATCCTGTACCAGGAAAACAGCCAGAGGCACCGCGTCTGTAGGTGCACCAGCGACCCCACGCATCTTCGTCATCTACAGCCCCGAAACCAAACGAGGCTCCAAGTCAACACCAACACAAGAAAAGAAGGAAGAAAAACGCAGGCATCCAGCAGTGCTATGGATCTCAGAAATTTCTGCACCTGGCCAAGGACTGCCGTGCTGCAGAACGTTGCGTTTGCTGTGGCGAGCTGGACAACGTCAAGGAATGCAACCGACCACGAGGTGCAGAACAGACATGTGCAAACTGCCATGGTACGCACGCAGCTTCATACGAGGGTTGTCCTGTGAAGCGAAATCTTAGGAAAACAGCTGCCAATAACCTGCCTCGCTCTAACGCCAAGACAACCCAGGCACCGAAAGGTAGTACACATCATCAGCAAGGCACCAAGCAGCCAGCCCCTGAAGATACGCAAAGCCGCTGCTGGCCGCCAGACAGTGCAGGTCAAGGACAAGCACATTCAACTAGAAGCCGCCAAGCAAACCACCACCGACTCTAAGAGCAAGACAACAGCTGTGTGCGGTGTTTCAGCCAGCCGCTCCTAGCCAAAAGGGACAGGAACCAGGACCAACTGACCATAGCCAGGATACTGCAGCTGCTAACGCAGATCATCTCGACACTGAACCAATGAGAGGATCAAAACTGAAATAAAAACCAGGACGCAAGGTCAACAGGTCCCCATAAACAACAAAATTTGCAACCCCAAAGGTAAAAAAAAATAATAAATAGTTGTAAGTTAGTTGTAAGTCAAAATATTTCAATAAAAGAAAATCTCAAAATCAAATGTAACCCATCCGGTTGAAAAGAGCAAACGCTTTCCAACGGCCCTCCCCTTACCTTCAGCAAGGGGAATAAAAGATACAAAAAAAAGTAGAACAGCTGCCCCAGGCGCTACTTCACATCACGCGACCTAGCCTGATACATTCTTCAAAAAAAAAAAAAAAAAAAAAAAAAAAAAAAAAAAAAAAAAAAGCAAATTTAAGACAACAACAAGGAACAAAAGGAAATTACTATAACGCAGATCAAAAACTGAAATAAACGTCAGGCTAAGTGTGAAGTGTGTTCAACAAAAACATCTAGAGCGAAATCGACGTAACACGATGTAGAGAAACAGCAGCCGGGACGACATTCGAACGGAAGTTACTACGCTGATCCGGCCGACCTTGGAGCTGAAACAGCAGCGCGAAACCGATTGTCCTTGGCAACTGAGCAGCGGTGATAACAAAAGGCGAAGACACTATTCCGCGGCGGAGATCACTGAGAAAGCTTGACAGATAGACAATCCGACTGACTGACTGACTACAACGCAAAATGACAAACCGCCATAGGAGAAGCTGCTCGTCTGCGAGTAGCGCAGACAATAATGTAACACAAAACACAGAACTGGAGGAGTCGATCGAAATATTCACTTTCATGATTAAAGGAGTACCAAAGGAAGTGACCACCAAGGAAATATACATTAACTAATGCGGGCATCATACAGGTGCCGAACAAACCACTGATAACATGTACTTCACCCGCAATGGGGACCTAATAGTTAAAACATCAAGACAGGACATGGACAGATTGCTAATATCATGACTAATGTCATGGGAAAACAGTTACTGCTAAACTATTAAGAGACAGACTAAATTCCACCAACTCCCCCACAACCAAAAAGCTTGCCTTTAGCGTAATCGCTAAGGGTGTGAATTATGATATAACAGCAGAAAACATTATCAACGAAATGAAAATGCCTGGAGGGTCTCTTCAAGAGCACTCCAAAAAGAAACAAAGCTCTTCCGAATTTTAACCTATGACCCGCAAACATTAGACAGATTACATTCCGACGGTTTGAGAACTTTTGGAAAAATTCACGTAGTCGATACAAACCCCTCATGCAGCAACGGTTATGGAGAGCACTCAGGTCTTTCAAACAAATGCCCAATGCGCCCCAAAGAAGTACAACCCAACAAACCAATACAAAAAATTAAAATAGTCAATGAACCAACTCCAGTCCCTGAACTATCTAAGAGGTGGTGGAACAACCCAATAGCCAAGAAAATAATATCAGAGCCACAACTGCATTACTAATCAACCTATTCCAGGACAGAAGGAAGGAAATAGAGAACATACTGAAACAGGTGTTAAGGTAGGTGTCCCGGAAGGACTTTCAAATCAATCAGATGGGGAATAACTTCCTCATCACAGTTAAATAAATATCTAAAAGACTACAGAAGCTAAAACCAATACAACGCGACACAGACTCAATCAAATAAGTAGTAGACACAATGGACGATAGACAGATCAGCAACTTCCTATTTTTCAACACATGTGGACTCAGAACTGCATCCGTAAAAATAACATCCACATCGCAGAACTAACTGAGACATGGACAACGACAGATTAACAAACCAGAATACCGGTCTACGACATATGCGAAACACAGACAGGACGGCAGAGGAGGGGTCGCAATAGCTGTGCTTAATGACATACCAGCAAGGCAAGCGCCTCTCCCATTGCAGTAAGAAAATCTGGAAGCGGTATTAATAGTCATAGCAAGACGAGATGACAGTGATTTACTGGTAGCCTGCATATATAACCCTCCAAGGGAAATTTTACCCGAAAACTTCCTCCGATACGCAATGACCTTCAAATACTTCTTACTGATTGGAGACCTAAATGAAAGTCACCAATATTTTTTTATAAATTTAATTTAATTGCAATGGAGCACACGCTCCGGTGGCAATTTCCCTACACACCCAACTTCCCCCTATCCTACACCCACCTACATTTGCCCTCTACAAATTTTAACTTTAAATTCTTTTCACGTTTTCGGTAAGTTATTCATCATTTCCCTTTAGACGACTCATAAGCCAATAATAACGGAGAACAATTGTTTCAGTTGTTGACCACAGAAAACATATGCAGGCTACAGACAGGTGGACCGACATTTGTAGGACACTCGACCCCGGGCAACATACTATGCAGCAGTGGTATGACAGATAAAATACAATTCCAAAGACTAGAAGACTATCACAAGCGACTATATCCCAACCACATTTACGACTACAGCCACTCTTGGACCTCAACCAAGGCCAAAAACAGAACTATAAAAATGATAAAAAACGCAAACTGGACGAAATACAATGACATAACTACCAAGGCGTTAAAAGCCCCACTGACAATCACGGACAACCAAGACATGGGAAGTGTCAACACACTAACAGAGCAAACTCTGCAGACAGCAATTTACCAAGCAATACCGACAAAAACATTCGACAACTGGAAAACAACTTCAGGATGAGAAATTGCATTGTGACTCGTACTGACCGACAGACGCAAGGAGGCGGCACTGTTGTCCTGATCAAAAATTGGTTGGTCCACATAGACCTTCACGACGCACAGATAGGTGACCTGTAGCACACGGCCGTCGAAATTACAGTAAATGGGGAACCTTTGCATCTAGTCGCAGTCTATAATCCATCACACAAGGAGCTCAAGGAGGAAAACGTGCAAGCACTGTTAGGAAGGAATGAAACAGTAATACTAGGTGGTGACTTCAATGCCAACAGCCAGATCTGGCATAGTAGACTTACCAATCGGAATGGAAGGGCGCTTCATGCCGGAAGAATAATGTCGAAGTGCTAGCGCCCGATGTACCAACCCACTTCCCGAATGCGGCAGGGCATCAACCAGATGTCCTGGATGTATTCGTTGTGAAAGGAATAAGATGGCAGAGGGAAATATCAAACCAATGCGAGCTTACTTCCGATCACAATGCGATTCTTCTGTCAGTCAGATTACTAGGACCACAGCACCCGAGAACCTACAACAGATTCCAAACCAACTGGGAGCACTACAAAGATGATGTCACGCTGCACCTTACGGATATTCCTGCTCTAGGCACAACCGATGAAATAGGCAGAGCAGTAACCAAACGTACATCTGCAATTCAAGAATGCACAAAGCTGGCAACAACAAAAACGGTTATAACTTGCGAAAAACCAACAACCCCAGATCACATTAAAAACCTGATCCAATCCAAAATTAGAATCTGCAAGCGGTGGCAGTGATAGCGGGACCCGGCTAAAAGAGGGATGGTTAACCATCTAGTAGATGAAATCAGAGAGGGTCTGAAACTACATATACATCAAGATTGGCAAAGGAAACTCGCAGCAGTAAAAAACAACGACAGAAAGATATGGGCACTTGCGAAGTCAGTCAGCAAGACAGCCGAACCAATTTGGCCTTTACGCGGACCGCAAGGGATGGTGTACGACCCAGCTGGGAAGGCTCAGCTCCTTGCGGACACGTTAGAAACTCATTTCAAACCGAACAAAATAGCTGACGATATAAGCGAATCTAACAAAGAACATGTTCTAAGTGTAATAAATCACTTGATCCACATCCGAAAGTAGAACTTTGTGCAAAAAAACAAATGATGGAGAGGTGTAATCTATCATATGAGGTCTGAAATCCAAAAAGGCAGCGGGGTATGACAAGTAAAAAATCTGCCTCAACAAGCAATTAGATATATAACTTCGACCTTAAACGCTTGTTTGAACCTGAGCTACTTTCCAAAGGCCTGGAAAGTAGCCAAAGTTATAGCAATACCGA
Organism: Vandiemenella viatica; assembly: GCA_031002005.1. Taxonomy (NCBI): domain Eukaryota; kingdom Metazoa; phylum Arthropoda; class Insecta; order Orthoptera; family Morabidae; genus Vandiemenella; species Vandiemenella viatica. The sequence goes on from CM061919.1 coordinate 35,149,437, forward strand.
AAGCTAACAAAAACAGGACAGTGCCAGGAAACTAATCCTAGGCAAAAAGCTTCTAGTGATGCTGGATAAACAAGTTCTTGGACAGTAAAAACATCATAATAGCGCAGAAATTTTGGTTCAGAAAAGAACACAGTACTGTGCAACAATTTACAAGGCTTGTGGAGCATATCTGCAAAGAAAAGCAGGCAGGTAGTGGTACTGCTGCGATAATTATCGACATAGAGAAAGCATTTGATCGAGTTTGGCATGAAATTGCATAAGTACAACATGCCAGACAATTTAATGCATCTGCTGCATTCCTACCTAATGAATAGAAAATTCTTTGTATGTCACGACAAAGCAAACAGTACTCTCAAGGACATAGAAGCTGGTGTACCACAGGAAAATAGGATTGGACCATCGCATTTCCCTTTGTACCCCAATGACGGACCACAAATGACGGAAAGCTACCAATCACCTGGCGATACAACTATATATGCAAGCAATAGGAATTTAAAATATGCCATATATAAGGTCCAAAGGCACCTAGACAAGATGACTCAATGGTGCAATCTATGGCGTATCAAAATAAATGAAACAAAATACCAATCAATCGTCTTCTCCACTAGGATAAAAATTCCAGATATAAAGCTGCACATTAGGGATCTGGAACTAGAATGGGTCGACCAAGTAAAGTACTCGGGACTGCAACTAGATAGATGGTCCACGTGGGGTAAACACGTAGCTGAAGCAAAAAACAGATTGCGAGCGAACCTCTATCCCCTTCTGAGAGGTGACGGTCTATCCACGGAGACAAAGCTCCTCCTTAATCGTGCGATAATCCAGCCCACATTCCCGTAAGGGTCGGAAATATGGATCAGGCGGCCGTCTGCCATGTAAAGAAAATGCAAGCACTGGAAAACAGAGCGCTGCGCATCATCTCAGATGCTCCGAGATTCATAAACAACAGGTAAATCAGAAGAGCTCTTTGTTTTCCACCACTTGGAGAGACAATAAAAGCCAAATCTGAAATCTTCTACCAACAATGTTCTATTTCCAAATATAACTTAATTTTGGACATAGGGGATGAGACAGAGGAAATGCGCCAAGTCAAACGACCCAAGCTGACACTGACGAGGCAGTTCAGAACCTTCTAGACTATACCTCCAAAACCCAGTCTTGGATTAGTTGTAAACAGGCCTCGCAACAGGCCCTGTACATATCAGACACCCTACAATAGTTTTGAGTGAGCCATCATAAATCAATACCTTCTTTTAGATTAGATAGGTTTAAACGTAATAGATTTAGGTTCCCTTGTAAATATGTCAACGTATATAACTCCCCTTAGTCATAGTAAAAAAAAATCACAAACTTAAAATTCCAAAAACAGTAGATTTAGACTTAGAATATCGGACTTAGATATATTTTCATACCCTATGTATAGAAAGGTAGACGGACTTTGTCCTATCAGACCACAACATCAAGAGCAAGGACTTAGTCAAAAGTCAGTTCAAAAAATGCACAAGAGACAACAGGAAAAGGAGCCATCTTGGAACTGAAACAACATTGTAGAAAAATCTACGCCAGATGACGCTGCCGCTGCTGCTGCAAGCCAGTCGAGGCAAGTGACAGTCAGCTTGCGACCTGACGAAGACAGCTGAGCCAGCTGTCGAAACATCGTGTTTTTAAAACCCATCCGGCTGGACTCCCAAGAGGATTTTGTTTCATCGATACGCCGGGAAAGTCTCCACTCACACATCAGTTAACTTTACGGGGAGGCGATGTTCCACCAAGTAAGGCACTTTGAGAAACTACACAAGAAGAAAGCAAGACTGCTCAGTTCCTTGACTTTTCTATTGAGGTGTCGAGGCAATTATATCGTGCCTCGTTTCGCTTCGGTGAAGCACCAAATTGACAGCAGGGCCGCGAAGAAAATATTACGTCGAGCCAGCCTCTCACTACTACGAGAACGGATCCGCTTAAAGCGCTTTGAACTCGACCGCAATCTTCGGGAGTTGTTGTCTGGTCATTTCAACTTGTCGACACGGCTTTAGCCTGATTCTTGGACTGGGTGGACGTTGCAACTTCTGCGCAAATGAACCCAGAATGGGAGAAAACTACAGTGAGGCATATCGCCAAATACGGCCATTTGGCGGGAAGTTGCCAGGGCGACAAATCTGCCGGTTTTGACAGCTCTGTGGCCAAGCACGCCGGGATTCAGCTCGATGATACAACTACCTCCGTGCTGGCCAGGGTCCTGAATTTCGCTCCTGCCCCTAAGCGAATATCCAGGAAGGAGATCATCTGTGCGGTGGAATGGGCCGTGAGCAGCCTTCCGGGAGAACAAGCTGAAGAAGTACGACGTGGGACCTGTCAGGTCTTGAAGAAGGCCAAGCCACCTAAGAACAACATCACAATGATAGAGCGTAAATCATTAAATGCTTTACGCCGCAGAGACAATATACCAGCGAATAAGGGAAACGCGACTGTTCTCCTTTCCGCGGTACAATATGACGAAAAGGTGATTAGCCTCCTTGATGATGATTTTTACATACCGTTGGACGCCGACCTTACCGCACAAGTTGTGAGGAAGACAATGGCTCTCATCAAGAAGGCCGAACTACCGGAAGAGTCCTCCCACCAATAATACTCCCCACCCCCCACCCATCAACAACTGTCCTACCTCCAACAACAGTCCTCCCAATAACGCTTCTGACCCACCTGCAGAAGGAGCAACAGATAACTCCTCCTCGCACAGCCCGCCCCTATCAGACTTCAGAGAAATCATTGGTTTATTCAAAGGCCTACTTCAAACATTTGTTTCAAGTATACATAACTTCAAAAATGCCCCCACTGCAAAAGCCGAACTCATAGTTATAGTTAGTGCTTTTACCAACATCATCAATGGCCCAAAAAAATTAAAATCCCTAACTATTATGATGTGGAATGCCCACGGCATTCTCGGAAAGAAAAATACATTTGAACAATTCCTTGACGAACACGGGATAGATATCGCGCTACTTACAGAAACACACCTGCGCGAGGGGCAGAGGTTTCAAGTGTTCGGAATGGACAGACAAAATCAGCCGGGGGAGGTAGCACTAAACACAGCCGACGGAATAATCCTGGGGAACGACTTCAACTCAAAATCTCCGGTATGGGGAAGCAAAGCTCTCAACAGTAGTGGTCGTACCCTCCTTGATTTTACTAGCAAAAACCCCTAGGTGACTGTAGTGGCGCCTGACGATCCCTCGAACTTTCCCAGTGACTCCAGACTCAGGCCTGATAACTTGGACATTTTTTTGTTCAAAAACATCACCCGATCTGTTGCATCCACTGCAATGACCTCGATTCTGACCACAACCTCGTGGTATTATGTATTGATACAGCCGTACGCCCACCAGAGAGTAAAAAATTCTCTCTAAATACAAACTGTAAAAAATACAAAGAACTAATAAACAGCCATATGATAGAATAGCCAATCTTGAACACTAAACAACAGATTGACAGGCAGATAGATTATCTGGTTGCTGTAATAAGTGAATGCGCGAAGAAAGGTACTATAAAAATCATCCACGACACTGGTAAAAGAGACCTTCCACCACACATTTCGGACAAAATCAAACTTAAAAATCACCATCGCAAACGCTGGCAAAAATACCGAGACTCACAAGACCGAAAAGTTACTAACAGGCTAGCTCACGAAGTAAGATGGCACTTGCAAAAACTCCGATCTGATTGCTGGAATTACACCCTCCAACGGGCAGAAGAAAACCCGGTCCTATTCTGGAGATTTATGAGATCACGCAAAGAATAGCCCCACCCGTCAAAGCCACTAAATGGGCCAAAAGGCATTGTATTCACAGCGCGGGAGAGGGCAGAGGCCATGTTGACACTTTGGAACGTCAGTTCCAAGAACATGTCATCGATGACGAGGTTAGTGATATCCACGAAGAAAGACTGATTAGAGAAGTACCTCGCATACTGAGGCACAGATCACGCAACTCTTTCCATCCTGTGGAGCCGTCCTCAGTGACTTCAAACCTTAGGGCACTTGGCAATAAAAAATTCCCGAGTCTTGACGGCATCAGAGCCACTCACCTAAAAATCTCGCACAATCCGCCAGAGACCTGCTCACTCACATATACAACTACAGCTTTAAGCTTTCTTACTTAAAATCATTAATCTTGCTAAACCTAACAAGAACCAACTCTTCACGCAAAACTACAGACCTGTATCCCTACTAAATATCCTCGGTAAAATCCTTGAGATCCTAATAAATACCTCTCTTCAAAAATTCCTCAAAGACAACAACATTCTTATATCTGAACAATTTGGCTTCCGTGCACTGCACAGTACCACCCACCAAGCTATCTGACTGGTCGAAAAGATCTGTAGTGCTCGCTCCATCAGGCACCATATAGGCGCTGTGATGCTAGACATTGAAAAAGCTTTTGATCGGGTCTTGCATGACGGACTTATATTTAAATTACATGCATATGGTTGCCCAGGCCATCTGCTGAAAATCGCCAACAGCTACCTCCGGGGTAGGAAGTTCTATGTCGTGGTAGAAGGGGTTGCAGGCCAGTTCAAATCAATTGAAGCGGGCGTAACCCAAGGATAGGTCAGAGATGCAAAACTATACAGTATCTATAAAAATGGCATTCCCCACCAACCAGGCGGAGCAATAGGCATCTATGCAGATGACACAATTATCTTTCGATCTTTCCGGAATAAAAAATTGATTGCACGCAAACTAACACAACATCTAGACCTCATCACGTGGTGGTGCAATAAATGAAAGATCAAAATAAATGCAGACAAATCCCAGGCCATCGTGTTCTCTACAAAAATAGCAGCTCCCGACGAACGTGTGTCAATCTGCGGTAAAAACCTCACGTGGTGCGACATGGTAACTTACTTGGTATAAAACTGGACAAAAGACTAACTTGGGAAAACATATCCAGGACACCTGCGATATTGCTACATCCAGACTTCAAAAATTTTACCCCCTCCTCAAGGGGAAAAATCTTCAAACTAAAACCAAAATGCAAATATATAAATCAAAGTCCGACCAGCGGTATTGTATGCCGAAAAAGGGTGGCCATGGACGATCGAGCTCCGGGTGCGAATCTGCAGCAGCGTGTATGTCTGGAAAATCCCCGCCGCAAGCAAGCAAATCCGTCGCACACTCTGCAACGAGAAGTACTCGCGCCTCGCCAAGCCAGTCTTCGACGAAGGAAAGTACCGTCTTCGCGTTGCCGGCACCCGTCACACCCAGCAGCAAGGGGGAATCGTCACCCAACACTCCGAGCAACGAGGGGACCAAGCAGCACTTCAACGACTAGTCAGCTAGCCACGAAGGGACACTGGACCAGCTGCTACAAGCGGTCCCACCCACACACCACGGCGCCATCAGGGAGGTGCTCCGCCAGCTGCCCACCAACCCGACAAGCAATTGGCCAGCGCTCGCTGCATTCCTAGGAACGAGCCCTAATCTAGAGGACATAAATCTGCCACGGAATGACTTGGGAGCCAGGAGCCAGCCACCACCACCACGACTCAGGAAAGTGGGGAAATAGAGACCATACCAAGCCCAACCGACGAGCAGTGAACCAACACGGAGGCTGACACCCAGGAGCCAGCAAGCCGCATCACCAGGAAGCGGGCGGGGCGACCCTCCAAGAAGCCAGCTGGAATCGCCCAGTGTTTCCGCTGCCAGCGTTACCGGCAAGTGGCATGGCCGGAGTCAAGTGCCGTGTGTACGCTGCGGCGGAAATCACAGCGCCCGGTTTCCACACGACCGCGTGACGCCACGCCAGCGTGTGAAAGTGTGGTGCTGACCACGCCGCCTGATACGGAGGCTGTCCAGTGAGGAAACGACTTCGAGCCGAGAGAGAAAAAAGACCAACTCAACCCGTCCACACCCGACCAGCAACAGGAGTGGAGGGCAGGTCAGCATATCCAGCTAACAGGCCCACCCACGGACGACAGGTGAACCGGCAACCCAAGAAGAACAGCTGGTACACATCGCAGCGGCCGACGGAAACAACAAGTCACCCGCAACACTGGCGCTGCGACTATGCTGAATCACGAGAAAACCAACTGGGTAAAATCGTCCAGCTGCTAACGCAGCCGATCACGGCGATGTTCCCCCGCTGAAACACGAACGCTAAGGGGGTTTTTTGGGGACTTGTTTATTGCGCATTATGGGGAAAAATGGGTGTAGGCGCCTTAGGCGTCCGTATGTCAAAACCCCCTTAGCTTTCGTGTTTCAGCGGGGGAACATCGCCGTGATCGGCTGCGTTAGCAGCTGGACGATTTTACCCAGTTGGTTTTCTCGTGATTCAGCATAGTCGCAGCGCCAGTGTTGCGGGTGACTTGTTGTTTCCGTCGGCCGCTGCGATGTGTACCAGCTGTTCTTCTTGGGTTGCCGGTTCACCTGTCGTCCGTGGGTGGGCCTGTTAGCTGGATATGCTGACCTGCCCTCCACTCCTGTTGCTGGTCGGGTGTGGACGGGTTGAGTTGGTCTTTTTTCTCTCTCGGCTCGAAGTCGTTTCCTCACTGGACAGCCTCCGTATCAGGCGGCGTGGTCAGCACCACACTTTCACACGCTGGCGTGGCGTCACGCGGTCGTGTGGAAACCGGGCGCTGTGATTTCCGCCGCAGCGTACACACGGCACTTGACTCCGGCTATGCCACTTGCCGGTAACGCTGGCAGCGGAAACACTGGGCGATTCCAGCTGGCTTCTTGGAGGGTCCCCCGCCCGCTTCCTGGTGATGCGGCTTGCTGGCTCCTGGGTGTCAGCCTCCGTGTTGGTTCACTGCTCGTCGGTTGGGCTTGGTATGGTCTCTATTTCCCCACTTTCCTGAGTCGTGGTGGTGGTGGCTGGCTCCTGGCTCCCAAGTCATTCCGTGGCAGATTTATGTCCTCTAGATTAGGGCTCGTTGCTAGGAATGCAGCGAGCGCTGGCCAATTGCTTGTCGGGCTGGTGGGCAGCTGGCGGAGCACCTCCCTGATGGCGCCGTGGTGTGTGGGTGGGACCGCTTGTAGCAGCTGGTCCAGTGTCCCTTCGTGGCTAGCTGACTAGTCGTTGAAGTGCTGCTTGGTCCCCTCGTTGCTCGGAGTGTTGGGTGACGATTCCCCCTTGCTGCTGGGTGTGACGGGTGCCGGCAACGCGAAGATGGTACTCGTCGCAAGCAGTTCTTTCCTTCGTTGAAGACTGGCTTGGCGAGGCGCGAGTACTTCTCGTTGCAGAGTGTGCGACGGATTTGCTTGCTTGCGGCGGGGATTTTCCAGACATACACGCTGCTGCAGACTCGCACCCGGAGCTCGATCGTCCATGGCCACCCTTTTTCGGCATACAATACCGCTGGTCGGACTTTGATTTATATATTTGCATTTTGGTTTTAGTTTGAAGATTTTTCCCCTTGAGGAGGGGGTAAAATTTTTGAAGTCTGGATGTAGCAATATCGCAGGTGTCCTGGATATGTTTTCCCAAGTTAGTCTTTTGTCCAGTTTTATACCAAGTAAGTTACCATGTCGCACCACGTGAGGTTTTTACCGCAGATTGACACACGTTCGTCGGGAGCTGCTATTTTTGTAGAGAACACGATGGCCTGGGATTTGTCTGCATTTATTTTGATCTTTCATTTATTGCACCACCACGTGATGAGGTCTAGATGTTGTGTTAGTTTGCGTGCAATCAATTTTTTATTCCGGAAAGATCGAAAGATAATTCTGTCATCTGCATAGATGCCTATTGCTCCGCCTGGTTGGTGGGGAATGTCATTTTTATAGATACTGTATAGTTTTGCATCTCTGACCTATCCTTGGGTTACGCCCGCTTCAATTGATTTGAACTGGCCTGCAACCCCTTCTACCACGACATAGAACTTCCTACCCCGGAGGTAGCTGTTGGCGATTTTCAGCAGATGGCCTGGGCAACCATATGCATGTAATTTAAATATAAGTCCGTCATGCAAGACCCGATCAAAAGCTTTTTCAATGTCTAGCATCACAGCGCCTATATGGTGCCTGATGGAGCGAGCACTACAGATCTTTTCGACCAGTCAGATAGCTTGGTGGGTGGTACTGTGCAGTGCACGGAAGCCAAATTGTTCAGATATAAGAATGTTGTTGTCTTTGAGGAATTTTTGAAGAGAGGTATTTATTAGGATCTCAAGGATTTTACCGAGGATATTTAGTAGGGATACAGGTCTGTAGTTTTGCGTGAAGAGTTGGTTCTTGTTAGGTTTAGCAAGATTAATGATTTTAAGTAAGAAAGCTTAAAGCTGTAGTTGTATATGTGAGTGAGCAGGTCTCTGGCGGATTGTGCGAGATTTTTAGGTGAGTGGCTCTGATGCCGTCAAGACTCGGGAATTTTTTATTGCCAAGTGCCCTAAGGTTTGAAGTCACTGAGGACGGCTCCACAGGATGGAAAGAGTTGCGTGATCTGTGCCTCAGTATGCGAGGTACTTCTCTAATCAGTCTTTCTTCGTGGATATCACTAACCTCGTCATCGATGACATGTTCTTGGAACTGACGTTCCAAAGTGTCAACATGGCCTCTGCCCTCTCCCGCGCTGTGAATACAATGCCTTTTGGCCCATTTAGTGGCTTTGACGGGTGGGGCTATTCTTTGCGTGATCTCATAAATCTCCAGAATAGGACCGGGTTTTCTTCTGCCCGTTGGAGGGTGTAATTCCAGCAATCAGATCGGAGTTTTTGCAAGTGCCATCTTACTTCGTGAGCTAGCCTGTTAGTAACTTTTCGGTCTTGTGAGTCTCGGTATTTTTGCCAGCGTTTGCGATGGTGATTTTTAAGTTTGATTTTGTCCGAAATGTGTGGTGGAAGGTCTCTTTTACCAGTGTCGTGGATGATTTTTATAGTACCTTTCTTCGCGCATTCACTTATTACAGCAACCAGATAATCTATCTGCCTGTCAATCTGTTGTTTAGTGTTCAAGATTGGCTATTCTATCATATGGCTGTTTATTAGTTCTTTGTATTTTTTACAGTTTGTATTTAGAGAGAATTTGTTACTCTCTGGTGGGCGTACGGCTGTATCAATACATAATACCACGAGGTTGTGGTCAGAATCGAGGTCATTGCAGTGGATGCAACAGCGACACATAGTAGTAGAACTACCAAGGTTGCGTGACTACACAAACAGGGCCGTTGAGGCCGAGACACATACACACAAAATAAAAAGAGTGTGCCTTTATTCATAAGCCACCAAGACCACCTTCGGAGCATGAACAACCACCGAAAACTCTTGCTTTCCTTCCATATGCCGGGAACGCGTCGGGAAAAATTGGAAGACTCGTGGTGTGGCATGGAATAAAAAGTATCTTCCAGCACCCCGCCAAGATACGTGATATGCTGCGTTCGGTAAAAGATGACCTGGGCTTGAGGATACCTGAAATTTATTCCATACCATGTGAATGCGGCAAAGTGTATATCGGTCAGACCATCAGAACTATCGAAGGTTGTGTTGTTTTGGGGGACACGAGTTTTTATCACGTTTGGGGGAAAACGGTTATGGACGCCAAAGGCGTCCTTATATTATAACCCCCTACTGGAATGGTATTTTTTTGTGAAAGTCCCGCTACCTGACTAGCTCTACTTTACATTTCTCTGTGTTTGGGATGGGTTGGTTTTGGGGACTCTTTTTATTTCTCTTTGAGGTGAAGACATGGCTGCGCTTCGTCAAAGACGACCTTATGAGAAAAAATCCTACAGTTTTCTTATGATCATATCAGTTCAATTCTGACTGATATATGATGCTTAGTAGCACTTGGTATTGTTGTACCAAAGGTATGGAGCCTTCCGTCAGTTCCTCTGAATTTTTCTAGTCTTTTGTAGAATTTTTCAGTTTTCTTGAATATTTTTATGTATATCGGGCTTACATTAGCCTGTTCGTACACGAGGTCAGTCGGTGTATACCTTGCTGCCTGCAAAATTACCCGTAGGCATCGGTTCTGCAGTCTTTGGAGGTAATCAGTATTAGTTTTTGATGCCGTTCGTTCCCTACACCTGGCATCCATATAGGATGAAGGGGAGTATTATTGACTTATATATACGGAGTTTTGTTTTAATGGCGAGTTCCAAACTGGGTATATAGTATTGGAAACAGTTTGGCTAGTATTGCAAGCCCCTGTCTTCTCCTATCCAGTATGTGCTCCTGAATAGCAGTTTTTCGTCCATGGTAATTCCGAGGTATTTGGTGTCTTCTGCCCATTCTATTTTCTCACCCATGATTCTTAGCTTCCTGTTTTATACTGGCCTTATCCGGGTAAAGTAAATTGCTGCACACTTTGTTGGATTTATCTCCACCTTCTTCAGGCGGCACCATTTTTCTAGCTGGTCCAGGCCGTGTAGTTGGTGTTTAAGGCGTGGTTCCTACCAGATGCATATACAGTTGTGTCGTCGGCGAATTGAGCTATGTTGATATGTTGCGGTGTGGGTATATCGTTGACGACTACTTTGAATAGCCATGGGGCCAGGACAGAGCCTTGCGGTATTTCGGTCGGAATGGGGTAGATTGATGAATTCAGTCCCTCAACTGATACAAAGAACTATCTATTCTTCAGGTAGCTTCCGATCAACAGAACGCAGCAGTGTCGAACGGACGTCTGTGTCCTTGGTTTGGTGATGAGGTTGGCATGCCACGGCTTGTCATATGCCTTCTCTATGTCTAGGGACACAGCTGCTGTCGACCTTTTGTAGTTAAATCCCCAGGACACGTCTTCAGTCAATCGGAGGAGCTGGCTTGTGCTTCCTGCTCTACTCTAGAAGCCAAACTGTTCTTTGCTGATTTTTCCTTTCCGCGTCCAGGGTGTTGTTTATCCGCCTGAGCAGTGCTCTCTCCAGCACTTTGGAGGCGGAGGGGAGTAGGCTGATGGGCCTGTAATTTGATGGAAGTCGCTGGTCTTTCCCCCCTTTTGGGATGGCCGTGACCTTGGTGACTTTCCATGCATCCGGAAAGTATCTTTGGAGAAGGCAGGCATTGCATATCCTGGTGAGGAGCACAATCCCTTTCCTCGTCAGGTTCCTCAGGTGTGAGTTTGAAATCCCGTCGGCACCTGGGGCTTTGTTTTTAGCCAGATTATTATTATTATTACTCCGCGATTCACTAAAAGTGTGTGGCGGAGGGTGCATTGCACCTATCGAAAAGGGTTATGGTTTGGAAGGGTTATAAGGGATATGGCCGGAGGTGCCCATGGGCTATTGTGAGGAACCATCCCCGCATTCGCGTGGAGCGATCTGGGAAAACAATGGAAAACCCAGATCAGGATGGCTGGAGTGCTTTATCGAAAGCTACTCCTGACGGATTTTAAGTTTACTCGCCCGGTAAATCCTTTCTATTCCATTCCCTAATCGCTCGTGGGAAAAATGAGTACAGAAATGAATCGGTTCTGGCCCTGATTTCTCTTATCTTATTTTTGCGGTCATTACGAGATATGAATGTTGCTGGTAGCAATATTTGCTGGCTGTCATTCCGCAATACGTCTGTCGTGAATTTTTCAATTAGCTTCCGTCGAGAGCAACGCCTTCGGTGCTCCAGGTCTTCCCAACCTAACTCCTTCAACATCGCACTTACGCTTTCCCTCCAACTATATACACCTGTCACGAATCGGGCGGCTCTCCTTTGGACCTTCTCTAAAGCCTCCATTAACTCCTTTTGATGGGGACACCATACAGAACAACAATACTCTAAGTGAGGACGTACTAGTGACTTGTATATAATCGATTTAACTTTCTGAGTTCACTGATTTAAATTACGACCTAGAAATCGGAACATACGATTTGCTTTTCACATTATATTCTCGATATGCTCATTCCACGACAAATTATTACAAATTGTTAACCCTAGGTATTTAGCGGAAACTACCGTTCTAAGGACAGTGCCATTAATTGTATACTCATAGTTAAATGGTGTCACCTTTTTAATTAAACGCATGACTTGGCACTTTTTAGCGTTTAACTCCAACTGCCAATCTTTACACCACGCAATTATTTTCATAATATCGTCTTGTAACAAAGCGCAGTCGTCCAGGGTTTTGATTTCGCGATAAATAATAGCATCATCGGCAAATAATATTTTCATCCCCCCTATTATGTCGCATAGATCATTGATGTATATGAGAAACAACAGAGGCCCTAACACGCTTCCCTGGGGAACTCCAGACCCAACTTCAGTAAGTGATGAACGCTCACCGTCGAGAACTACACACTGTGTTCTGCCCTTCAAGAAGTCTGCAACCCTGTCGCATATTTGTCAAGATATGCCGTAACCGCGAAGTTTCCTAAGTAACCTAGTGTGAGGCACAGTGTCGAAAGCTTTTTTAAAGTCTAATAGAACCAAATCAACCTGGTATTGCTCATCTATAATTCGGCACAAGTCGTGAATTAGAATTTCAAGTTGTGTTTCGCAGCATCGACCTTTTCTGAATCCATGTTGATTTGGATTTAAAAGCTCACCTTCATCCCAGAACCGCATGACATTTGAATAGATGATATGTTCTAAAATCCTGCAAAATATTGAAGTTAACGAGATCGGCCCATAATTCTGAGGATCATTAACATTCCCATTTTTAAACACTGGACTTACGAAGGTGGTCTTCCATTCGGCTGGTATTTTTCCTTGATCCAGAGAGACGGTATACAATTTCATCACATACGGCGCAATTTCCTTTGCGTATCTTGAGTAGAATCTTGTAGAAGTACCGTCTGGTCCGGGAGCATTATTGGTTTTTACATTCATAAGCAGTTTAGTTATTCCCTCGACATCAAGAGCGAGATCATTATTTTGTCGGTACGATTGTTAAATATCGGTATCTCCTCTGAGTTTTCTATCGTGAAAGCCTTTTTAAATATATCATACAAAATTTCTGCTTTCTCTACGCTCGTTTCTGATAATTCACCATTTTCTTTAATCAGCGACGGCATAACCTTACGAGAGCCTCTTATTACTTTGATGTACGACCAGAACTTTTTTGGATTAGTAATCAGATCTTCGGATAAATTCCTGGTTTGGAATTCTTTAAACGCATCGCGCATTGCCTTACGCACTTCCGCACGCATCTGGACTAATTTAGCACGATTAGATGAGTCCTCCGATTTTTTCACCGCGGCATGTAAACTCCTTGGCCTCCTGAGCAAACATTTCACTTCCCTATTGATTTTTTTTTAACTGCTTTACGTCTCTTAACAGCAAGGTCTTTAGAGACGGGAAAGGATGGGGGCAAGGAATCGGAAGGAATTCGGCAATGGCCTTTTGAAGGAAACATCCCAGCATTTGCCTGGAGTGATTTGGGAAACCATGGAAAACCCAAATCTGGATGTCCGGACGGGGATTCGAACCACCGTCCTCCCGAATGCGAGACGAGAACGCTAACCGTTACACCGCCTAGCTCGGTTTCCCTATTGAACAAAGGGAAGTTATTACTGACCTTAATACACTTCTTAGGAACAAACTGGTTTAAACCAGTCCATATTAGTTCTTTTAAATTAAATCAAAGGTCCTCAACATTTGTATTTAACGTGTACGTTTCGAAATTCTTTGCAATGTGATAAACCATACCAGCATCGTTTGCCTTATCGAAGCAAAAAACGAGTTTCTCTTTGTCATGCTTCAGACTCAGGATAGAGTTTAACGTTATCACAACCGCTTTGTGATCACTTATACCGTCTTCTTATCAAACTTTATCTACAATAGCAGGATTGCTAATTAGAAAAAGATCCAGAATGGACGAGGAATCTTTGTCGCACCGCGTTGGCTCTTCGACCATCTGCAAATGATTCTAGGAGCGTTTCGGTTACTAACCTATCTCTTCAACTCAACCTGAACGTGTATGTGACCCACCTAACCGACGGTAGGTTAAAGTCACCACCCACGATCAATATATGTCCTTGAAATTTTTTGTAAATGTTATTAAGCGACTCTCTGAAGTATTCCGCGTTAGCCAAATCAGAATCCGGAGATCGATAAAATGACCCGAGTATGAACTTTAAATTTTTGCCAATTTTTACCTTGACCCATATTAACAAGCAACAATTTTCCATTTCAGTTACGACAGAGCAATTAACGGTTTTACTTACGGCCACGAACACACCTCCACCCATTGAGACAGTTCTGTCCTTCCGAAAAACATTGAAATGAGGGCCAAATACTTCGCTAGATTCAACTTCAGGCGTCAACCAACTCTCGATTCCTAGTATTATATCGATATCATTTTTAATTATGTTTCGAATTTCGCCCGGTGTCGTCAACTCTGGCTCATCCTCCGGTTGTGATTCCATGATGTTCCAAGCCGTGTTTTCAATGTCCTCGGCTATGCGCGCTTCTGCTGCCTTCAGGTCGTACACAACCTCCCCGCATTGGCTCAGCCAGCACCTCTGCCTTCGCCACTGATAGAAAGCACGGCTCATGTGTGGTAGGACCCAGTTCTTTATTTGGAGTAACACAGATTGGTGGTCGGATGATAAGTCATTAACGACTTCCAATTTAATCTGACGTGGGATGTTCTTCAAGATGGCCACGTCAAGGACATCCGGTTGGTGTTGACGGTTGTGGGGGATGTGGGTCGGTGCTTTGGGGCCTATCACTTGAATTTTACGCCTTTCTGCTAGCGCTAGGAGGGGTTCCCCTTTGTTGTTATTCACCCTTGAGTTCCAAGCGTTGTGTTTTGAGTTTAAGTCACCGCCAATTATCACCATCCTGCCTGTCCATATTAGTGCATCTACAGGGGTTGGACAAAATAATATGAACACCTCACATTTACATACTATTGATTTATTAATATGGTGTTGGGCCAAGTTTTGCTTGTAGAACAGCTGCAATTCTTCGCGGAATTGATTCGTAGAGAGTCTGAATAGTTTCCAACGGAATGTTGTCCCATTCTTGTACCAAAGCATCTGCCAATTGCTTCAATGATGGTGATGGTGGAAATGTGCTCCTTATTCTCTGCTCTAAAACGCCCCACAATGGTTCAATTATGTTAAGGTCTGGCGACTTTGCTGGCCAGGGATACTATTCTGATGCTCCTCGAACCAGGAAAGAAACTTTTTGGCTTTGTGTACGGGCGCATTATTATCTTGGAAGATGGCAGTGCTTTGTAGCAGTATGCTGGTCATAGTGAGAACTTCATCAATGAGGATATCGAGATATTCATTCGCAGTCATCCGGCTACTGATTTGAATGAGAGTACCACGATATAGCCGCCCAAATCATAACGGAACCTCCCCCATGCTTGCAGGCAGTCCGGATCGTAGGCTTTTTTGGGGTTCTCCGTACATAAACCCGGCTGTTAGTAGGAAACAATGTGAACGATGATTCATCGGGCCATACCACATTCTTCCAATCATCAAGTATCCAGTTTCTAAAATCGTGGAACCGCTTGTTTCGCAGCTTAGCGTTGGTTGCTGTTATAAGGGGCTTTGAAATTGCAACCCTTCCATGAATGTTAGCTTTGTGGTGCTCCCTCCGTAATGTTTTTGTCGAAACAGTATTACTCAGGTATGTGTTGAGTTTTGCAGTCACCTTTGTTGCGGTAGTTTTGTATTGACGGCCACAATCCTTTTTAATGTTCGACTGTCTCTATCGCTTAACTTTGGTTTTCGTGCACTATTCCTCTTCGTAGTTGAGTCTTTACCATGTTATGTGTATGCTGTCATTACCATGGATACGGTCGCTCGTGAGACGTTAAACAGTTCAGCTGTTTTCGTCACAACGAGCTCCAGCGATTTGACCTCTTTCGAAGTCTGAGAGGTCACGCATTTCACCGATCGCTTGTTATAACCGTCGCAGAACAAAGCTTCTAATACACTGACACATAACCTACAAGATCTGCCACGTCAACTACGCCGTACATGCGCGTCGCAGTATTCACACTGTAGTAGTGGTGCCAACAAGCAACAACTGTACTCTATCGCATGGTGTTCATATTATTTTATCGAATCTCTGTAGGTCCTGTTTCTTATAGTGTCAGGTTTAGTACGAGGTACGTCGACTCCAATGTAATGTGGCCATCTGCAGAGTGGATTTTTAAAGCTGTGGCCACCATGTCGATCAATTGCCGTGATTGGATGTGCTCATGGGTCAGCTTTTTGTGACTATAGCTGTCCCTCTTCCCCTTTGTTCCTGCCTGTCATTCCGGTAGATTGTCTGTCCTGAGATTTTGAGTTTCTCGTTCGGTTTTAGGGAGGTCTCTGTCAGCAATACTATGTATAGCTCAAACCATTGGATGAAGTCCTGGAGCTATTTTTTTTTTTTTTTTTTTTTTGCTTCGTATGTTGTTCTCATTTCAGATTGCAGTTTTGAGGTCTTTATGATTCACTATTAGTCTCGCCATTATTTTAGCAGGGACATGACTCCTTTCATCATTGCGAAAAGTTTGCTGGTATCGTCCTTGGCCTTTAGGTGCGGTCTAGTGTTTTGATCATTTTCCTCATAAATGACTTCCCATTGAATAAGTTTTCTGTTCGAGGGTATTTTCTGCGTGTCGGCTGTGGCTCCTTCCTGCATGTCTACAGTGGCTCCTGTGCTTTCAGAGTTAGCATTGGTTTGGGTTTTTTCCCTGTGGTTCTAACCGGCGGTGGTGTTTGCATAGGTTTTCTATTGGTTGGTAATATTCTGGCTGGCGATCTTCTGTTTGGTGTTCTTCTGGTTGGTATGATGTTGGTTGTTTCTGGGCTCCTGACCCTTTCGAGGTTGTTTTTTCTCTTTATTCTTTTAGTTGTCTCTTTGGTTGTCATTTTGTTTGGGTTGGTTGGTATTTGATGGTCTTGGAGGCTGCTGCGCTAGTTGGAAGGTGCGACAGCCGCGCCATGACGCAGGATTGTCACCTGCGCAGTTTGCACATTTTGCCTTCTCAGTTGCTGGTAGCTTGCACTCTTTACTATTGTGCAGCCCTGCGCATTTTACACAAAGACTAGGCGAGTGGCAGAAGTTCTTTGAGTGTCCCACTGTGGCGGGCCATTTCGGTTTTTGTACCGTTCCACGGTGATTCTGGTGTGGAACATGTATCGTTCATTATACGAGTATATTTGGTCTGATTCTGTGCCCGAACCAGCGATACTGAGAACGTTGACATTGGGATTAACTCTAGAGTTACTGTATCACTTTATTTAAAATGGTGTACACTTTGTGCTTTGTAGCCTTTTGCTACTAACTTTGTTTTTATTTATTTCCCTGTTATAGTTGCGGTTAGTCCTTTAATAATTACTTGGGTTGGTTTCTGATCTGGCGTTTAGTGGCTGAAGTATGGTATGTTTTTCTTTTTGAAGAAGTTTGTCAGTACTTCGTAGTCTGTTTTGTTTACAGTGATGCACTTAGATGTGCCTTCTTTTTAGTTGTTTGGTGATTTTCAGTCCACTTGTCATTGGCTTATCAGTATGCTGATGGTCTGAAGGCGGGAAGTTTTAGTTTTGTGTCTCTGCCTCAAAGGCGTGTTTGTGAAAAGTCCCGTTACCAAGGTAGCATAACTTTACGTGTCTCTCTGTATAGGATGGGTGTGTTTGGGGACTCTGTATATTGCTCTTCGAGGGGAAAACATGGCTATGGTTCGTCAAAGACGACCTTATGTGAAAAATCCCTACAGTTTTCTTATATTCATATCAGTTTTATTCTGCGGGATATATAATGCTTAATAGCACTTCATAGGCATGCCAGTGTCTTGGCATTGTTGTGCCAAGGGTATGGAGCCTTTCGTCTGTTTCTCTGAATTGCTCTATTCGATCGTAGAATTTTTATGTTTGTTTATATATTTCTACGTATATGGGGCTTACGTCTGATTGGTCATGTAGTGCTTCCGTTGGAGTGTATCTTGAGACCTGCAGTATTACTCTCAGGCATCTGTTCTGCAATCTCTGGAGTTGTTCTAGGTTGGTTTTGGAAGCTGTTCCCCATACTTGACATCCTTACAGTATGTAGGGAGGATGATTGAATTGTAAATTCCGAGTTTTGTTGATGTGGCTAGGTCCGAGCTGTGAATTATTGGGAACAGGCTTGATAATATTGCGGTGCCCTGTTTCCGTCTATCTAAAATATGTTTGCGGAACAGAAGCTTTTTATTTAATAACACTCATAGGTACTTTATTTTCTGCGACCATTCTATGTCTATGATTTTTAGTTTACGGTCAATTATTGGCCGTTTCCGTGAGAAGTATATGGCTGCACATTTGTTTGGGTTAATTTTGACCTTGTTGATACGGCACCATTTTTCTAATTGGTCGAGGCCGTGCTGTAGGTGGCTGATGATTAGATCATGCCTCCTGTTAGTCGTGTACATGGTGGTATCGTCGGCAAATTGCGCCAAATGCTGGGATGTCATTGATGTTGAATTGCAGCTAAGGTCGATCCTTGGGGTATATCCGGCCGGTATGGGGTATGTTGAGGATTATCGGCCTTCAATTGACACATAGAATCTTCTGTTTTTCAGGTAGCTTCCAATCAACTGAATATAACAGTGTCATACGGACGTCTGTGTTCTTAGTTTTGCGATAAGGTTGGCATGCCAAACCTTGTCGTAGGCTTTCTCAATATCCAAGAACATAGCCGCCGTCGATTTTCTTAGATTGAATCCCCAGGAAACGTCTTCAGTCAATCGGAGGATTTGACTGGTGCTACCTACTCTGTTTTGGAAGCCGAACTGTTCCTTGCGGATTGTTTTTTTCTTTTTTCCGCTTCTTGGGTGATGTTTATTCGTTTGAGCACTACTCGCTCCAGCACTTTTGAAGCGGAGGGGAGTAGACTAATTGGTCTATAGTGTGATGGATCTCGAAGGTTTTTCCCGTGCTTCGGGATGGCCATAACCTTCGCGACTTTCCATGCTTCTGGGAAGTATCTCTGTAGGAGAGAGGCGTTGCAGATTCTGGTCAGGAGCACAATCTCATTGATGGTAGGGTCTTGAGGTGTTGATTGGAAACTTTGTAGGCTCCTGGGGCTTTGTGTTTGGCAAGGTTCTTGATTATTTTCCGAACCTCGCCCGGTGTAGTTAGCTCAGGTTCATCCTCCGGTTGATCAGTCATAATGGTCTGAGCAGTGTTTGTGATATCGTTGGCTGTGCGTGTTTCCGCTTCAGTCAGGTCTTACTCTACTACCTTGTGCTGGCTGTCGAAGTATTCTGCCAATACTTCTGCCTTGGCTACCGGCCTGAAACACGGTCCTGTAGGGCCGGAGATTGCTCTATTTGGTTCCCTTGGTGCTTTAATGGCGCGCCCGAGCTGCCAGGTATCCTTATTCTTTAGTGTGAGTTCTACATCAACATCTACATCTATACTCTGCAAATCAGAAATGCTGTGGGTGGCAGAGGGTGCTAAGCACCAATCCTAATTCTGTGCATTCCAATCCCGAACAGATCGAAAAAATACATATGAATCAGTACAGCATCTTATTTCTCGAATCTTATCCCTCCTGTCATTGCGACATCCTTGCCTCCCATTTCGCTGATTTTTTTTCTGCCATGCGCCCTCTTAATTCATTCATGAGCTGTCTACATCTCCACTCATCCTGTGGGTCGCGAAAGCGCTGCCATAACTTCCTGGCCGTGTGTTTTAGATATCGAAGGTTTTCGATTTCTGGTGGCAGCACTTCAGTGTACAGTTGGTGTATTCTTATTGTGGGTGCTCTCGTGTCTGCTTCCGATAGAACCTGTTGAAGTAGCTGATTGCTGTATCTGTTCTTTCTTTTGATGTCACGTTGAATCTGGGTCTGATTCGGTTATGGACTAGTCTACTGAACTGGTTCCAGTCTACTTCTCTGGTTGTTTTCTCTGTTGTGTAGGGTAGGACCCAGTTCGTTATTTGCAGCAGGACGGGTTGGTGCTCAGATGAAAGGTCATTGATGATTTCGAGTTTAATTCGACGCGTGATGTCCTTCACGAAGGCCACATCTAGGACATCTGGTTGCTGTCGTCTATTGTCGGGGATATATATCGGTGATTTTGGACCTGGATGTTTCTTCTTTCAGCTAGCTCTAGGAGTAGTTTCCCTTTGGTATTGTTTCTTCTTGAGTTCCATGCATAGTGTTTGGAATTAAAGTCTCTGCCAATTATTACTCTTCTGCCTGTTCGCAGCAGGGCGTCTAGATCTCGCTCATGCAATGCCCGATTGGGGGATAGGTATGCCGATATCAGCATTACATGTCCATCGACCGAATGGACATTTATTGCCGTGGCCTCCATATCTATTAGCTGAGGGGTCTGGACATGGTCGTGGGGTAGTTTTTTGTTGATGACTATCGTCGTTCCCCTTCCCCGTAGACCCTACCTGTCGTTCCGGTAGATTGTGAATCCTATGAGATTAAATTGGTCCTTTGGTTTCAGACACGTTTCATTCAGCAGAACGATATCTAACACGTTCCGTCGGATGAAGTCCTGAAGTTCTATTTTCTTATTGCCTATACTGTTTGAGTTCCAGATTGCAAATTTGAAGTCTTTTGGGTTTTCAGCATTTCTCGCCATTATTTCGACAGTGATATCACTCCTTTCACTAGCGCAAAGAATTTGCTTGTGTCGTTTTCAGCTTTTTGATTGTTTTTTCAAGTGTTCTAATCATTTTTTTTTTCATGAAGGATTTCCCGTCGAACAAATTTGCTGATTCGCGGTTCCTTTCTGATCGCCTGCAGTGGCTCCTGTGTTTTTTTCCTATCTTTCGTTTCGTTTTCCCTGTTTCCTTTCTCCATGGTGGTGTTCTCTTGCCTCCCGCCGGCGATTGTGTCTCCATATGTTTTTTGTGGTTTGTTCCTCTGTTTTGTTTCAGTTGTCTTGGTGGTTGTTGTGCTTGTTGGAAGGTGCGACATCCGTGCCACGACGCTGGGTGGTCACCTTCACGGTTGGCGCATTTCGCCTTTTCCGTCACTTGAAGTTTGCATTCCTTACTGTCATGCAATCCTGCGCATTTGACGCATCGACTGGGAAGATTACAGAAATTCTTGGTGTGTCGGAGTGTAACACCCTTATACCTGAATTTTGAAGAGCATTGTACTATATGAAGTATTTGTAATGAGCTAAAGTTTGCTTGAAAGTGATTTGGTATGTTTGTTTTGTAATTTCTTGTAAATAAGTGTATATGGACTTTGTTTTAGGTAAGAAAATTATTTAAAGACCATTTAATATGTTTAAGAACCGAATGATGCAAGAGAATTTCTTAAATGTTTCTAATTCCATGTATTAATGTAAGTTACGATGTCTACAGGACAATTTTCCACCACTTGAAAAGATTTCTGTAAATAATTTTGTATGTAAGCATCTCTAATTACCATTTCTGATCATTTTGTAATGTTATTAATTAATTTTGTATCAATTCCGATCGTTTTTAATATGTTTGATTGTTTGAGTGATTGTTAATGATCGAGAAATATCGGGCGGATGCCTTTGAAGAATTCTCGTAATTTCTATAGACTCTATATAAACAGATCGCCTGGACAGAGAAGTTAGTTTTCTTTCATTCAGTTTTCGATTCAATTCAAGTATTCAGTTAGTAAGTCAGTATTGCATCTTTGGATTGTAACAACTATGCTTGTGAATATCGCTGACTTGTTGATTTGATCAAAATAAACGAACATCAACATAACATTGTTTTTTGGTGGCCTTTTTTATTAATTAATCAGTAATTAAACCACAAAAAGAACCTTAAAATGGCGACCGTTGACAGTGACGAGAAGTTCTTAAACATCTGTGGGATGTTTATCTTCTAAAAAGAATCTGCAGAAAATTGCAACGAATTATCGGCGATAAGCGAACATAACCTGCGAGAAAATTTCGACCGGCTACGACGCGTAGAGGTTATACAGGCGATACGGATTTGACGGCAAGCGGATCTTCTTCGGTCTAAGGCGGAGATTTTCCAGCGGGAATCGGCTGTAATCTTCTGACGACGAGTGGATTTTCTTCGGCCTCAAAATCGTCTTCCTACAGTGGATTGTGAAAGGTGTGGTTAAGTGTTTGAAGTCAGTGTGGTGTTTAATGGTTAAATAAGTGCTTCTAAGTGAAATTTAATGTGATAAAAAAGTGAGGAATAACTGTAAGTACGGCATTGAATATTCAAGTGATTTCTTTTGCATGTTATTGTGTGGCAGATTGGAAAGATTTTAATTTTCCTTAATTTTGTTTTTTATGTTGATTTTGCTAATTACTAAAAATGGCTGATAGTCAGAACCTGCAAGCTTTTCTAGAGTCTTTTGTAGCCCAATTTGACTCTAAATTTTCTGAATTTAGGAGTGAGTTTAAGGAGTGAGTTAAAAAGTGATACTGACAGTAAGTTTTCCGAATTTGATAACAAATTTGATAGTAAGTTTTCTGAATTTAGGAGTGAGTTAAGGAGTGAGTTAAAAAGTGATAATGATAGCAAATTTTCTGAAATTAATTCTCAGTTTGCTGTAATCAATGCTCAGTTTTCTCAACTGCAACAAAACAATGATAAAACATTCTCTGATTTGACTCAATGTTTTGATGTTAAAATCACAGAGCAATTTCAGGGTTTTAGCTCTCAATTCAAGGAAGATATTAACAATTTAGATTCTAAATTGGGGAAGGTAGTAACAGAATGTAAAGAGAAATTTTAAAAGGTTACAAAATTTTGTGAACAGAATAAGGCTGAATGTGAAAATTTGATTTATAAAGAGGTGAAGGAAGTCAGTGAAATTGTGATAAGATGAGGGAGGAATATGTTGCTTTATTCCAAGCCAGTGATAGTAAAGCTGCTCAAAGGGTTAATGAGTTGAGACAAGATGTGGGATTAAATATTAATACATTGGTGCAGCAGCAGGAACAGTTAGCGCAGGGATTAGAAAGCAATGTAAATCAGTTAGAGAAAAGGGTTACTGGGTTGCAGATACAGTTAAGTCAAGCTCCCACACTAGGTAACACAATTGTTAGTGCTGACATTAAGGAAGAATTTGAATTCTATGATGACAGTGGAAGACTTCACCCTATTGAGTTTATAGATAATTTTGAAAGATCAGACAATTTTAATTTGTTACCCGACAGTAAGAAAATTGCACTTGTGGGGAAACATCTAAAATCTTATGCTAGGGCATGGGGTGATAGACAAGCTAGGGAAGTGACTGACTACAAGCTGTTTAAAGAAAACTTTTTGAAACATTTTTGGTCGACAAGCAGGCAGATTCAAGAAAAGAGAGAGTTGATGACTGGAAGGCCCTATAAACCTATAAACCTAATACGCAAGAAGGAATGATAATGGGGAAGTGAGAGAACAGAACCATCAATCTGAAAGGGAAAGGCAGCATGGGGGGCAGACAAACTAACGACCACCCCTGTGATGGGCCCCGCAGTGGTGGACAAGAATGTGGGTCCAGGTACCAACTGCTATAGCGTTAATACCATTTTTATGAATAATCCCCGAGAAGATTTATTGGAAGAGATGGAGGTAGCAGCAAGTGAATTTCAGGATAAGGTTATGATAGAGGTAATTAATGACGTTGGTGATGTAAAGGTTGATAATAAGATAAAGCGGGAAGGGGACCACCATAGTACCTTATCACTAGAATCAGTGTGCGAAAGTAATAATTTTCATGTAGAAGATTTTCGAAATGGTCACAGCTTAATTACAAAAAGGGGTGCAGAATTTATAGTGCATACTACAGTGTGGCTATCGGAAACTTGTAAGATCCAGAATGGCATAGTTGGGACTATGTGTGCTTATATAGATGGTAATGAAGTTTGTAGAAGTGCTGAAATCGAGGAGTTTCTCAGATATCTTGAAGATGAAGGTGATACAGTGGTGTGGATAGGAGACCCAGATGAGGAGGAGAATTGTAAGTCAAAGTACTTGTCTACTGAAGAGAGAGAGGTTGAAAAGCCCTATGTACTAATCCCTAAGTTGGAAAAGTGTCCTAATTTTGACCTAGCTGATACATTATTTAGCTCTGTATTTGGTGTAGATGATGACATTGAAGAAATGGGTGGGAGTAAGGATTTATTTGAACCAGTTTCTGATTTGGAAAAATGTACAGAATGTGACTTAGATGACACTATGTTTTGTACCCTCTTTGATGTGGAAGCTAATAGTGAAGTAGTAGTTGCTGAGAAAAATAATTATTTTGTGGAGAAAGTCAGTAAGCCAGATGTTAAAACAGTTTTAGGAACTGATTCAGATAAGTTGGTAAGTTTAAGTAGTAATCAGATGATGAAGAGTGGGGTTGGGAGTAATGATGGACTAAACTGCAGTAGTGAGAATAATAAATTTGTATTACCAGTTGAGTCAGCAACATTGCTTTTAAGTGACAATCAATTTGCTAAAACAGAACCATTTTATGTCTCAGCTGTTGTGTGGTTGTACCAAAGTCTGTTGTCTGAGATGATTGGAAGTTTGTGTTTCTGTCTGTATATAATGAAGCTTTGTGAAAATAGAAATTTAATTTTAGATGTGTATACAAAAGTTGAAGAAAACTGGAAGGTTAGGAAAAAGTAACTTACATGGTTCTGGGTTTCCAGGGAAATCCTGGAACCCACTTATGAGAATTAATTTAAATGCATGGTTTGGGGAGGGGTCAACAACATGTAAATATCTAATTTTTTAAATAAGTTTGTGAATTGATGCATGTAAATAGTTTGTGTGAGTACTTAAGTTCAGAAGCAGATGTAAGCATTTCAATGTATAATTTGTGACAGTTTTGTGTAGAGACTTTTGGTATTTTCATGATGTTGTGACTTTCTACATTTTGGTGACAAATTATCAGCTGTAAAATGTAATCAAACTGGTGTAATTAACAAGCAGACATCAAGTGTATAATTTGGAGTGAAAATAATTGTAACTTAAGGTGATAGCATTGAACGTTTGTTGTGTAAAAACAGTAACTGAAAAAAATGATTGGATCTGAGAAAAAACAATTATTGTAAACAAAATCAGTGTCATGGACTATGTGCAGATGTTGTATGAAGTATTGTATTTGTTCATTGTAAAGTCATTATGGTTGATTGATTCTAACCTGTTTGTGTTGGCATTATGTGTACATTCAACCTGCTTAGATTCGTGACGGATTCAATCAATTTTAACTGTGTAAAATTAAGTGAATCCTGGGGAGGGGTTGTAACAGCCCTTATACCTGAATTTTGAAGAGCATTGTACTGTATGAAGTATTTGTAATGAGCTAAAGTTTGCTTGAAAGTGATTTGGTATGTTTGTTTTGTAATTTCTTGCAAATAAGTGTATATAGACTTTGTTTTAGGTAAGAAAATTATTTAAAGACCATTTAATATGTTTAAGAACCGAATGATGCAAGAGAATTTCTTAAATGTTTCTAATTCCATGTATTAATGTAAGTTACGATGTCTACAGGACAATTTTCCACCACTTGAAAAGATTTCTGTAAATAATTTTGTATTTAAGCATCTCTAATTACCATTTCTGATCATTTTGTAATGTTATTAATTAATTTTGTATCAATTCCGATTGTTTTTAATATGTTTGATTGTTTGAGTGATTGTTAATGATCGAGAAATATCGGGCGGATGCCTTTGAAGAATTCTCGTAATTTCTATAGACTCTATATAAACAGATCGCCTGGACAGAGAAGTTAGTTTTCTTTCATTCAGTTTTCGATTCAATTCAAGTATTCAGTTAGTAAGTCAGTATTGCATCTTTGGATTGTAACAACCATGGAGGAAGGAATATATGGATACGACGCAAGGGACCTTCGCCACATATTGGAGTGAAACCGGGTGGAGACAAGTGGGGAGGGGAGGCCGCCATATTGCTTGACCAGAGAAACACGGAAATATGCACAAAAACCTCAAGGGAATCATAAGACAACCGTGGCACCGCAATTTGATGATGGATTGTTATGTAACTCGACGAGACACATCAAAAATGAAGAATAAAATTTTTTGATATCGTGCTTAGTTCTCAAGATATACTGTCTCAAAAGAGTGGAGTTTCTGGTTGAAATTCAGAAGAAACGTGTCCCCAAAGTCAAATTTGGTGATAGATTCTTATGTAACACGACGATACAAATCGAAAATAAAGAATAAAATTTTTCGATATCTCGCTTAGTTCGCGAGATATACTGTCTCAAAAGTGAGGTTGTTAGGTTATGAGGGGATTCAACGATAACCGTGGCGCCGCAATTTGATGACGAATTCTTATGTAACTAGATGAGGGAAACTGTAAGTCAAGAATAATTTTTTTGATATCTCGCTTAGTTCTCGAGATATTGTACCTTAAAATTGACGTGGTTAGGTTGAAATGCGGCCTGGACCAGAAAAAAACTATCGCCATATCCATATTTGATGATGAATTCGGACGTAACTTAATGAGCAGGTAATTCTTTTTAACTTGAATAACAAACTGTTTATTTCTACAGTCCTTAAATTTTAGTTGATGTTCAAATAGGTTATATTATCACATTCTATTTCAGTAATTGACAAGGAAGATTTCAAAATCTAGAAATATACTTGTAGACATATTTACAAATAGAAACAAGTCATATCTGAATTTAAAAAAAAGCATAAGTCAATGTTTAGAGCTTTAAAAAAAATTAATACTTCATAAAACCTCATAGTTTCTGAGCTTACTTAGAAGATATTGTACTGGTAGTGGCCTATATAATTTTGCTAGAAAAATCAGTACATTCAAAAATCAGAAGCTAACAGCTAATAATAAATAAATTGTTTGTTCTCTTCAGGTTTACACCGCATTTAAACCTGCCAACATTTCCATTAATATTGCCGCTACAAAACCAAACTATGTAGACACATCTAAACACAAGAAATGCATCGCGAACTACATTTCCGTCAACACAGTTTATTTCATCACGTTTAGTAGTTCGCACAGCACAAATTATCACGATTGATTTCATCGTGCAATTTCAGGGTAAACTTAAACGTGAGTAATGCATGCAGAATACCATATTCACTGTGTCGCGATGTAGTCATGACCCGTTTAAATTAAATTTCCAACATATGTCTACAATAAGGCTACCTTTTCAGGTGCAAAACAGTAACATATGCTAATTGTCTACACTACACCAACAAAAATTTGAGAATAATATGAACCTATTGAGAGCAATGAATAAATTTATAGCGAATGGTACTAATGTTGCGGTTGCCTATCAGATACTTCAAGAACGATAATTACAATGTGACTTACTTATGAAACGCTATTCCAGGTTTTTTTCCTATCTCGTCTGTTTGTGCAACCATATGCATCGCAACTTGGCATTATAGAAAACTTTAGAATATTAGAAAATGAAATATTCTCAGCAGCTGACACAGTGCAAACAGCCCAATGTTTTGGTACTCCTACGATGTCCGCCGCGCAGGCACAGTTTTTTCACGAGGTTTCACGGATTTCGCGTTATCTCGTCTCCATATATTCCTTCCTCCATGGTAACAACTATGCTTGTGAATATCGCTGACTTGTTGATTTGATCAAAATAAACGAACATCAACATAACATTGTTTTTTGGTGGACTTTTTTTATTAATTAATCAGTAATTAAACCACCAAAAGAACCTTAATACCCGCCGGCGATTGTGTCTCCATATGTTTTTTGTGGTTTGTTCCTCTGGTCTCTGTTTTGTTTCAGTTGTCATGGTGGTTGTTGTGCTTGTTGGAAGGTGCGACATCCGTGCGACGACGCTGGGTGGTCACCTTCACAGTTGGCGCATTTCGCCTTTTCCGTCACTTGAAGCTTGCATTCCTTACTGTCATGCAATCTTGCGCATTTGACGCATCGACTGGGAAGGTTACAGAAATTCTTGGTGTGTCGGAGTCTTTGGTATTTGACACACTGAGGCGGACCATTTCATTGTTTGTATCTTTCTAGTCTGATTCTGGTGTGCATTAGTGATTTCTCATCCAGATTGCAAATTTGAAGTCTTTTGGGTTTTCAGCATTTCTCGCCATTATTTCGACAGTGATATCACACCTTTCACTAGCGCAAAGAATTTGCTTGTGTCGTTTTCAGCTTTTTGATTGTTTTTTCAAGTGTTCTAATCATTTTTTTTTCATGAAGGATTTCCCGTCGAACAAATTTGCTGATTCGCGGTTCCTTTCTGATCGCCTGCAGTGGCTCCTGTGTTTTTTCCTATCTTTCGTTTCGTTTTCCCTGTTTCCTTTCTCCATGGTGGTGTTCTCTTGCCTCCCGCCGGCGATTGTGTCTCCATATGTTTTTTGTGGTTTGTTCCTCTGTTTTGTTTCAGTTGTCTTGGTGGTTGTTGTGCTTGTTGGAAGGTGCGACATCCGTGCCACGACGCTGGGTGGTCACCTTCACGGTTGGCGCATTTCGCCTTTTCCGTCACTTGAAGTTTGCATTCCTTACTGTCATGCAATCCTGCGCATTTGACGCATCGACTGGGAAGATTACAGAAATTCTTGGTGTGTCGGAGTGTAACACCCTTATACCTGAATTTTGAAGAGCATTGTACTATATGAAGTATTTGTAATGAGCTAAAGTTTGCTTGAAAGTGATTTGGTATGTTTGTTTTGTAATTTCTTGTAAATAAGTGTATATGGACTTTGTTTTAGGTAAGAAAATTATTTAAAGACCATTTAATATGTTTAAGAACCGAATGATGCAAGAGAATTTCTTAAATGTTTCTAATTCCATGTATTAATGTAAGTTACGATGTCTACAGGACAATTTTCCACCACTTGAAAAGATTTCTGTAAATAATTTTGTATGTAAGCATCTCTAATTACCATTTCTGATCATTTTGTAATGTTATTAATTAATTTTGTATCAATTCCGATCGTTTTTAATATGTTTGATTGTTTGAGTGATTGTTAATGATCGAGAAATATCGGGCGGATGCCTTTGAAGAATTCTCGTAATTTCTATAGACTCTATATAAACAGATCGCCTGGACAGAGAAGTTAGTTTTCTTTCATTCAGTTTTCGATTCAATTCAAGTATTCAGTTAGTAAGTCAGTATTGCATCTTTGGATTGTAACAACTATGCTTGTGAATATCGCTGACTTGTTGATTTGATCAAAATAAACGAACATCAACATAACATTGTTTTTTGGTGGCCTTTTTTATTAATTAATCAGTAATTAAACCACAAAAAGAACCTTAAAATGGCGACCGTTGACAGTGACGAGAAGTTCTTAAACATCTGTGGGATGTTTATCTTCTAAAAAGAATCTGCAGAAAATTGCAACGAATTATCGGCGATAAGCGAACATAACCTGCGAGAAAATTTCGACCGGCTACGACGCGTAGAGGTTATACAGGCGATACGGATTTGACGGCAAGCGGATCTTCTTCGGTCTAAGGCGGAGATTTTCCAGCGGGAATCGGCTGTAATCTTCTGACGACGAGTGGATTTTCTTCGGCCTCAAAATCGTCTTCCTACAGTGGATTGTGAAAGGTGTGGTTAAGTGTTTGAAGTCAGTGTGGTGTTTAATGGTTAAATAAGTGCTTCTAAGTGAAATTTAATGTGATAAAAAAGTGAGGAATAACTGTAAGTACGGCATTGAATATTCAAGTGATTTCTTTTGCATGTTATTGTGTGGCAGATTGGAAAGATTTTAATTTTCCTTAATTTTGTTTTTTATGTTGATTTTGCTAATTACTAAAAATGGCTGATAGTCAGAACCTGCAAGCTTTTCTAGAGTCTTTTGTAGCCCAATTTGACTCTAAATTTTCTGAATTTAGGAGTGAGTTTAAGGAGTGAGTTAAAAAGTGATACTGACAGTAAGTTTTCCGAATTTGATAACAAATTTGATAGTAAGTTTTCTGAATTTAGGAGTGAGTTAAGGAGTGAGTTAAAAAGTGATAATGATAGCAAATTTTCTGAAATTAATTCTCAGTTTGCTGTAATCAATGCTCAGTTTTCTCAACTGCAACAAAACAATGATAAAACATTCTCTGATTTGACTCAATGTTTTGATGTTAAAATCACAGAGCAATTTCAGGGTTTTAGCTCTCAATTCAAGGAAGATATTAACAATTTAGATTCTAAATTGGGGAAGGTAGTAACAGAATGTAAAGAGAAATTTTAAAAGGTTACAAAATTTTGTGAACAGAATAAGGCTGAATGTGAAAATTTGATTTATAAAGAGGTGAAGGAAGTCAGTGAAAATTGTGATAAGATGAGGGAGGAATATGTTGCTTTATTCCAAGCCAGTGATAGTAAAGCTGCTCAAAGGGTTAATGAGTTGAGACAAGATGTGGGATTAAATATTAATACATTGGTGCAGCAGCAGGAACAGTTAGCGCAGGGATTAGAAAGCAATGTAAATCAGTTAGAGAAAAGGGTTACTGGGTTGCAGATACAGTTAAGTCAAGCTCCCACACTAGGTAACACAATTGTTAGTGCTGACATTAAGGAAGAATTTGAATTCTATGATGACAGTGGAAGACTTCACCCTATTGAGTTTATAGATAATTTTGAAAGATCAGACAATTTTAATTTGTTACCCGACAGTAAGAAAATTGCACTTGTGGGGAAACATCTAAAATCTTATGCTAGGGCATGGGGTGATAGACAAGCTAGGGAAGTGACTGACTACAAGCTGTTTAAAGAAAACTTTTTGAAACATTTTTGGTCGACAAGCAGGCAGATTCAAGAAAAGAGAGAGTTGATGACTGGAAGGCCCTATAAACCTATAAACCTAATACGCAAGAAGGAATGATAATGGGGAAGTGAGAGAACAGAACCATCAATCTGAAAGGGAAAGGCAGCATGGGGGGCAGACAAACTAACGACCACCCCTGTGATGGGCCCCGCAGTGGTGGACAAGAATGTGGGTCCAGGTACCAACTGCTATAGCGTTAATACCATTTTTATGAATAATCCCCGAGAAGATTTATTGGAAGAGATGGAGGTAGCAGCAAGTGAATTTCAGGATAAGGTTATGATAGAGGTAATTAATGACGTTGGTGATGTAAAGGTTGATAATAAGATAAAGCGGGAAGGGGACCACCATAGTACCTTATCACTAGAATCAGTGTGCGAAAGTAATAATTTTCATGTAGAAGATTTTCGAAATGGTCACAGCTTAATTACAAAAAGGGGTGCAGAATTTATAGTGCATACTACAGTGTGGCTATCGGAAACTTGTAAGATCCAGAATGGCATAGTTGGGACTATGTGTGCTTATATAGATGGTAATGAAGTTTGTAGAAGTGCTGAAATCGAGGAGTTTCTCAGATATCTTGAAGATGAAGGTGATACAGTGGTGTGGATAGGAGACCCAGATGAGGAGGAGAATTGTAAGTCAAAGTACTTGTCTACTGAAGAGAGAGAGGTTGAAAAGCCCTATGTACTAATCCCTAAGTTGGAAAAGTGTCCTAATTTTGACCTAGCTGATACATTATTTAGCTCTGTATTTGGTGTAGATGATGACATTGAAGAAATGGGTGGGAGTAAGGATTTGGAAAAATGTACAGAATGTGACTTAGATGACACTATGTTTTGTACCCTCTTTGATGTGGAAGCTAATAGTGAAGTAGTAGTTGCTGAGAAAAATAATTATTTTGTGGAGAAAGTCAGTAAGCCAGATGTTAAAACAGTTTTAGGAACTGATTCAGATAAGTTGGTAAGTTTAAGTAGTAATCAGATGATGAAGAGTGGGGTTGGGAGTAATGATGGACTAAACTGCAGTAGTGAGAATAATAAATTTGTATTACCAGTTGAGTCAGCAACATTGCTTTTAAGTGACAATCAATTTGCTAAAACAGAACCATTTTATGTCTCAGCTGTTGTGTGGTTGTACCAAAGTCTGTTGTCTGAGATGATTGGAAGTTTGTGTTTCTGTCTGTATATAATGAAGCTTTGTGAAAATAGAAATTTAATTTTAGATGTGTATACAAAAGTTGAAGAAAACTGGAAGGTTAGGAAAAAGTAACTTACATGGTTCTGGGTTTCCAGGGAAATCCTGGAACCCACTTATGAGAATTAATTTAAATGCATGGTTTGGGGAGGGGTCAACAACATGTAAATATCTAATTTTTTAAATAAGTTTGTGAATTGATGCATGTAAATAGTTTGTGTGAGTACTTAAGTTCAGAAGCAGATGTAAGCATTTCAATGTATAAAGCAATTTGTGACAGTTTTGTGTAGAGACTTTTGGTATTTTCATGATGTTGTGACTTTCTACATTTTGGTGACAAATTATCAGCTGTAAAATGTAATCAAACTGGTGTAATTAACAAGCAGACATCAAGTGTATAATTTGGAGTGAAAATAATTGTAACTTAAGGTGATAGCATTGAACGTTTGTTGTGTAAAAACAGTAACTGAAAAAAATGATTGGATCTGAGAAAAAACAATTGTAAACAAAATCAGTGTCATGGACTATGTGCAGATGTTGTATGAAGTATTGTATTTGTTCATTGTAAAGTCATTATGGTTGATTGATTCTAACCTGTTTGTGTTGGCATTATGTGTACATTCAACCTGCTTAGATTCGTGACGGATTCAATCAATTTTAACTGTGTAAAATTAAGTGAATCCTGGGGAGGGGTTGTAACAGCCCTTATACCTGAATTTTGAAGAGCATTGTACTGTATGAAGTATTTGTAATGAGCTAAAGTTTGCTTGAAAGTGATTTGGTATGTTTGTTTTGTAATTTCTTGCAAATAAGTGTATATAGACTTTGTTTTAGGTAAGAAAATTATTTAAAGACCATTTAATATGTTTAAGAACCGAATGATGCAAGAGAATTTCTTAAATGTTTCTAATTCCATGTATTAATGTAAGTTACGATGTCTACAGGACAATTTTCCACCACTTGAAAAGATTTCTGTAAATAATTTTGTATTTAAGCATCTCTAATTACCATTTCTGATCATTTTGTAATGTTATTAATTAATTTTGTATCAATTCCGATTGTTTTTAATATGTTTGATTGTTTGAGTGATTGTTAATGATCGAGAAATATCGGGCGGATGCCTTTGAAGAATTCTCGTAATTTCTATAGACTCTATATAAACAGATCGCCTGGACAGAGAAGTTAGTTTTCTTTCATTCAGTTTTCGATTCAATTCAAGTATTCAGTAAGTCAGTATTGCATCTTTGGATTGTAACAACCATGGAGGAAGGAATATATGGATACGACGCAAGGGACCTTCGCCACATATTGGAGTGAAACCGGGTGGAGACAAGTGGGGAGGGGAGGCCGCCATATTGCTTGACCAGAGAAACACGGAAATATGCACAAAAACCTCAAGGGAATCATAAGACAACCGTGGCACCGCAATTTGATGATGGATTGTTATGTAACTCGACGAGAAACATCAAAAATGAAGAATAAAATTTTTTGATATCGTGCTTAGTTCTCAAGATATACTGTATCAAAAGAGTGGAGTTTCTGGTTGAAATTCAGAAGAAACGTGTCCCCAAAGTCAAATTTGGTGATAGATTCTTATGTAACACGACGATACAAATCGAAAATAAAGAATAAAATTTTTCGATATCTCGCTTAGTTCGCGAGATATACTGTCTCAAAAGTGAGGTTGTTAGGTTATGAGGGGATTCAACGATAACCGTGGCGCCGCAATTTGATGACGAATTCTTATGTAACTAGATGAGGGAAACTGTAAGTCAAGAATAATTTTTTTTGATATCTCGCTTAGTTCTCGAGATATTGTACCTTAAAATTGACGTGGTTAGGTTGAAAAGCGGCCTGGACCAAAAAAAAAACTATCGCCATATCCATATTTGATGATGAATTCGGACGTAACTTAATGAGCAGGTAATTCTTTTTAACTTGAATAACAAACTGTTTATTTCTACAGTCCTTAAATTTTAGTTGATGTTCAAATAGGTTATATTATCACATTCTATTTCAGTAATTGACAAGGAAGATTTCAAAATCTAGAAATATACTTGTAGACATATTTACAAATAGAAACAAGTCATATCTGATATTTTTTAAAAAAAAAAAAAAAAGCATAAGTCAATGTTTAGAGCTTTAAAAAAAATTAATACTTCATAAAACCTCATAGTTTCTGAGCTTACTTAGAAGATATTGTACTGGTAGTGGCCTATATAATTTTGCTAGAAAAATCAGTACATTCAAAAATCAGAAGCTAACAGCTAATAATAAATAAATTGTTTGTTCTCTTCAGGTTTACACCGCATTTAAACCTGCCAACATTTCCATTAATATTGCCGCTACAAAACCAAACTATGTAGACACATCTAAACACAAGAAATGCATCGCGAACTACATTTCCGTCAACACAGTTTATTTCATCACGTTTAGTAGTTCGCACAGCACAAATTATCACGATTGATTTCATCGTGCAATTTCAGGGTAAAATTAAACGTGAGTAATGCATGCAGAATACCATATTCACTGTGTCGCGATGTAGTCATGACCCGTTTAAATTAAATTTCCAACATATGTCTACAATAAGGCTACCTTTTCAGGTGCAAAACAGTAACATATGCTAATTGTCTACACTACACCAACAAAAATTTGAGAATAATATGAACCTATTGAGAGCAATGAATAAATTTATAGCGAATGGTACTAATGTTGCGGTTGCCTATCAGATACTTCAAGAACGATAATTACAATGTGACTTACTTATGAAACGCTATTCCAGGTTTTTTTCCTATCTCGTCTGTTTGTGCAACCATATGCATCGCAACTTGGCATTATAGAAAACTTTAGAATATTAGAAAATGAAATATTCTCAGCAGCTGACACAGTGCAAACAGCCCAATGTTTTGGTACTCCTACGATGTCCGCCGCGCAGGCACAGTTTTTTCACGAGGTTTCACGGATTTCGCGTTATCTCGTCTCCATATATTCCTTCCTCCATGGTAACAACTATGCTTGTGAATATCGCTGACTTGTTGATTTGATCAAAATAAACGAACATCAACATAACATTGTTTTTTGGTGGACTTTTTTTATTAATTAATCAGTAATTAAACCACCAAAAGAACCTTAATACCCGCCGGCGATTGTGTCTCCATATGTTTTTTGTGGTTTGTTCCTCTGGTCTCTGTTTTGTTTCAGTTGTCATGGTGGTTGTTGTGCTTGTTGGAAGGTGCGACATCCGTGCGACGACGCTGGGTGGTCACCTTCACAGTTGGCGCATTTCGCCTTTTCCGTCACTTGAAGCTTGCATTCCTTACTGTCATGCAATCTTGCGCATTTGACGCATCGACTGGGAAGGTTACAGAAATTCTTGGTGTGTCGGAGTCTTTGGTATTTGACACACTGAGGCGGACCATTTCATTGTTTGTATCTTTCTAGTCTGATTCTGGTGTGCATTAGTGATTTCTCATCCAGATTGCAAATTTGAAGTCTTTTGGGTTTTCAGCATTTCTCGCCATTATTTCGACAGTGATATCACACCTTTCACTAGCGCAAAGAATTTGCTTGTGTCGTTTTCAGCTTTTTGATTGTTTTTTCAAGTGTTCTAATCATTTTTTTTTCATGAAGGATTTCCCGTCGAACAAATTTGCTGATTCGCGGTTCCTTTCTGATCGCCTGCAGTGGCTCCTGTGTTTTTTCCTATCTTTCGTTTCGTTTTCCCTGTTTCCTTTCTCCATGGTGGTGTTCTCTTGCCTCCCGCCGGCGATTGTGTCTCCATATGTTTTTTGTGGTTTGTTCCTCTGTTTTGTTTCAGTTGTCTTGGTGGTTGTTGTGCTTGTTGGAAGGTGCGACATCCGTGCCACGACGCTGGGTGGTCACCTTCACGGTTGGCGCATTTCGCCTTTTCCGTCACTTGAAGCTTGCATTCCTTACTGTCATGCAATCCTGCGCATTTGACGCATCGACTGGGAAGATTACAGAAATTCTTGGTGTGTCGGAGTCTTTGGTATTTGACACACTGAGGCGGACCATTTCATTGTTTGTATCTTTCTAGTCTGATTCTGGTGTGCAATAGTGATTTCTCATTGTATATTTCGTCTGATTCCATGCTAGGATTTAGTGACACTGAGAATATTGACATAGGAGTAAGCTCCCGTGTTTCTGGGTTCCTCTTCTTGAATTTGTGCACCATTTGCACCTTGTAACCC
The DNA here is from genome assembly GCA_031002005.1 of Vandiemenella viatica. Lineage (NCBI taxonomy): Eukaryota > Metazoa > Arthropoda > Insecta > Orthoptera > Morabidae > Vandiemenella > Vandiemenella viatica. Next base: position 35,185,371 of record CM061919.1, read on the forward strand.
TTTGCTTCTAGTTCCTTTTGTATGTCTTCTTCTGTTACAGACATTGCTAGGCCTTTGATTACTACCTGGAGAGGTTTCTGGTCTGGCATTTGATAGCTGTAGAACGGAATGTTTTTGTTTTTGAAGTAGTTGGTCAGAACATCGTGGTCGTTTTTGTTGTCTGTGTGGTATTTGGAGGTACCACTTTTGATGTTGTTGGTGATTGTTAGCTCTCCAGTAATCTGTTCTTTGAGTATGTCAATAGTGTGGGTGTAGTTTTTTAGCACTTCAATTTCTATATGAGGGATTCTAACTCTCGGTGGTGGTAGAGAATCTTCTGTTTGCTGGTTTTGTCTCATCCTATTGTTTGTTTCTTCTGTTTCTGTGGCCAGGAAGGTGAACCAGTTAAAGGTTGTTATGTTGTCAGTTGTTTTGGCGTGTTTGGTTAATCCTTACGGGCTAACCTCTTTGCTACGACGCCTTTAGTTTTTTTGTTAGTGGTGGGAAGTGATTGTTGTTGTAGATTTTGGTCCCTTTGGGAACATTTTCCATTGGGGGGCCCCTTCATCGTTGTTACTTCTTGCAGCTGATTATTTACTAGCCTCATAGTGGTTGTCGATGTCAATCGATGATGAGTTTACCTGTCTGCAGTCCCTCAGTTGGCTGGGGGTGTGTGGGCTGTCTGTTGTGGTTTGCTGTCCGCACCCTGATTTTGTCTGTTCTTTGGCATAGGTCTTGCCTTTTCGACGTCCCATGCTTCTTCTAAGCTAAGATCGGGCACTACTTTCACGGAATTATCGATCTAGAGACGATCGACCGGACGAACAGTTTGGTTTGCAGGTAAGCAGCATTCCACGTCTCAGCAGCTGCTCCGCCTCGCTGAGGAAGCCTTTGCAGCCTTCGAGCGCAGATAATACTTTGGTGTGGTTTTGCTCGATGTAAGCCGCGCTTTTGATTCAGTGTGGCACCAGGGCTTCCTATACAAGCTGCTTGCGCAAGAGGTCCCCCTCTCCCACGTCAGGTTGCTAAGGAGATATCTGGAAGGACGGACCTTCCGGGTTGTGTTGAACGGCGCGTACTCTTCAGTGAAGAACATCTCTGCAGGAGTCCCGCAAGGGTCCGTCTTGGGAGCAATACACTACAGTCTCTACACGGCGGACACTCCTAGTACAGCTCGAGTTCGGAAGGTTCTCTACTGTGACGACACAGCCATGTATACAAAGAGCATAGACGTCAATACCTTATGACCAAGATTGCAAGAAGCTTGCAACAACGTCCTAGCAATGGGCGACCAAGTGGCGCTTAGCGTTTAACGCGCCGAAGAGTCAAGCTCTCATCTTAGCCAGGAGGAACGTGCCACACCTAACGCCTCTGACCCTCTTCGAGGAAGCCATAAATTGAGCCAGGACAGCCACATACCTAGGAGTCAAAATGGACAGGAGGATGACGTGAAAGCCTCATGTCACAAGTGTCCATGAAAAGCTGCACGGAGATTAAGAACTTTATACCCTACATCAGCACTGAGACCGGATCTAGGCATTCGACTCTATGTCGCCCTCGTAAGACCCATACTGGAGAATGCTGCGGTCGTCTGGGGCAACACTGCTGCCTCCAACCTTCAACTGCTGCAGGTAATCCAGAACAGGGCCATCAGGAATGCGTACCATCTGCCAAGAGAGACGAGGGTAGACGTCCTCCATAAGTGGACTACCACGAATTTATCAAAGATTCGAAAAGTTGGCAGCCCAGTTCTACAACGCAAGCCCGAAGTCTACCAAACCTGTGATAACGGCTCTGGGAGCTGAACCGATTTACGACAACGCTCTCAGATGGCCAAGAAAACTACTGGACCATCAGTAAGGAAATGATCAGACCCAGATCATGAAATAAAATATCGGATACTGACAAATCCCGACAAGACACACACTCTAAGAACAACCACAAAGTAATATGGAAGGCGATGCGCACAAGTGCAAAAACTTCCCTACAATCTGGGACCTAGGTTATCCCAGTTATGATGTCAAGACAGCCCCCCTTCAGCCAGGGGAATGAAAGATTACTTTTTTAAAAAAATGGCCTAGCGAGTCGAGGCGGTGACAGTCAACTTCAAACAGCTACAAGATACCTGATGATGACAGCAGAGCCAGCTGTTGAAACGCCATGTTTTTACAACACCACCCGGCTGGACACCTGAGAAGATTTTGTTGCATCGATACGCTGGGAAAGTCCCCACTCACATAATATATGACAATTTGGTTAAGTGATTTAACTACTTGTTTAAAATTGTATCACTTTTACGTGTTAACTGTTGTTATTTGAACGTAGAAAAAATAAAATTGTCACCAGTAAAGAAAAGATCACCTATTTGTTAATATTTTGATATAAGTAATGACAACAATAAGTTTACCATTTGTTTATTGTACCAAGTTAAAAAGTTTGTTGCGGAGAATGAACAAAGTGGTTATGTATTAAAACCTTCCATTGTGATTAGATTTTTATAAATTTTGTAACAAACTGTTCGATATATGTTTGTATAGTAGGTATGATAATTTAGAATTGAATAATCTAATGTAATAAACCGTTTATAGCAGGCACTGTTGTCATGGACCATTTTTTCCCGCAGTTGCTTAGTTAATTGACGCTTGAATAGATAACACCTCTGCAAGTGTTTTTATTTTATTGTCTAATGCCTTTTACATCTCGTCGAGGCATCATGAGTGACAAATCGTCGTTTAAGTTTATATATAGTCTTACATAACTTTTAATATTTTTTGTAATTCTAAACCTGTGATACTTTATGCTTGTATGATACTTAATATTTACAATTATTGATTTTAACTGCACATCTCTGTTTTCTTCCCGAAAACATGTCCCGATTGGATCATAATAGTAACAGTTTTTGCAATCTTGTTACTATAAACCGTGTGCTTTCTCGCTACTCAGTTGTGTGCTGTGACCATATCGTTTGTTTATGTGGCATCTCGTGTTGACAGCGCCAGTTTTAAAAGATGCATGAGTGAGTGATTTTTTCTTATTCTGTGATTTACGTGTGAGTGTGTGGGTTTATCAGAGTTTTTAGTTTATTTTATTTTCATTTGTGTTAAGTTTGTGTTTATTAGCTTGAATAACATTTGGTTTTTAATTTTTACTGGGTTATTCAGTATCTGTTTAACACTGTTTTTGGCTTCATGAATATGGAAGTTGTCATGCATTGTGAGGGTGCTGGTGTCTGTAATTGTTGATTGGGAAAATTTGCATATCTGTGTTTAAATTTGTTGGTGAATGATCATTTTCTATGGGGTGTTGGGCGAATGTGGAATGGTTGCTGTACTTCTTATTTGTTGTTTGTATCTGCTTTGGAACTGTCTTTGTGTCTGCTGTGTGTATGTTTTACATGTGAGTTGATAAATACCTGAGTTTTTATATGTTTTAGTGTATGAGTGAGTTATTAAGTGCTTTTGTACTGAGTTGTCTGTTCACAGTGCAATGTGGATGCCTTGTTCTTTGAAAATGTTTGTGATTCGGTGTGTATATTTGTTAGAATAGGTTATGAAATACCATTTTCTCTTAATTTCAGTGTCCTATGTGACTTGTTAGTTTTTCTGATTTTCCTGTGTAGTTAGTGTGTTTGATTGCTGGGTTTTGTGCAGTTGAAGTTTGGTTGTGTTATGGTTATTGCTTGTTCTTTTTTCATTAGTTTCAGGATTTTTCTGGTTATTGTGTTTATAACCAATTTTGTTGCTAACCTTTGAGTCAGTTCTATTTGGTAGTTATCCTTTGTTTGTGGGATTCTGTTTAGCATGTGATTGTGTGGGTGGTTTGATATTGAATGTATTATCTGATATGTTACTGTAGGTTTTCTGTATATCTGGAATGAGTGTTTGTTTGCATGTTCTGTAATGCTGAGAACCAAAACATATAGTTTTTCCTTTTCTATAGTAATGGACGGCTATGGAATTTTGGGCTATAATTACTTAAGCTGGGCAAGTGTTGGTTGCATACAGCTGAATCCAGGGCAGTTACAACAGAGAGTCAAAACAGTTAGAGGCTGGAATGCAACCACACAGGCAGCAGTGACTTTGAAGCAGGTCAAATAGTCAGCAGAATTGAGCTGTAGGTAGGGAAGGAATTATTACTATTGGCTATAGTCCATACTTTGGATTCTAGGGAAGGGGAAGTTGGTCAAAACTGGGAGGCATGAGTAGAGAGTGATCGAACTGGATGGATCTGGTCGGTCGAGATCGTCGTTGTACGGGTCGATATGGTGGAGCAGGTTGGAAATGGAAGCCATGGAGTTGAGGTAGCGAAGCGAACCACAGACTTCAGCAGAAGCCATCGACGACTACAGCAGCCATTATAACAGGTGGGAGGAAGCCATTGAAGTATAAGTAATGTGGAAGGCATCTAATAGAATCAAGCAAGGGGGAGGTATAGTCCAGGGAAGAATAAAGGGAATTAGGCATGTCATTATTGTACATAACTGATGTAATAAATTGTACATATGTGAATATTCTTACTGAGAGTTTCATTTATAAGTACTATTGCTCACATAACTGAAGTGTCTTACCAACAATCTACTGTCCCAGAACTTCTGGGACAGTATTCTCACAGAAGCAGTTGAAATTCGCACCACGCGCAATCTCGTCAACCGGGACTGTGGATACCAGCTGAGCGAAGCGTGGACACCTGTCATTAATGCAATACGTCGTCAGCGTGCCGAAGTGCACAGCACGGCGGCCGCGGACCAACTGCGCCCACGCTTGCCCCCTACCGGCGTCAACCCCCACTCCACCGCCTAGGCACCGACCGAGTCAGCCAACCAGCTGCGTGCACGCCAAACACGCGCGCATTCGGAGGCTATAAGAACCAGCCTTTTGACGGATCCGTCACAGTTCCGAGTTAGACAGTGAGCAGTGCGGATATCTAGTAAGGAAAGAGCGTGCCGCAATGCCGCGCTAGGCGGGCCGAGTGCCCCACCGCACTCGGCTTTGCCGGCGGCTGACGCGGCAACCAAGATGACCCAGCAAGGAAACACTGACTTGAATATGGACACGGAATGGACGGCAGGAAACACGTTGTTGACGACCCAGCAGGCCTACGGACAAGAAGAAGCGACATCAGAGTACGACAGTGAAAGTGCGTCTGATGTTACAATGACAGAAGACGGAAGCGGATACGACACCATAACAACAAGACCCGGCAACTGTGTAACGGCTGATGAAACGGAATTCAGAGAGGTGGGAGGCAAAAGGAAAATAAGCAGCAAAATGATGAGGAAGGCCAAGCTAGCACGAGCAACCAAGGAAATAACTACAAGTAATAAACATGCACCACTCGAACAGCACGACGAAGAAATCAGTGCAAGTAAAGATGAGCCAGCTCCGAGCGCAACGGCACCAACGCCTGAAAGTAAAGAAATCCTCCATCCAATCGTAATAGAAGTCGTACAAGACTATATCCGGATGAACCAAGTAATCAAGAAAAACCTGACAGGCAACCTCAAAGTTGTTTACAGGGGAGATAGCCTCAAATACCATGCTGAAAACACCAGAGACTATACCTTTATAAACAAATTCTTTAAGGAAAACCATATACCTTACTACACATACCAACTACCAAAGGACCGACCATTGAAAGTAGTGGTCAAAGGCCTGCCACCAACAGTAGACATAGCAGACCTAGAAGAAGAACTACGACAAAAAGGATACCCAATTCAAGGAATACATCAATTTAAGAAGAAACAAGTGGCCACTAAAGAGCTTATACCACTGGCTGTATATCAAATAACACTGACACCAGGACCGGAGGCAGAGAAGATATATAACGAACGAACGATCCTTTACACTAGAGTGACCGTGGAAAGATACAGGCATCAAGAAGGACCACCTCAATGCATAAGATGCCAAAGAATAGGGAAAACTGCAAATTATTGCCATCTACCATACCGGTGCGTAAAGTGCGCCCAACACCACCCCACCAAACAATGCAATTTACCTGAACAAAACAAGAGCCAAGTGCGCGAACTGCCAAGGAGCTCATGCTGCCTCTTGGAAAGGATGCCCTATATACCAGGCGGCCATACGACCACCAAGAACAAATAAATCAAGGGAAGAAAGAAAACAGAAAACACAGGAAGACGAGAATACCACGCAGATGGACATCAGAGGTAGGACGCAGCAGCTAAAACCACCAGCAAGCAACAATCAGCATACATAAGCGGATGCTGTGGAAGGAAGAAATAGAAAGGAGAGAGCACAGACCACACGACGACGAGAAGAAGATCGACGGATGGCGAGTGACGCACAAGAAGGAATGGACGAGACCACAGACAGTATAAAAGATGTATTCAACGTAATAAAGACAACAATGAAAAACCTGAAGAACGCGAAAACAAAATGGGAGAAGGTAATAGTAGTGGTCGAAGCGATAATGACCCTTCTGGCATAATGGAACGCACAAGGATAGGAAAACTACAAGACATCAAAATAGGAATATGGAACGCGAACGGACTAAGAAACAAAAAAGAAGAACTACAAGTTTTTATACACGAGAACCACCTAGACATAATGATGATAAATGAGACACATTTGAAGACAAAGGACACATTCAAGATGCCAGGAATGAACACATATCGAACAGACAGACCAAGAGCAAGGGGAGGAGGAACGGCCATTCTGGTCCGACACTCCATCGCTCACCAACTAATTCAAATGCCTCCTATGATGGAAATTGAAGCAACGTCCATCAAAATACATACAAGAGAAGGACATGTAGTACTGGTGGCAGCCTACCTAGCCCCTAAGCCGTGCCATAGTGGAACAAGATTTCGATGCCATCCTCTCGCTGGGGGAGAGAATTATAATAGGAGGGGATTTTAACGCAAAACATGAGACATGGAATTCAAGAATAAACAACGCCAAAGGAGAAAGACTATTAGCTCTCACAGAGGAAAGAAACATAGAGGTGATAGGCCCCACAGAGCCCACGCATATCCCATTCAACCACAGCCACTATCCTGACGTACTAGATATCGTAATCGTCAAAAATATTAATCAAGAGATACAATTAACAACAGTAAACGACCTAACATCAGACCACCAGCCAGTATTAATGCAGCTGAGAAATTGGATAACAACCAACATGGCAGTAAAGAAGACTACAGAAATAAACTGGAACTACTACCAACGCCTAGTACACAACAAAATCAGAACAAACTATTCGGTCACATCACCCGAAAGGGTAGATGCAGCAGTACAACACTTGGGATATGTCATACAAGAGGCAGCATCTAAAGCGGCAATAGTCACCATAGTTGAAGAAAGAAACAGAGAAGAACTACCACCCCTGCTGGAGGAGCTAAGATACCTTAAGAACCAGCAAAGGAAACGATGGCAGAGATTCAGAGACCCTAAGGACCGAAGAGAATACCAACAGTTAGCCCGGGAAACTAAAGACAAGACTTCTTGAAAACAAAATAGAGAGGTGGGAAAACAAAATGGCAGACCTCCTCCTACAAAACAAAGATGCATGGAAACTTATAAGAGCACTAAAAACACCACGGACAGCAAAAAGGCCGATAACAGGACCAACAGGAATGGAGTTCGAACCACTCGCAAAGGCGGAAATTCTGGCCGAGACCTTTGCAGCACAGTACACACTGCCAACAAGGGAGAAGGAAACAAGAGAAGAGGAGGAAACCAGGAGACTAGCAAGCACCATCCGAACTGAAACTATTAACACAAACCCGGAGTTAGCTACACCAAAGGAAGTCCGACAGATAATAAAGAGATTGGCCAACAACAAAGCAACAGGCCCAGACAATATCAGCAACGAGCAACTAAAGCATCTACCAATGAAAGGAATGGTACTACTAACAAGGATAATAAATTCAGCAATGTGTACTGGATACTACCCCCAACAATGGAAGATAGCTCGAGTGGTAGCCATACCAAAACCCGGTAAAGACCACACAAGGCCGGAAAACTACCGACCCATCAACTTACTCAGTTCAGTAGCTAAAGTGACGGAACGAGTAATACTCAAAAGAATTACAACTAATTTACAGATTAATAAAACAATCAGGAAAGAACAGCACGGTTTTCAGCCAGGGGCATCAACTACAACGCAACTTCCTCAAACTAGTGGAAGATACAGTGAGAGCCTTTAATAAAGGGAAATCTGTGGCAGCAGCCTTCCTGGATGTCGAAAAGGCATATGATAAAACATGGAAGGACAACTTACTTAGTCAAAATCGACACCAAAACAAAAATACCACGTTGTTACACAAAGTTAATTGGAAACGCCTTAACGCAAAGGAAATTCTACGTGATAGAGGACGGACAACAATCATCCCAACAAATCATGGAAGAAGGAATACCCCAAGGCTCCGTCTTATCACCAACTTTATTTAATATATATGTTAACGATATACCAGTCCCAGACAACATCTACATAGCACAGTTTGCCGATGATATAGTGATATATACCATTGGACACAGGCACGAAACAAACATTCAAAGATTACAAAAGGGAATAAATATGCTGCTACAATGGTGTACCAAAAACAAAATAACTATAAATCCGGGAAAATGTGCGACAATTTATTTCACGAAAAAGAAACCAGACTTCGATCATCTACCTGGAATAACTATAGCTGGACAGAAAGTTCCATGGAGAACAACACACAGATACCTAGGAATAGTATTAGATCAGAAACTATTGTTCCAGCACCATATAAGGGAGCGATTCCAAAAAGGACTGGCTGTAATACTAAACCTATATCCGATCCTCCGAAGTAAGGAGATGACGGTAGAAACAAAAACACGAGTGTATAAAATGGTCATAAGGCCATTTATATTATACGGATGCCAAATATGGGGTATAGCGGCAAAATCAAACATAGGAATACTGCAAAGATTGCAAAACAGATGTCTACGAATGATACTCGGAGCAAGAATAAGCACACCAACTCAACAACTTCATGACGCAACAGGGATATCTACAATCAAAGACGAAATATACAACCAGAGCCTACGCCTATACAACAAATTGGACAAAAATAGGAATACCAACGACGAAAGGCTCCAAGAACTAGGTAAAGAAACAATACAACCATGGCATAAGTACAAATTCCCACGAAGTATCGTCGAGTAACGGAACAAGTAAATAAATAAAACGAACCCAACGGGGTTTCCAGTAAGGTCACACCACTGGTGTGACCAAAGCAGGTTTGTCCCCAAAGCGATAAATAAACGGTGCCCCCAAAACATCCTAACGTAACGAACCAGTAGAACTGCACACTGCAGTGGAACTGTAGCAAAACGACCGTTGAGGCCGGTGAAAAAAAAAAAAAAAAAAAAAAAGGATCCGGCACTTCACCAGAAGATGGCGACGGAGTCTGAGATCGCCAAAATATCGTGTGGAAACATCTTACTTACTCGGCTAGTCTCCCGAGAAGACTACATCCATTCTCAACGCCGAGAAAGACTTCATTCCTATAGAAATCAGATTGATTCCATCCTAGTAAACAAAACATACAGGAACAGCTGTACTTCAGTGAAAACATACGACGGTGCTGACATTCACTCTGTTTACAATCCATTAGTCGGTGTCTTCAAAGTTAGGATGAAAAAAGTTACAAAAAGATGCTTATGAATACTGATATTCGGAAACTAAAAGAGACAGGTTGAAGAACGTCTCAATATTGAACTGAAAAACGTGTGTTCTACAGACAGAAGAAAATATTTAAAAACTTAATTCGATAGTATTATCTGTTAAAGACAAACACCTGAAATCAGATTTTGGCAAAAGGAAGACATGGATGACAGATGGGATTTTTGACATGATGGAAAGAAGAAGGGTTGTAAAAAGTAAGCCTTATGAATATAAAAACAGCAATAAGATGATCAGAAATAAGATAAGAGAAGCTAAATAAAACAGAATAAAGGATAAATGTGCTGAAATAGAGGCACTACAGTTGAAATATGACAATAGGCTATTTGACAATATTAAAAAAATATTATAAATTGAACTTATTCTCATAGTTTAATGCTTAAGGAAGCTAATTTTTTCAATTTTGAAAAGAGAAGTGGATTATTTTTAATAAAAAAAACGAAATAAAAATTATGTGTAAACTTACCTTGAGGCTCGACAAAAGCAATAACAATACACAAATCACTACTAACAAGCATAAACACAGCGTAATCATCGACCAAGCTCAGTGGAATGGCGCGGCCACCCAGAGCGCTTGATCGGTGGATTAAAGGAAGCCCAGTGTTCAAATTATTTTTTCCATTGTTAGGCGTGAATTCGTGTGAAAATAAACCTTTGTTCCGAGTAACATTGTTTATCTACTTTAAATGTAAATAACTATTTTGCCTGTGTAGACTAATATCAAAACTGACTTTTGTCCTTCTAGATTTAGAAAATATCACACTGTGCGGCGTCCTCCCGGATGCGAGGCCATTGCGTTAACCACGCACAAACCACGCTCAGAACAATTGGATGTTGTGGGTCATTTTTCTTAATTGCAGATTAAAGATTATGGATAAATGATATTTTTTTGTCAATAAAACTGAATTTGTTTGTTTATTCATTTACTACATCGCTTCCTTCATTTCACACGAAGAAACTGTGAAGTGTTTACTATTAACATAAAGAGAAGCAATTAAAAGTAGTGTCCGGATAGCTGCGTGATTGAAGAGTGGTAATGGAATTCCTACGTTCGAACCATGGTTGGGATAATATTTTTTGTGTGCATTTTTTTCCGTTTTTGTTTGTTGTTTTTTGCAGCTACCATGTTTTTAATACGAATAATTAATAACAGTTGCTAAGTGTTATACAAGCGTTTGAAACAAATTGCTACCATACATGAAAAAGTTTTAATTTTTAAACTTACCAGAGAGAGAATATCATGCAAAAAATACAGGTGCACGGCGGTGAACAATGGAATTTATTTTAGAAGTGAGATCACTTGTAGAAATTTCATGCTAATCATGCAAGAGTTCCGGAACGTTTTGTGTCCTTTTCGTTGGAATGTTTACGTGACGATACAACTTCAGGTTACCTAAACCTTCCTGACATAATGTAGTAAACGAACGGCAATTCACTACAACCAAGTTTGGATTCGTCTCTGATCAACCACTCCCCGATCAGCTTCCCGAAGATATGTGGCCATAATATCAGAGCAATTATGTTCTGCCCTCACTTATTGCTAGTAATGAGCAGGAATCATCGATATAAATGAAAACATGTAGTTGAAAGATGGAGTGACTTTAATACTTCAATAAAAATGGGCACATAGACATTGTGAGGTCCCCACTCACCAGTCATTACTGAGTTATATTATTGCATTATTAATTGATTGTAAATGGATTTATAATTTTATTTATAGTATAGGTCTTCCAGCATAGTAGTTTGTGTAGAACGGGGTAATTATAAGTTAGTTTTAGTAATTTCATGTTGCGAGAGTTGGCAGGACTGTATGATTGTGTTGGCACGGAAGGAACAAGCGGGAGAGACTGTCGTTGGCTAGCATAGGGTGAATATGGTGGGAGAGACTGTTGTTGGCTAGCATAGGGTGAATATGGCGGGAGAGACTGTCGTTGGCTAGCATAGGGTGAATATGGTGAGAGACTGTTTTTGGCTAGCATAAGGCGAACATGTGGAGAAACTGATTTCTGCTAGCGTAATGCAAATATGTACAGAATATTGTTTCAGTGAAAGCATTGTATCTTGTGTGAATTTTTGAGTGTAATAAATTGTGAATTATAGTAAAAGTGTGGCGAAAGTCATTTACATAGCATTAGAATATCCGTTGCGCAAATTGAGAGATGATTGAAGGTTTTGGTAATAAAAGTACTTTATATTAATACAAACTGCGAGGTGATAGCGACTACCATGAAAAGGCATATTAGGGCCAAGTGCCAATAAAGCGAGCTATCAATATTTCTTGTCGCAGTCAAAATAACGGTAAGGAGGACCTCGCATAGTGGCGACGAATCTGCCAGGATAAGTATATTGCAAGCACAATATATTGCATTTATTCAAGAAAGACCTTGGATATTCTTCGACGATAGCCAGCAGTTTTTGGAGCAGAGGTTAGCAGACGAGAAGATCATCGCAGCATTGACAAGTACAGAAATTCAATATTATTTTCCTAAAGAGGGGCAGCAAGCAGAATTTGATGCAATGACTTCCGTAAAATAAAACACCAGTAATGAATTTATAAAAAGTGAATTAAATTCCTTTAAAGAACGAACAGTTAAATGCAACAGTTTGAAAACGAATGAAAATCAGAAGTAAATTTTTGTTAATTTCGGAAGAATTAAATCTGTAAATTTGTCATAAGAATGGTTGTGGAAATTTAAAAAATTGTCCAAATTAGATTTAAATGCTGAGAAGACCTTAGTTAAGCAAATAAAGAAATTTCTTAAGCAGTAGTGGGAAGGGTTTTATTTAATTTGGTAACTGAAAGATAAATGCATGTGTAAAAGCCATTGTGATTTGTAATCTTATGTTGATGCATATTTTCTTTGTGTTGTAAAATTTATGTTTGCAGTGCTGTGGCCATTTCTGTGTAAAGTAAGTAATTCATAAAAGGTTGTCTGTGTTCAAAATGGGTTTCTGTACCCATTAAAGAGTATTTCTGCGTTGGAAAGCGGCGTTGTGAAAATTTTGGAAGTGATTTTATGTTTGTGTTTTGCGTGTGAATTAACGGGATATTTCAGTAGTAATATTATTTTATTTGGCTGTGAATAAGTAAAATGGAAGTAATTAAGGACAAATCCTTCGGGTTGCAGTGATAGATTAAATTCTAAAGATGGGGATGATGGTAGTATTGTTTGTAACAATGAAGATTCAGGGTTTGTCGAGCAGTCAGCTGAAAGGGAGGGAAGTGGAGTTAACTTGACCAGCGAGTTTAATTCAACTGAAGCTAGCTGCGTTAGTTTCTGTGACGGCATGGGGGGAAGCCGGAGTTATGTACTCAACCAAAGATAGTATTGATGTAGATGTTAAAGATAGTGATGTTTGTGTAGTCGAGTCAAAGAGTTTCATGATTAGTGCGATGTCAACACCAATACCGGTTAATCAAATTAATATTCAAGAAAAAGAGACGGGTAATAAACAAATTGATGCTCAGAAACAGAAATGCGGCGAGATGTCGATGCTAATTGTTTTATTGGAAAAAATGAGAGAATAGTCAAAACAAACAGCTGAAAAAATGAGAGAAGAGTCAAAACAAATCACAGAAAAAATGAGAGAAGATTCAAGACAAACAGCTGAAAAAATGAGAGAAGAGTCAAAACAAACAGCTGAAAAAATGAGAGATGAGTCAAAACAAATCGCAGAAGAAATGGAAAGAAGAATTACCGAAAAAATTAAAGAAGAAGGGCAGATTTTAAGGCAGGAAATGGATAGATATATTCAACAGTCGGAAGAAAAATGTGACAGGAAGATAGAGAGTGTAAGACAAGTATTTAAAGAAGATATCAACACAAAAATAGAGAAAGAAATGTCAATGGGTATGATTATGTTGGGAAGCATGAAGAGGCTACCAAGCAGAATGTAGTGTGTCTGGTGCAACAAAAGGTGGAGGAAGCAGTGAAGGAAAATAGGAAGGAAATACAAGAAGAGCATATAGCCATACAGGAAGAAAATAAGGTAATTTATGAAAACCAAAAGGACTGTGCAAAAGGGATTGAAGAATTAAAAGAAAAAGCTGAAACCAACTCCAAACAAATTTACCGGCTGGGAGAGAGATTTATGATTATGGATAAGGAAGTGAAAGGAGCATTTAACCAAGTGGAAGACCAGATGAAATCAGTCAAAGAAGAGGTGAAGGAAGAAGTGAAACATCTAATTAGGAAATTTGGGGAAGAAGAACGGCGAAATTTGACTGCTATGGGGATTGGTGGTATCATCACAAACCAGATTAAATTACCGGAAGTAAAATTTGAAACGGAAAAAGCAGGGCATCCGGTAGATTTTGCTCGAGCTTATAAGAATGGATTACCTTGTGAGTGGTCAGACTTGGATAAGATAAGATATGTAAAGAATATGCTACGAAGGGATGCTTTTGTATGGAGCTGTGGCAGTGTTGAAGAATGTAATAATTTCGAGGAATTTTTGAAATTATTTTTGAACAAATATTGGTCACAGAGAAATGTCAACGAAGGTGATATGCAGATTATAAACTACAACAGCAGGGGGCAGAATCAAGAGAAATCGAAAGAACTGGATGTCGGGTTGTGTGACGAGAAGGAACCACTGAGGTGGTGGGAATGTTTCAAGTTTTTAGATGAAGATGGAAGACAGCGAGAAACAATCTTTGAGGTGAGAGAGACATTTCAGGAGACAAGAAGCAACGAAGCCTGAAACTTTGCCGGAAGGAAACCTCGCAGTAAAACATGCTATAATGATAGATGAGTACTATTCATTATTTAACGGCATAAAACACAAGGTACTTTATGAGAATAAAGAAGCTATGCAGAATAGAGGACAGTATGTGAAACCAGAAGAATGGTATTTGCTGAGAAAATATGTGGAAGGAAATGGAATGAAGGTGAAGTGGAAGAGGCGCAGGAAGAAGTTACGGCTATATAATGAAGCGAAGAATGTAAATAAGAAGAAAGAAGGCAGAAGAGAAGAAAGTTGGAAGAAGTGTAAGAAGGAGCGGGATTTAAAGCTGTTTGGTGAAGGAAGAGAAAATATGCAAATAGCAATGAAAATGGAGGTGAAATGCCAGAGGAGGCAAATGTTGAAGTTTCGGAAGAAGGTAGACAGGACATAAGCTCAGTTGCGGGGAATAATGAATGCAAAACAGATGATGGAAGTCAATTCAGTAGAGAGAATGTAGACTTACAGCAGCTACACCTGAGAGATGGGAGTACGTTAAAAGTGTTAAAGTGGTCTCCAGAAGAGTTTGAAAAGGATTTATTACAAGAGGAAATTTTGAAGGAAGAAGAAGAGGAAGGCAGAGGAAAGGAAGAGAAAGCACGACCAGAGACGTAGACCTGTTGAATTTAATTTGAACAATTTGGTATTGGTGAAGACGCAAGAGAGGTCTTGTGAGATAAATGTGGAAATTAAAAAATTCTTTAATGTGTTCCATGGGCCATTTCGAGTGGAGGGAAAGCCATATAAGAATGCCTATTTTCTCGTGTACCCGAAGTCAGGAAGGAAGTTTGGGTTGCGAAATGTGACTGATTTAAAGTTGTACAAGGTGAGAGAGGAGAAGTAATTACAATGTAATATATTATAAATGTTAATAAACTTCTGTTACTGGACCATAGCAAAAGACATTGAGTGAGAAATTGTAAAGAACCATGGTGTAATGGAAAATGTGTAATTTTTGTTACAAAGGCGTAATGCCTGGTGAAAGGGTTGAACTTTGCCCCAAACAATCAACTTTTGTGGGTACAAAAAAGTGCTAATTAGTGGCAAAGTGGGGGCATGTGTGAGGTCCCCACTCACCAGTCATTCCTGAGTTATATTATTGCATTATTAATTGATTGTAAATGGATTTATAATTTTATTTATAGTATAGGTCTTCCAGCATAGTAGTTTGTGTAGAATGGGGTAATTATAAGTTAGTTTTAGTAATTTCATGTTGCGAGAGTTGGCAGGACTGTATGATTGTGTTGGCACGGAAGGAACAAGCGGGAGAGACTGTCGTTGGCTAGCATAGGGCGAATATGGCGGGAGAGACTGTCGTTGGCTAGCATAGGGTGAATATGGTGAGGGAGACTGTTGTTGGCTAGCATAGGGCGAATATGGCGGGAGAGACTGTCGTTGGCTAGCATAGGGTGAATATGGTGAGAGACTGTTTTTGGCTAGCATAAGGCGAACATGTGGAGAAACTGATTTCTGCTAGCGTAATGCAAATATGTACAGAATATTGTTTCAGTGAAAGCATTGTATCTTGTGTGAATTTTTGAGTGTAATAAATTGTGAATTATAGTAAAAGTGTGGCGAAAGTCATTTACATAGCATTAGAATATCCGTTGCGCAAATTGAGAGATGATTGAAGGTTTTGGTAATAAAAGTACTTTATATTAATACAAACGGCGAGGTGATAGCGACTACCGTGAAAAGGCATATTAGGGCCAAGTGCCAATAAAGCGGGCTATCAATCTTTCTTGTCGCAGTCAAAATAACGGTAAGGAGGACCTCGCAACATACACTTGAAATAACTGAAAAATACTGCATAAAATAACTCTCATAAAAGGAATCTCTTACTAATAAAATCCTGTCACTCGGAATATTCTTTCTAAGCCAGCAGAAGGGTATAAATGCATTAGCCATTACCTAATAAAATCTGCCTGCCATCTGGCAACGTGGTCCATCCTGAGAATCGGCGAATAGATTGCTCTGGAGGCTCTTCTAGACTGCGCTCTCCAGAGTAGAAACGTGGTGGGGGAAGTCATGTGACATAGTCCTATTCGCCTAAAATCCCTTGCTAAGGGCTTTCTGGGCTACCGTGGTACAGGGACTCCTTCCCACGGGAAGTGACTTTGCCCAACCTTGAGCTCTGCTTCGTTGGGTGGAATTACCTTACATAGCTGCAGCTTGAGAAAAATTATCCCGAGTAAAAGTTTGCAAGATACTGTAACTAAAATCTCTCAATATACTACAACAACTGCGTCTATTAGGCGGTATTTACTTTTATGTGCAAGTCATTTTCATTTTTTAAAAAAATACTGTTCTTCGGTGTGCAAGTAACGTCCAAATTCCTTTTTGAAATCTTCTTTAGTTGTCTGAAATGATTGTAATTCGCTTGTTATCCAAAAAGTTGTGAAACCTTCAGAAAAAAGAAAAGAAAAATTAAATTGATGTTTTGGGGGATTTTCGGGAAAAATTATTATGGGATTCAACCAACAGAAACTAGGATACAAAGAAAATGACAAGATATTCCGAAGCGAGGATCGAACCTTAGGACCCTAACCCTAATAATTCTTGCCTTAAACAACGTATTACATTTAACTCTAAGTAATTGCTGTGTAAATGAGCTTCAAAGAAAATCGTAAGTGACTTTGTCGCGATATAAAATCGAAGTTGTTACATTTTTAAACTCCACAGAATTAAACGCAGTGGTTGTTTCTATAGATAGCTCCACAAATAAGGCGTCTACTTTCAATATTTTTCCGCTGTAGGCTTTTACAAATTGTGATCGATTTTAAATTCAAAACGAACTTTCATTAATAACAAGAAATAAGCAGCAACAAACAATAAAAAATAGTTGAAAACTTGGGTAATAGGAAACGCTCCATTCCCAGCGGCAGCGTTTACAGACTGTGACGTCACGACTGTCGTTGCACGCACCAGGCAGCAAATGAGCGTTTTGGCGGGCTTTAAATTCTTTAGATTTTAACTTTGAATTTTACGCAAAATAATGCAGTTTTGTCAAAAAATCTCTTCACTCGGTGAATAAGGTGTACCAATAAACAATTTAAAACCATTTTCAAGAAGTAGTCAAATACCCTATTTCAACATTCACAGGAAAGTTAGAGAAGTAACAGGAAGTAACAGAAGTAACCTAATACAGTGAATAAACTAGTGGACAATGAGAGAAATGTCATTGTTGATACTCAAGGTATCAGAGATGCATGGAAGAGACATGTAAAACAACTGTTTTCAGATAGCCGTCTGCAACCTCCACAATTTGAAGGTAAAAAAGGTCCATGCATTTTACTGACTCAAGAACAACCTGCAATAAAAGGAATGAAAGACGATAAAACTCCAGGCACTGAAAAGATAAATGCAGAAATTTAACCTTCTTAATGAAGTGGTTGACCTCAGTATTCAATGACATCAACAACTCCTCAAGATTGGCTCAAATCAGAGTTTATTACATTACCAAAAATACCCGAAGTTAAGTCATGTGGTGAATACAGAACGATGAGCCACACATTCAAACTCTTTCTGAAGGTTATGCAGCAAAGAATATATAAGCTCCGTGAAGAATGTTTATCACCTATACAGTTGGGATTCAGAAATACAGTTGGAACACGAGAAGCTCTGTTCAACATCCAAGTACGCTGCAGAGATATAAATTGTGATGTCTGTGCTTCTTTTACAGATTATCAGAAGGCCTTTGACAGGATAAGCATTAGAAAATGATAGAAATTTTAAAAAGTATTGGCTTGGATGACAAAGACCTGAGAATTATTGTTAACCTCTATTGGAAAGAGTCTGCTCATGTGAGACTGAAGGGAGGAAATACAGATGAAGTAAAACTTCTTCGTGGTGCAAGACAAGGTTGTATCCTGTCCCCCTTAATATTTAATAGCTATTCAGTGTATATCTTTAGGGAGGCGTTGAGTGATGTGGAGATGGGAGTGCCGTTGAAGTGGTTTTCAAGTAGGCAATATGGTTTCAAGCAAGGATATTCATGCGAATCTCAGTTGGTGGGATATATGCAAGATATTTCAGATGAAATGGACAAGGGAGGCCAAATTGATAGTGTAGCACTAGATCTGTATAAGGCGTTTGACAGAGTAAGCCATAAAATGGTAGTAAGTAAGGTAAAAAAACATTGGAGTGGATAAGAAAGTGATTTGCTGGGTAGAAGAATTTTTAAAAGGTAGAAAACAGAAAGTTAGGGTAGGAAATGTAGTATCAAAAGAAGTGGAAGTGAAAATGGGTGTGCCACAGGGTAGCGTATTGGGACCATTACTATTCATTATTCTAATGAATAATTGTGTTGATTGTTTACTATCTGAAATTAGATTGTTTGCAGATGACATTTTGCTGTATAAAAGAATCAAAACGATAGAGGATTGTAAACAGTTGCAGGGTGATCTGGACAGGATATCTAATTGGGTTGGTAAACATGGAATGAAGATAAATGCAAAGAAGAGTCAGCTTATTAGATACACAAATAAAAAATAAAAGGTTAATAATGAATATAAGGTGGGGAAAGAATTGCTTGCTGAAGACTTGAAATGTAAATATCTTGGAATTACTTTCGATTACAAACTTAACTGGGCAGGACACATAGGACAGGTGGTAGGAAAAGGTTTCAAAGTTCTGACACTTGTTGGATAGAGTGATGAGGGGATGTACGAGAGAAGTCAAGGAATTGGGTTACAAAACTTTGGTGAGACCATTGCTCGAATATGGTAGTGTAGTATGGGACCCTCATTTTACGTATCAAATACAGGATTTGCGGAGGGTGCAAAAAAGGGCTGTTAGATTTTTTCTGGAAATTATCGCAGAATGCAATCAGTGACGGATATGATAAAGGAGCTGGAATGGGATTCATTGCGAGACAGGAGGAGGATGAGGAGGGATTATGGGTAGTGTACAGGGCATATACTATATATGAGGCATGGAAAGATATTGCAATAGGTATGAAAAGTAGTGCATGGAAGGGAAAAGATGACCATGACCACAAGCTGGCACTCGATTTCAGGCACAAGGGTGTGGGAAGATTCTCTTTTTTAGGTAAGGGTGTCAGGGATTGGAATGAGATACAGTAGGAAGACAAGGGGGAAGCAAGGAACAGCCAATCAGCGTCCAGGGATTGCATGACGTCACGAAGTGAGCAGCCAATCAGCGTTCAAGGTCGTATGACGTCACACGTTAGTTCTTTTGCCGGCCGCTAGGGAGCAGCATCTCCCAAGGGCTTAATTTCTTTGGGCGCAGATATTCCACTCCCTCAGGAGAGTGAAAGCTAGCGGGGGAATTCCGCCGCCCGGGGCGTATTTACACATGATACGCGTTCTGTTAGACGTTGCGACAGGTGTGAACTTGCTCATCCGAGACATCGCGCGTTCGCCTTGCATAACTGTCGCTTGAGGTCAGCACACGGCAGAAGACATTTGTCGCTAGATGGAGCGGGTGTACCAATATGCGTGAAATATTTTCGATGTTTGCGAAGCCACTCGCGTGTTTGACCGGGAGTCCGACAGGTTACGAAATGGCTCCAAGGGAAGCACATTATTCATTCGCCATTATGAAAGCATAGCTGGCGGACAAAGAAAGTAGGGCGTCCAACACAGCGTTCGTGTGATTGCAGAATTTTGTTCAGAGTCTCAGGCTTGCAGCGAATTTCGTGTGTATCCTGCTATCGATAAGGAATTCAGGTTGTGCCATATGCTCATTGCACTGCGAAACCGCCCCAGCAGGATACATAGAAATATTTCAGCATTCACTTCGGTTCAAGAAGAAATTATTACGAGATGAGAATAATTATTATATGTCAGTTTTCGTAGTACAAATCTAAGAAACATTTATGGTAGCCCAATCACTTGTGTTTTCAAAACGAAAATCGAAAATTTTGTTTTCATTCTGGGCGAACAGAAAAACTGCTTGAGTCTTTGTATTTAATTTAAAAAATAGACCATGTGAAAGCGTAACTTTTACGTTTAAAACGTGATAATGAACCATGGAATGTCCTGGCATAGCTCAAATTCACGTCTATATAATGCAGTTCTGATATTCGAAATTGGCAGAGGGTGCTTTGCACAAAAAATAACTCTGTGTGAATAACAAGAGGAAATAAGCGTCAGTAGGGTGGGATTCCAATATAATTAATCGTTAATGATAACTCGCGAATTTCTGTCACACCCCCATTATTTTAATATATTAAATTATGTGCAATGAAACAAAGCGAGAATCCAACTAATGTTTTAAACTCAAAGAAGTGATTTCCTCATGGATGTGTCTGCAACCTCGATGAACTTTGTGTGTATTTCTATCCTATTGCTATGGCATTAACTTCCCTGCCCATTTTATCTGAAAAATGCTTACTAAATTAGATTCACATAATTATCATTGCCTAATGCAAAGTTGTAGATGTGAAATCCAGTTTCTTTCCCTACAGACATTTCTGAAGTGATTATAGTGTTAATCTCTCCACTGATGTCAAACCAATCAGCCTGTAATTTTTTCAAGCTTATTTCTCAACCCTGCAGACTCAGTCTTTCGACAAGAGCCCCACATGAAAATACTTGTGACAGTCGATTTGAAAACCAGTTTCTTTCCCTACAGACATTCCAGAAGTGAATACACGTTAATCTCTCAACTTATATCAAACCATCAGCATGTAATTTTTTTTCAAGCCTATTTCTCAACCCTGTCTTTGGACAATAGGCCACTTGAAAATATTTGTGACAAAGCCTTTCCCACATCAAAGCTAGAAAAAATCAAAGTTTCCAGTTTGACAATGGCAAAACTCAAGGAATGGAAACATCAGTACGACTCCTTATTTCCCTAATCGTATCTCTGTTGCCATTGGTATAAAATATTTCATTGCACTCGTAATTGTTGCCACCAAGGTCAAACCTTTGTCGTCTGTATCAATTCTGTTATGCTTTCGTAAGCAATCACAAATTGAGTGGTCCTTAGCTGTACTTTGTCTAAAATTCCAATCAATCCCTTGTGACACATCCAGTGATTGACACCTTTAACTGTATTTACAGTACAGCACGTATGTTCCAGGAACGAAATACGTCTGTTAATCTTACTAATTTCAACCCATGTCGAATCGAAGTACGCCAGTCCTATGTGATAAAAATCGAGTCACGCTAAGCACAGAACATGCCTGAGACCATCGCCTGTAACCAAGGTGGAGATATAGAAAATTTAACCCACTCCCTTATAGCAAGAAATCCAGTGCACTATTCCTAATTCTTTCACCAAGATCCACCCTAGCCTCATCGCCAACATACGCCCAGCACTTCGTCAAACCACCTTCTGTTTTCCAATGATTCCCATCCAACCCTGATCAGTTACAGACAGGGTTACCTTCTGTTCGTGCGTTAAAGTAAACCAAAAATTAAAATTCGCAAAGTCTTCTCCTAATCAGTAGCCAGGTACCAAAATGTTCACTTAAGGTGCTTCTACTGCAGTTTTCCAGGAAAATTCTACCCCTTTTCCAGGAAATTATTTTTCAATAAATCAGGACCCAGGAGAGTTCTCCATTCGGTTTAAAATGTTCCCATCTAACGCCAACCTTCGGATTCAGGACCAAGTGTGACATTTGTTTGTAATTGCATGCTTTGTTCAAGTAACCACGATAAAGTTACCTAATGCTCTTAGCTAACTGATAGTTTCTTGGTCATCAAACAGACATCATAACCCACATTTTCATAGAAGATCCCCACACATCGACAAGTATCCAAAACGTCACCATAGGTTCTATTACGCCTAAGATAGTGCTCACACTTGAACTGTCGTAAATTGTTAGGTCAAAGTGGGTGTTTAGATATTTTTCCACTCAGGCCTCATCACCTAAAGTCTAGTGCGAGATTGTGGTCATGGTCAACTTAGGCTCCATACACCACTCAGAATTATTCCACCAATATCCATTCTAACAGCATTATACGCCACCTACAGCCCCTCAACACTCTTCCTATCTTCCAATGACATCCATACTAACACCACACAAGCAATGGTCTGACTGTGGGTTTGTACCCAAGTCCTTCGCTTCTCTGGTACATCACCCCTCTCTGTTAAATGATTTTTTATGTAGTGAGAATCAAAATTCACATGCCAACACAAACGGCAGTAAACTGTAAAGAGCACATCGAAATGGGAGATTGTCTAAGCCCTGAAACAATGGTTAGAAGCACACGTTGATAATTCTATAACCATATATTTTAGACTCAAATCCACAGAGGAATGACACACGCACACACTTGTACATGCATACAGCAAGGTCGACAGAACTAACAGCAAGCATCACGGAAACGATGAAGTGGGGGCAGAATTGTCGTTACAACTGATTAACTGGACAGAACTATCGTTACAAAAATCATCAGACAGACGAGTTACTTACGCTTACATGCACAAAGAGAGACGCAGATACACATGTCCAAGACTACACAATTACCGGTACCAATCATGGAAACAAAAAAGTGGTGTATTACTCTCTTGCCTCATGACTGGCTGAAAAACAGAAGTCTCCTTACATATCATCAGCCTGGCGAGATAGAAGGTGTGCAAAAGATGACATGTTTTCACCATAAACCTAAGTGTTTATACCATAAATAGTGTTCATCGCGCCCCAGTTGATTATATTTACCGTCAACACGTCTCTCCCACACCGCAACCCTTTCTACCATTCAGTAAAAAAGTGACGCAGGTACCATGAGTTGCAACTAGACACTTGACTATCAGATCTCACCCACAAATCCATACTATCTCAATACACTAGCACAAACAAGCATAAGTGGAGGGACAGCAAAATCATTCGTCCAGACAGACAGTGTTTATAGAAGGTATTACCATATTTACACATACAGACACAGAGAGAGACGCACAAACACTCACATTTCCATGCCTTCAGCGAGCTAGACACAACAATCCAGCCCCAATCATGGCGACGAAAAAGTGGGGTAGAACCCCCATGGCTCATAACTGACCAAAAAAAATCATCAGTAACATATGTTCCAGGCACCATACTCTTCACATCAACATCATCTCATTTATTTCACACTACAGACCTCACTATCATCCAGTATCATGTGTGCTAGGTACAAAACTGTTCACATCAGCACCAACACGTCTATCCCACACCTAAGCTTTTTCTGCCATTCAGTAACATGTGCTCCCCATGTACCACGAGTAGCAGTAGACACTTGGTCATCAGACAGATATCCATAACTCCCATATTCATACTAGGTCTCACCCACAAATCCATACGTCACCTCACACAAGCATAAGTGCAGGAACAGCACATCATACATCCAGAAAAACGAGATAAGGAAGGTATCACCACATTTACGCAAAAAACACACAGAGATAGAGATGCATACACACGTACATTTCCATGCCTACAGCGATCTCGACTCAACAACTAGCCCAATCATGGCAACGAAAAAGTGGAACAGAACACCCATGACTGGCCAAAAATCATAGAAAGACACACACACACTCACATGTCAATGCATTCACACAGTTCCATTCATCACCACACATAACTGGAGGAAAGAGACTGAACATGCTAGATCCAAACTGAAGAGTTACAGGATGTGTGAAGTTTGAAATCACAGCCACATCTCGCCCACACCGCAACCCTTTCTGTCATTCAGTAATATGTGCCCCCCATGTACCACGAGTAGCAGTAGACACTTGGTCATCAGACAGATATCATAACTCCCATATTCATACTAGGTCTCACCCACAAATCCATATGTCACCTCACACAAGCATAAGTGCAGGAACAGCACATCATACATCCAGAAAAACGAGATAAGGGAAGGTATCACCACATTACGCTAAAAAACACACAGAGATAGAGATGCATACACACGTACATTTCCATGCCTACAGCGATCTCGACTCAACAACTAGCCCAATCATGGCAACGAAAAAGTGGAACAGAACACCCATGACTGGCTCAAAAATCATAGAAAGACACACACACACTCACATGTCAATGCATTCACACAGTTCCATTCATCACCACACATAACTGAGGAAAGGGACTGAACATGCTAGATCCAAACTGAAGAGTTACAGGATGTGTGAAGTTTGAAATCACAGCCACATCTCGCCCACACCGCAACCCTTTCTGTCATTTAGTAATATGTGCCCCCATGTACCACGAGTAGCAGTAGACACTTGGTCATCAGACAGATATCATAACTCCCATATTCATACTAGGTCTCACCCACAAATCCATATGTCACCTCACACAAGCATAAGTGCAGGAACAGCACATCATACATCCAGACAAACGAGATAAAGGAAGGTATCACCACATTTACGCAAAAAAACACACAGAGATAGAGATGCATACACACGTACATTTCCATGCCTACAGCGATCTCGACTCAACAACTAGCCCAATCATGGCAACGAAAAAGTGGAACAGAACACCCATGACTGGCCAAAAATCATAGAAAGACACACACACACTCACATGTCAATGCATTCACACAGTTCCATTCATCACCACACATAACTGGAGGAAAGGGACTGAACATGCTAGATCCAAACTGAAGAGTTACAGGATGTGTGAAGTTTGAAATCACAGCCACATCTCGCCCACACCGCAACCCTTTCTGTCATTTAGTAATATGTGCCCCCATGTACCACGAGTAGCAGTAGACACTTGGTCATCAGACAGATATCATAACTCCCATATTCATACTAGGTCTCACCCACAAATCCATATGTCACCTCACACAAGCATAAGTGCAGGAACAGCACATCATACATCCAGAAAAACGAGATAAAGGAAGGTATCACCACATTTACGCAAAAAAACACACAGAGATAGAGATGCATACACACGTACATTTCCATGCCTACAGCGATCTCGACTCAACAACTAGCCCAATCATGGCAACGAAAAAGTGGAACAGAACACCCATGACTGGCCAAAAATCATAGAAAGACACACACACACTCACATGTCAATGCATTCACACAGTTCCATTCATCACCACACATAACTGGAGGAAAGGACTGAACATGCTAGATCCAAACTGAAGAGTTACAGGATGTGTGAAGTTTGAAATCACAGCCACATCTCGCCCACACCGCAACCCTTTCTGTCATTTAGTAATATGTGCCCCCATGTACCACGAGTAGCAGTAGACACTTGGTCATCAGACAGATATCATAACTCCCATATTCATACTAGGTCTCACCCACAAATCCATATGTCACCTCACACAAGCATAAGTGCAGGAACAGCACATCATACATCCAGAAAAACGAGATAAAGGAAGGTATCACCACATTTACGCAAAAAACACACAGAGATAGAGATGCATACACACGTACATTTCCATGCCTACAAGCGATCTCGACTCAACAACTAGCCCAATCATGGCAACGAAAAAGTGGAACAGAACACCCATGACTGGCCAAAAATCATAGAAAGACACACACACACTCACATGTCAATGCATTCACACAGTTCCATTCATCACCACACATAACTGGAGGAAAGAGACTGAACATGCTAGATCCAAACTGAAGAGTTACAGGATGTGTGAAGTTTGAAATCACAGCCACATCTCGCCCACACCGCAACCCTTTCTGTCATTTAGTAACATGTGCCCCCATGTACCACGAGTAGCAGTAGACACTTGGTCATCAGACAGATATCATAACTCCCATATTCATACTAGGTCTCACCCACAAATCCATATGTCACCTCACACAAGCATAAGTGCAGGAACAGCACATCATACATCCAGAAAAACGAGATAAAGGAAGGTATCACCACATTTACGCAAAAAACACACAGAGATAGAGATGCATACACACGTACATTTCCATGCCTACAGCGATCTCGACTCAACAACTAGCCCAATCATGGCAACGAAAAAGTGGAACAGAACACCCATGACTGGCCAAAAATCATAGAAAGACACACACACACTCACATGTCAATGCATTCACACAGTTCCATTCATCACCACACATAACTGGAGGAAAGGGACTGAACATGCTAGATCCAAACTGAAGAGTTACAGGATGTGTGAAGTTTGAAATCACAGCCACATCTCGCCCACACCGCAACCCTTTCTGTCATTTAGTAATATGTGCCCCCCATGTACCACGAGTAGCAGTAGACACTTGGTCATCAGACAGATATCATAACTCCCATATTCATACTAGGTCTCACCCACAAATCCATATGTCACCTCACACAAGCATAAGTGCAGGAACAGCACATCATACATCCAGACAAACGAGATAAAGGAAGGTATCACCACATTTACGCAAAAAAAAACACACAGAGATAGAGACGCATACACACGTACATTTCCATGCCTACAGCGATCTCGACTCAACAACTAGCCCAATCGTGGCAACGAAAAAGTGAAACAGAACACCCATGACTGGCCAAAAATCATAGAAAGACACACATACACACACACACTCACATGTCAAAGCATTCACGCAGTTCCATTCATCACCATACATAACTGGAGGAAAGAGACTGAACATGCTAGATCCAAACTGAAGAGTTACAGGATGTGTGAAGTTTGAAATCACAGTCACATCTCTCCCACACCGCAGCCCTTTCGGTCATTTAATAACATGTGACCCAGGTACCATGAGTTACAATAGACACTTGTCTATCAGACGGGTATCATAACCTCCATATTCATACTAGGTCTCACCCACAAACCCATACGTCTCCACACAAGCACAAACATATGGGAGGAACAGCAATTCATACGTCCAGATAAATGAGTTTAAGGAAGGTATCACAATACTTACGCATACAGACACAGAGAAAGACGCACACAGACACATATATCCATGCCTACAGCGAGCTCAACACAACAACCAGCCCAATCATGGCAAAGAAAAAGTGGGACAGAACCCCCATGGCTCAAGACTGACAAAAAAAAATCATCATTAACATGTGTTCCAAGTAACAAACTCCTCACATCAAAATCATATCATTTAACTCACACTACAGACCTCTCTGCCATTCAGTATCGTTGGTAATATGTACAAAGCTAATTTCATAAGTTACCACATACATACAAGTAATTGCAGGAAAGGGTCCCGACACACGACATCCACACTGAGGTGTTACATGATAGGCAGATGATAGCATGTCTTTACAATACATCTCAGTGCTCACCACACATACTTGATTTTTAATGTGCCATCAGTATAGCTGGTGGCTGGAACTAAGCTCTTGACAATTTTTGGTCAAAAGTCATTTGTTAACAGCAGCTCATCAAAGATAAATTTTGGGTGAACCTGCCCAGGCGGGCGCGGCGGGAGGTGGGCCACCCTTCCCCACTGCGGACAGAAATACCGTAATACGCCGGTCTAAAAGCGCGGACCGCGATGGTTTACCGGAGTTTTCCGACCGGGACCTACTACCGGTAACCGCATTTTTAGGACCGCACTGAAGACCGGAATTTCATTGCGCTCGAGGCGGTAATATGCGCCGGTATACCGACCTACTAAAACACGATGTACGCGTCCGCTGCGAGGAAGGGTGGCCCACCTCCCGCCGCGCCCGCCTGGGCAGGTTCACCCAAAATTTATCTTTGATGAGCTGCTGTTAACAAATGACTTTTGACCAAAAATTGTCAAGAGCTTAGTTCCAGCCACCAGCTATACTGATGGCACATTAAAAATCAAGTATGTGTGGTGAGCACTGAGATGTATTGTAAAGACATGCTATCATCTGCCTATCATGTAACACCTCAGTGTGGATGTCGTGTGTCGGGACCCTTTCCTGCAATTACTTGTATGTATGTGGTAACTTATGAAATTAGCTTTGTACATATTACCAACGATACTGAATGGCAGAGAGGTCTGTAGTGTGAGTTAAATGATATGATTTTGATGTGAGGAGTTTGTTACTTGGAACACATGTTAATGATGATTTTTTTTGTCAGTCTTGAGCCATGGGGGTTCTGTCCCACTTTTTCTTTGCCATGATTGGGCTGGTTGTTGTGTTGAGCTCGCTGTAGGCATGGATATATGTGTCTGTGTGCGTCTTTCTCTGTGTCTGTATGCGTAAGTATTGTGATACCTTCCTTAAACTCATTTATCTGGACGTATGAATTGCTGTTCCTCCCATATGTTTGTGCTTGTGTGGAGACGTATGGGTTTGTGGGTGAGACCTAGTATGAATATGGAGGTTATGATACCCGTCTGATAGACAAGTGTCTATTGTAACTCATGGTACCTGGGTCACATGTTATTAAATGACCGAAAGGGCTTGCGGTGTGGGAGAGATGTGACTGTGATTTCAAACTTCACACATCCTGTAACTCTTCAGTTTGGATCTAGCATGTTCAGTCTCTTTCCTCCAGTTATGTATGGTGATGAATGGAACTGCGTGAATGCATTGACATGTGAGTGTGTGTGTGTATGTGTGTCTTTCTATGATTTTTGGCCAGTCATGGGTGTTCTGTTTCACTTTTTCGTTGCCACTGATTGGGCTAGTTGTTGAGTCGAGATCGCTGTAGGCATGGAAATGTACGTGTGTATGCGTCTCTATCTCTGTGTGTTTTTTTTGCGTAAATGTGGTGATACCTTCCCTTATCTCGTTTTTCTGGATGTATGATGTGCTGTTCCTGCACTTATGCTTGTGTGAGGTGACATATGGATTTGTGGGTGAGACCTAGTATGAATATGGGAGTTATGATATCTGTCTGATGACCAAGTGTCTACTGCTACTCGTGGTACATGGGGGGCACATAGTTACTGAATGACAGAAAGGGTTGCGGTGTGGGCGAGATGTGGCTGTGATTTCAAACTTCACACATCCTGTAACTCTTCAGTTTGGATCTAGCATGTTCAGTCTCTTTCCTCCAGTTATGTGTGGTGATGTAATGGAACTGTGTGAATGTATTGACATGTGAGTGTGTGTGTGTCTTTCTATGATTTTTGGCCAGTCATGGGTGTTCTGTTCCACTTTTTCGTTGCCATGATTGGGCTAGTTGTTGAGTCGAGATCGCTGTAGGCATGGAAATGTACGTGTGTATGCATCTCTATCTCTGTGTGTTTTTTGCGTAAATGTGGTGATACCTTCCTTTATCTCGTTTTTCTGGATGTATGATGTGCTGTTCCTGCACTTATGCTTGTGTGAGGTGACGTATGGATTTGTGGGTGAGACCTAGTATGAATATGGGAGTTATGGTATCTGTCTGATGACCAAGTGTCTACTGCTACTCGTGGTACATGGGGAGCACATGTTACTGAATGGCAGAAAAGACGTGTTGGTGCTGATGTGAACAGTTTTGTACCTAGCACACATGATACTGGATGGTAGTGAGGTCTGTAGTGTGAAATAAATGAGATGATGTTGATGTGAAGAGTATGGTGCCTGGAACATATGTTACTGATGATTTTTTTTGGTCAGTTATGAGCCATGGGGGTTCTACCCCACTTTTTCGTCGCCATGATTGGGGCTGGATGTTGTGTCTAGCTCGCTGAAGGCATGGAAATGTGAGTGTTTGTGCGTCTCTCTCTGTGTCTGTATGTGTAAATATGGTAATACCTTCTATAAACACGTCTGTCTGGACGAATGATTTTGCAGTCCCTCCACTTATGTTTGTTTGTGCTAGTGTATTGAGATGTATGGATTTGTGGGTGAGATCTGATAGTCAAGTGTCTGTTGCAACTCATGGTACCTGCGTCACTTTTTTACTGAATGGTAGAAAGGGTTGCGGTGTGGGAGAGACGTGTTGACGGTAAATATAATCAACTGGGGCGCGATGAACACTATTTATGGTATAAACACTTAGGTTTATGGTGAAAACATGCCATCTTTTGCACACCTTCTATCTCGCCAGGCTGATGATATGTAAGGAGACTTCTGTTTTTCAGCCAGTCATGAGGCAAGAGAGTAATACACCACTTTTTTGTTTCCATGATTGGTACCGGTAATTGTGTAGTCTTGGACATGTGTATCTGCGTCTCTCTTTGTGCATGTAAGCGTAAGTAACTCGTCTGTCTGATGATTTTTGTAACGATAGTTCTGTCCAGTTAATCAGTTGTAACAACAATTCTGCCCCCCACTTCATCGTTTCCGTGATGCTTGCTGTTAGTTCTGTCGACCTTGCTGTATGCATGTACAAGTGTGTGCGTGTGTCATTCCTCTGTGGATTTGAGTCTAAAATATATGGTTATAGAATTATCAACGTGTGCTTCTAACCATTGTTTCAGGGCTTAGACAATCTCCCATTTCGATGTGCTCTTTACAGTTTACTGCCGTTTGTGTTGGCATGTGAATTTTGATTTTCACTACATAAAAATAATTTAACAGAGAGGGGTGATGTACCAGAGAAGCGAAGGACTTGGGTACAAACCCACAGTCAGACCATTGCTTGTGTGGTGTTGTATGGATGTCATTGGAAGATAGGAAGAGTGTTGAGGGGCTGTAGGTGGCGTATAATGCTGTTAGAATGGATATTGGTGGAATAATTCTGAGTGGTGTATGGAGCCTAAGTTGACCATGACCACAATCTCGCACTAGACTTTAGGTGATGAGGTCTGAGTGGAAAAAATATCTAAACACCCACTTTGACCTAACAATTTACGACAGTTCAGGTGTGAGCACTATCTTAGGCGTAATAGAATCTATGGTGACGTTTTGGATACTTGTCGATGTGTGGGGATCTTCTATGAAAATGTGGGTTATGATGTCTGTTTGATGACCAAGAAACTATCAGTTAGCTAAGAGCATTATGATAACTCTATCGTGGTTACTTGAACAAAGCATGCAATTACAAACAAATGTCACACTTGGTCCTGAATCCGAAGTTTGGCGTCAGATGGGAACATTTAAACCGAATGGAGAACTCTGCTGACACCTGATTGGTTGAAAAATAAATTCCTGGAGAATTTTCTTGGAAAACTGCAGTAGAACCACCTTAAGTGAACATTTTGATACCTGGCTACTGATTAGGAGAAGACTTTGCGAATTTTTGGTTTACTTTAACGCACGAACAGAAGGTAACCCTGTCTGTAACTGATCAGGGGTTGGATTGGGAATCATTGGAAAACAGTAGGTGGTTTGAGGAAGTGCTGTGGGTATGTTGGTGATGAGGCTAGGGGTGGATCTTGGTGAAAGAATTAGGAATAGAATATCAGTAGAAGCGGGCACTGGATTTCTTCTATAAGGGAGTATCTCCACCTTGGTCACAGGCATTTTATGACGAATCAGCATGTTCTGTGCTTAGCACTGCCTTACACTGACTCGATTTTTATCACAAAGGGCAGGGGTGAAATTAGTAAGATTAACAAACGATGTTTCGTTCCTGGAACATACTTGCTGTGCTGTAAAATACAGTTAAAGGTGGGTAAGTACATGGCACAGCATATATCTCTCTGTTTCTAGTCAATCACTGATGTATCACAAGGGATTGCTAAGGGCACTCAATTTGTGATTGCTTACGAAAACATTACAGAATTGATACATAGATTGGTCTGGATAGACAGACAATATAGGTTTGAGCTTGTTGGCAAAAAATTACGAGTGTGATGAAATATTTTTTTTTATACCAGTGACAGCAGAGATTAGAGAAATAATGTGCTGTACTGGTGCTTATACGAATTCTTTCTCCCCTCGTTCCATTCCATGGTCAAATTAGAAACTTTGATTTTTATAGCCTTGGTGTGGGAAAGGCTTTGTCACAAATATTTTCAAGTGGGCTCTTGTCCAAAGACAGGCTGGAAAAAATTACTGGCTGATTGGTTTGATATCAGTCGAGAGATTAACATGTAATCACTTCATAAATGTCTGTAGGGTTATTTTTTGTGCAAAGCACCCTCTGCCAAATTCGAATATCAGAACTGCATTGTATAGATGTGAATTTGAGCTATGTCAGGACATTCCATGGTTCATTATCACGTTTTAAACGTAAAAGTTACGCTTTCACATGGTCTATTTTTTAATTAAATACAAAGACTCAAGCAGTTTATCTGTTCACCCAGAATGAAAACAAAATTTTCGATTTTCGTTTTGAAAACACGAGTGATTGGGCTACCATAAATGTTTCCTAGATTTGTACTACGAAAACTGACATATAATAATTATTCTCATCTCGTAATAATTTCTTCTTGAACCGAAGTGAATGCTGAAATATTTCTATGTATCCCGCTGGGGCGGTTTTGCAGTGCAATGAGCATATGGCGCAACCTGAATTCCTTATCGATGCAGGACACCTGAACAAATGCATACGAAATTCGCTGCAAGCCTGAGACTCTGTACAAAATTCTGCAATCATACGAACGCTGTGTTGGACGCCCTAGAAACGGGATACTATGCACATCGGCAGTCGATTTTTTTTTTAACGTCTCTCTAACAACGTGGTCTTTAGAGACGGGAAAGGAATGGGAATGAATTCGGTCATGGTCTTTTGAAGGAAGCATCCCACCATTCACCTGGAGTGATTTTGGGAAACCATGGATGCCTGGATGGGGATTCGAACCTCCGTCCTCCCGAATGCGAGGCAAGAACGCGGCAGTCGCCCTGCATGCCGCGCCAAATATCGGAAACCGGGATACTTTGCACCTTGGCAGTCGATTTTTTTTTAATGTCTCTCTAACAACGTGGTCTTTAGAGACGGGAAAGGAATTCGGTCATGGTCCTTTTGAAGGTAGCATCCCCGGCATTCACTTGGAGTGATTTTGGGAAACCATGGATGCCTGGATGGGGATTCGAACCTCCGTCCTCCCGAATGCGAGGCAAGAACGCTAAATAATTTCATGAAAACAGGTACACATAGAATTCTTCCTCGGTTTTATATCTGGAGTTTATGACGGTTTTTTTTCCCCCATATCGAACGTTAAAAGGAAACATTTATGCTTTTTTTATTCAAGGCAGGTATCCTCTCTAGGTATGGAAACTAAAATTTTGATTTGGAAATTGACGAGTTGGAACGGCTTTTTCAATAAAAACACCGCGGCCGGACTCGAACCGGCGACCTAGCCCCAACGCTACCGATGTCTGTTCACGTAATATCCGTTGATGTGGACTTTTTTTTTTTTAGTAAAATTGCAATGATTTACGTCCTTACCGACAGCAGGACACCTGAACAAATGCATACGAAATTCGCTGCAAGCCTGAGACTCTGTACAAAATTCTGCAATCATACGAACGCTGTGTTGGACGCCCTACTTTCTTTGTCCGCCACCCAGCTATGCTTTCATAATGGCGAATGAATAATGTGCTTCCCTTGGAGCCATTTCGTAACCTGTCGGACTCCCGGTCAAACACGCGAGTGGCTTCGCAAACATCGAAATATTTCACGCATATTGCTACACCCGCTCCATCTAGCGACAAATGTCTTCTACCGTGTGCTGACCTCTAGCGACAGTTATGCAAGTTATCGCACATGTCGCAACAGGGTCTCGGCGGCCGAGCAAGTACGTACATGTCGACACCTGTTCAAATACGCCTTAGGGTTGGGTTTTCCCCCGCTAGCTTTCACTCTCCTAGGGGAGTGGAATATCTGCGCCCAAAGAAATTAAACCCTTGGGAGATGCTGCCCTCCCAGCGGCCGGTTGAGGAACTAACGTGTGACGTCATACGACCTTGGCCGCCATTGGCTGATTCAAAAAGCCCGCCGGAGGGGAGGGGAGGGAGGTCCCCCCCACCACTTCGTGACGTCATGCAATCCCTGAACGCTGATTGGCTGTTCCCAGCTAAGACAACCTCCTCCTACTAAGCGTGAATAAGCTTATTATATTCGAGACCGACAAACTTCAAAAATAAAATATCTATTCTGAGTCAAGAGAAAGTTTACTGGATTATCCAGGAATTGTACTAAGCCAGCGCATCAGAGTAATTGATAACAACTGTGAACCAATACCTGCAAATAGCAGATACAATGCAAGAAAATGCGTATAATATTTAAATATGTTATAACTAAATACTGAAAATGTGACCTAAAAATATACTGTTTGCTGTGTTGGGTTAATTTGATTTATTTGCTCTTATATCTTAAAGCAAAGAAAATATTTTCGTAAATGTGTATGCTTCTAGTGATTTTTCATAAAATCTCAAAACTTTATATATATATACCATGTCATGTATTTTTAATCTGAAGAGATTTTATCGATTCAGTTATAAATTGCACAACATTTGAAATTTAACTCCACCAACGAATAAACAAAAACTGCATGATTGCATGTGTTCTTTTATCGTTTTTAGATACTGCCACCAATAACAGATTCAAGTTCTTTCGTTTCCATTTCTTTCCGGGTGGCCTTCTGAACGTGCATGTGAGTTCAACTATAACGAAATGCAAATCCTCGAATACAGGCGACAGAAATTCGCTACCTGTCAGCGAGTTCATTTAAATATAAACTCGTTCCGTTTTTAATGGAGTTCTCTCTCTCTCTCTCTCAAAATACGCGCTGAAAATATCCGGAGTGGACTCGTCTACCACAGACCGGTTGGAATTGAGGATTTAATATCTCACGGTTACAATACTCCCTTGGTAGTTACGTAATTGGAAGTTGTTAAAACTGCGCCAGTAACATTCTCATTCCTATATTACGTTATTACTCCACAAACTCTACTTTTGTAATTCAAATTTTGTTAATTATCAACGTGCATTGTTGGAGCGGTTAGCTTATGCTTCTGCGTAATATTTTAAAGTTATCACTATAATCCTCTCGGGATTTTTCGGATCCTCTACATGTATTTGCAGGATTTTACGAAATATCTGTAAGAAAAATTATCGTTCCATAGATCAGACGAACCATCCTCCAACTCGCTTGACGTGATTTCTGAAAGTCGTGGAAAAGTGAATTCTGTATGGCCATTGCGAAATGCGTATTCGGATCTTCCCAAATGGTATCCCAATGATATGATCGTTTGTAATGTCACGTTGCTCCCCATATCGTAATCACATGTTTCATTCCTACCAACAGATTAACAACACCGAGAAATGCTTACGCTGACTGCTATTGTCTCCAATTTGTCGGGGAATTACAGGAACTGCCAGATGCTAAAGACATAAATTGAAAATCATGTGACTAAAATCAACTACCGGCAATCATTGATCGGTTATATATATATGTAAAGCTCGCAAAAGAATTAGGCTCAAAAAAAATGCAGGCCTGCATAAAGAAAAACTCCAAAATTCAGAAAATAAATAATTACATATAAAAAAGTTCAGTAAAATAGCAAACACTGAATGAATAGTCAAGATAACAACTGTAAATTGAGCATCACTGCACATATAACATCAAGTTACATTGTTTGCGTCCTACTTCCACATCCTTCAGCTACATTTGCGATAAGACTGAATTTTCTTTCGATACGCTTCGTAATGGAAGCACATTAGAATTACCTATCGATTACAGCTACGTACAGAGCAGCACCGAGTCAGCGAATTAACAAACAAACAACAACAAAAAACTTCATAAATGACATATTACTACAAAACTACGAGCGGATAAGATATCACCAAGGCTCATCTATGCATTTGTGCTAACAGACTTCTGTAAGCCAGCGATGAACGAAGGTAATTTGGTAAACTGTCCCGGTATTCTCCGTACTCTTATTGCTCCTTCACTACCAAAAGGCGTTGCCAAAACTCCTTTATGGAGGTAAAATATCCGTGTCAGAGTTAAAATCCTCCCTTGTCTCCTTCCCGGTTATTAATATCCCTATTCACTCGGCCTCTTCTCCGAATAATTTGTACGACCTGTAAATGAGAAATGACTGCTTAAAGCCACCAGCTTCCAACCGAAAATCCGACATCCAATCTATGATAACTTAAAGTATAAAGATGCTACTCTTCTTCAAACTGTTGCTTTAATTAACTAATTCTAACAGCAGAAAAATAATAAAATGGTCCGTTACTATTCGTATTTAATCGCATTTATCTATTTATTCCTAAAGGTTTATGCAATAAACCAACAAACACTCTTAAACATTTCGTAGTTACATTTTTTTTCTGTGCGCATAACCAGATATTCAGATGTATTAATTCTAACAGAAATGGTGCATCTGAGGAAAGAGAGATCTGTTACATATTGCATTTCTCTGTAAGTCAATGAGATCAGAAATTTTTTGTTCCATTTGAAGAGATTTCTGAACTGTAAAATCTGCAGAGAGCATCGTTGTCGATAGATTAATAGCCTTGAGATTATGTTCTTTCTCAACTATATTAAACAAACTTACTTTATGACTTTAAAAAAAAAAAATGGCATTGGCTACTGGGCCATACAGCCAGCTCAATGTGATTTGTTGCTATCGAGTATTGACACAAGGACACTACAACACGGACAAGACATTCACAGAGACAACACTTAACACCCATGCCCTCGGCCGGACTCGAGCCGGCGACCTAGCGGAGCTAGCACTCTAGCCCCTACGCTACCGAGGCCGGCCTACTTTATGACTTGTTAGTTGCGTTTACAGAAATTTAAACATCGAGGTCTTTAGAGTCGGGAATGGATGGGGGCAAGGATGGGGGCAAGGAATGGGAAGGAATTCGGCTATGGCCTTTTGAAGGAAGCATCCCGGCATTTGCCTGGAGTGATTTGGGGAAACCATGGAAAACCCAAATCTGGATGCCCGGACGGGGATTCGAACCGCCGTCCTCCCGAATGCGAGGCGAGAATGCTAACCGTTACACCGCCCCGCTCGGTGAATTTTAGCTGAACGAGGTCTTCGTATCCCAGAATCGATTATTGTGGCAGTACTGAAACACAGCATTGAAATCGTTACTAAGTTTATAAATATCCTTGTATAAATGAAATAATATTTAGCTTACGCTCTGGTGTATTGCGTTTCGAGCAAATTGTATTCAGTTTGGTATAAATGCTAATTAGAGAAATATCCGTCAATTTTACCAATCTGTTTACTTTTGAATGGAAAAAGTTCATAGTGGCACCAGTTAATTAAAAATTCCCCATATCGTGAATCTTGCGATTGAAATTCAGAAAACCACTTTGAATCAACAACATCATGAAGCATTCAGAACCATTGAATGATGATGTGATGTGTAAGAAAAGGAAATCTTATCTGCCAACCTCTCAAATCTTCTTTGACGACTATACCAAAAACCACTTAAACATCTGGACTAAGCTGCGTACGAACGGAAATACGCGTACTCCCCTATGTGGTATGTTTTGGCCCCTTGCAACATGACAGTCGGTCTCTAGAACAGAATATTGACATATTTCAAGAATGATCAATTCATGAGAAATTTCTAAAAGAAATCAGTGATTGTTTCCACTCCAGTGTTTGTCCAAACTGAATGCATCAGATGTCGAGTTGTATTGTCGCTTTATTTAAGTTTTATGTATCAAAACATCTTCATTACCTTGTGTAGCTTTCCACCGTTGGAAGATAAACCTCCTCCTGCGTTTTCTATTCATCCATCGTTCCGATTCACTGACCTCGACACCGGTAGCCGTCAACCAACTGATACGTACATGGTGCGAGTTGTGTTTAAAGTTCAGGATTTGTGTCGATGCTACAGTGCTGTCTCAGATTGCTGACCCAAGAATGCGGCCGCGTTGAAG
Source organism: Vandiemenella viatica (assembly GCA_031002005.1). NCBI lineage: Eukaryota > Metazoa > Arthropoda > Insecta > Orthoptera > Morabidae > Vandiemenella > Vandiemenella viatica. The sequence goes on from CM061919.1 coordinate 35,223,288, forward strand.
TCTGGTCGTCAGATAACGCTCACTTCTCACAATGTGTCCACTCACATGCAACACTGATTATAACATCACAGCTGTACTTCTTTTAGAAATTAATCCATGGCAGAACGGTGTTTGAGGGAACTGATAGGGGTAACTAACAGCGTTAGACTAGCCACGGTATCCCTGCCCAGAAAATTCGTCAAATGGGAAAGTGGGAATTTATGGAGATTTCAAATGGCGCTTGTGTGCCACATTTCAATTTTTTTTTCCCTATCATCAGTCCTTCGACTTGGTTGATGCAATCCTCCATCCTTTCCTATCACTGGGCTAACCTCTTCATCTCTACATATCCCTTACATCGCACGTCCTCAATTATCTGCTTCATATATTCTAATCTTTGTCTTCCTGTACAGTTTATCAATTCTGATGACTCCTCCGTGAGCAGTCCCCGCCCCGGAGATCCTTTTAAGGGACTATTTTACCTCCGGAATATTTTACCCAGGAAGAAGCTATCATGATATACGTAATTTGAGAGGATTACATGTCTTCGGATACGCTTTGGGCCTTTAATGAAGTGGTTTCCCGTTGCAGTCTGCATCCATATGCCGTTGATCATTTCTGATTCATCCACCTTTAGGGGCCGTTACCAACCCCAAGGGCAAGAGGGTGCCCTGGACCACTCCCTCGCTCTTCCGCCCTCCGTTTCGGAGGCCGTTGGCAAGCAGTGGGTGACTCTATACAGGGAATCTCAGTCGCAAGAGCCTCGTCCGTGCAAACAGGG
>CM061919.1:35225047-35245431 GCA_031002005.1 Vandiemenella viatica
TCAAAGCTCCCCAGAATCCGAATGTTTGTTTGCCACATTGGAGTGGGTGGATCGCCCACCTGGGGTAAATTTGTCATTACTTGTACGAGTCATATTTGCTTATTACTGATTTTCTAGTTTTCGCTTGTATTGTAGAACCAGGGATTGTGAGTTCCTGGAGTATGTTTGCAGCCGCACCTCCTGGTGAACAGACGCTGACCATATTGCCGCTTGTTCCAAGTCCGACACAACATGGATTTCAGTTGTTATTTTGGTCCGCGGGTGGTATTTTATTTCCCACCTACCTTGCATATCTGCCGGACATTCCCCTATCCGCAACCGTGGGACGCGCCAGATGGGAGTTAACAAATTATTATTATTATTTTTTGTCAAGAGCTATCTATCTCCCTCGATATACACAGTCCATTCACATTAACTTTCGACGTCAGCGTGAAATAACCAATCACAGAAGGCAGGTAGCACATTACAGTGGAGTGTATATAAGGGATGTCCTAGACATCAGAAAGCATTTCAATCGTTGGCGTAATACAGGAACGTAGCGATTTATCCGACGTCGAAAAGGGCATGATTATTGGCTTTCGGGCCAAGGGTGGAAGCATTTCGGAAACGGCTAATTTTGTGAACTGTTCACGTGCCGCTGTGGTGAAAGTATACAGTGCATGGCAAAATGACACTATTCAAAATCAGCGGCATGGTGCACCACGGGCTATAGATGACAGAGGCGAACGAAGGCTATGGAGATGCGTTCGGGCAAATAGACGTGCAAATGTTGAGCAACTGACCGCCCAGATTAACCAAGGGGCTACCAAGAGTGTATCCACAACAAGGGTTCATCGAACGTTGTTGCGCATGGACCTCCGCAGCAGATGCTGGGTTTATGCACCTTTGCTGACTGCCGTTCATCGGCGACGAAGGCTGGAATTTGCACGCCAGTACGGCAACTTGACGTCCACAGAGTGGCGACAGATGAGGGTTGGCGCATACGGCCTGAAACGTCTGAAAGCAAACACCCTGCAACAATTGCCGGAAGGATTCAGGATGGAGGAGGGAGCATTATGGTTTGGGGAATGTTTTCCTGGAATTCACTGGTGAACTCATCATTGTGGAAGGCACGATGGATCAGCACAAGTACGTATCTTAATTTTTCCTCAGAATGATGGCATCTACCAGCAGGACAACGCGAGGTGTCATACAGCTCGCAGTGTATGTGCGTGGTTCGAAGAGCACTAGGATAAGTTTACCTTACTCCCCTGGCCAGAAAACTCACCGGATTTAAACCCAATCGTGAATCTGTGGGACCACCTCGATCGGGTTGTTCGCGCCATGGATCCTCAACCGCGTAATCTAGCGCAGCTGGCCACGGCATTGGAGTAGGCATGGCTCAACATCCCAGTGAATATATTCAGAGACCTAATTGACTCTCTTCCTGCACGCCTCGCAGCGGTCCGCTCTGCCAAAGGTGGTTATTCTGGTTTTTGAGAGGTGGTCACTTTAATGTGACTGGTCTGTGTATAACCGAAATTGAGAAATGAGGTATTATTTTAGAGACTAAGGTCTCCGGTTTGATCAAGTCGTATTTTGAGAAAGGAAATTTTCGGAATTCGATCTATAAAGGGCAAAATTATTATTTTCTTAACGTCTTTTTTTCCATCGTGAACCATTTAACTACATCTACATATATATTCTGCAATTCACAATATTGTGGGTGGCAGAGGGTGCTCGGCATCAAAGCTAATCTCTTTGTTGTGCATTCCAATCCCTAATGGTATGAGGGAAAAAAGAATTCATATAAGAATCAGTGCGGTACCTTATTTCTCTAATCTTATCTTTCCTGACAATCCGGCTCAAATAGATTGGTGGAAGAAGTATTTCACTTCACTCGTAAGTGAAAGTTGGAGTACACATGTTTACCAATATGTTTAAACTAAACGTGCGTCGTCTATCAACCAGAGACTCCCAGCCTAGTCTACTAATCAGTTCTGTGGCGCTTTCATAAGGACTGTAGCAAGCGGTCACGAATCGAGCGGCTCTTCTCTGTACTTTCTCTATACTGTCAATCAACCTCTTACAAAACGGATCCCAAATGGCACAACATTAGTCCAAATGTGGATGCACAAGAGATTTGTACGCTATCTCATTTGTTTGTTCATTACAATTTTTCAAGATTCGACCTATGAATCGCAGCATATCTACCTTGATATGTCGTATTAAAGAGTAAGTTCTCTGCTTTGGTCACTTCATTTCTTAACCCTTTGACTGCTCTAGATGTATTAACGCGGGTGGCTTCTACTGCACCCAGGTGCTCTAAACATGTATACACGCGCCGCCTTGTCGCCCTGTGTGTGCTCTGGGCGTGTATACACTCGCCGCCTTGCCGCCCTGTCTGTGCTCTGGATGTGTAAACACGTACGGCCGCTCGGGTCCCAGTGTGCCCTGCACGCGTTAACGCGCTAGCCTCTTAGCGGCCCCGTCATGTAGCCATATTTCCACCCAGGATGGTTAGTTGTTTTCCTTATTCGGCCCTAGAGCGTTGGCAGATGCTATCTTTTCCTTTTAGTTTTCGCTGAGAAAATGGCACGCCGTCGTGTTTGTACAGCGGAAGAAATCATGGAGATTCTTACTAGAAGCGACAGTGAATATGATCTCTTTGATATGGATGACAGTGCTGAGTGATGACCCTTCGACAGGATCTCGAAGTAATAGTCCTAAGCCATGTACATCAGCTAGTGGAAAATGACCATTTGTGTCCTCAAGTGAAAATTTTTCAGAATTTGAAGCTACAGATAGTGAGAGCGAAATGTGTGGAAAAAGAGAATGCTTTAATGACACGTTTGACCGCATGCGCTTGACGATTAAGCTGCGGGATACAAGTGTGGATTATGTTAACATGCCAGCAGTTTGTCATTTTTCCTGATATTTCTAAAGAAGATCATATGATATCTATTGCTGATGAGACAGGTGGTGTAAAAAGTTCTTTTTCCACATTCTCGAACTGCATTTTAAATGCTCACGCTCTTCACCAAGTAGTAACCGGACGAAAAAATACCAGTTCAGAGTTTCATCTGTTTCTGGTAAGGGCGCATCCATTAAGAGAGGTGTTTTTCCGGATTTCCGGACCCCCCCCCCCTCTTGCTAGATCAGGTTCTGGTTCTTGAGACCACCCCCTCCCCCCTAGAAACTGGGATCACAGTTACGGGCAGCCCATTCAAATTCGGCACCATATGTTAGGAGTAGCGTAAATCAGTCTCGACCATTAAAAGTACTCGTTATTAACTGTAGAAGTGTTTGTAATAAGCAGCCCGAGCTTGAAAGCATTATTAGTAGTACAGAAGCAGATATTGTATTAGGTACTGAAAGCTGGTTAAAACCGGATATAAGTTCAGCAGAAATATTTAACGATAGAATGAATGTTTTCCGTAAGGATAGGTTGAACTCCAATGGAGGCGGTGTATTTATAGCTGTTAGTAAACACCTGTCGTGTAGCGAAATAAATATCGATACGGTCTGTGAAATCCTATGGATTAGACTAAAAGTAGCTAGGACAAAACTTGTATTAGGGTCTTTCTATCGTCCACCAGATGCAGATGTATCTATTGCTGAGGCCTTAAGAACTAATGTAAGTAACATAGCTCATCAATTTCCAGATCATGCAATAATACTAGGAGGTGACTTCAACTTTCCGTATATCGACTGGAATAATTACGTCCACGTTACTGGTGGCAGGGATAAAACATCCTGTGAAATTATTCTTGACCTTTTCTCAGATCTTAATCTTGAGCAGCTCGTCACTGAACCAACGCGGTGCCACAACGATAACGAAAACATTTTAGATATTCTCGTTACGAATAGGCCTTAGTTAATCACGGACATTTCTATCACCATGGGAATAAGTGATCATAAAGCTGTAATTGCTACAGTAAAATTAATAGCCGCGCGCAAAAAGAAAAAAGAAAGGGTCGTTTACAGGTTTGACAAGGCCCCAAAGGAGAGTTTAAAAATGTTTTTGAGGGATAATTACATTACCTTTATAGAAGGAAGAGGCTCGGTTGAAGAGATGTGGCTTCGATTCATGCATATAGTCAGGGAAGGTATGGACTTACATATACCGAAAAGGACAATCAGGGATGGGAACGATCCCCCGTGGTATACACGTGAACTTAAACGGTTACTTAAAAAACAAAGGAAGATACATGCACGCGCAAGGACGACGATGTATAGGAGTGATTTAGAAAAGTTAGCTGAGACAAGAGAACATGTTAAAAATGCGATGCGCGAGGCTTTTAACGACTTTAGATGCAACTCACTTTCTAAGAGTCTCAACGAAAACCCAAAGAAATTTTGGTCGTATGTAAAAAAACTTAGTGGTAGTGACAACAGTATGTCAGTTCTACTACAAGACGGTCGGGAAGTTAATGACAGCCGCGAAAAGGCTACCGTATTTAACACCGAATTTAAAAATTCTTTCACTGACGAAAACATGGAAAACATTCCCGCTTTTGCACGGCGTGTAGAATTTGAGATGGATCCAGTTCGAATTGATAGTGTAGGTATCATAAAGCAATTAAAGCTCCTGAAGTGGGGGAAGGCGCCGGGTCCTGATGGTATTCCAGTAAGATTATTTTCGGAATACGCGGAAGAAATAGAACCATTTCTATCAGAAATATTTCGTAAATCTTTAGAAGAAAGAAAAGTACCTTCTGACTGGAAAATAGCGCAGGTGATTCCCGTTTTCAAGAAAGGTGATCGGAGAGATCCTAGGAATTATCGACCAATATCTCTAACATCTGTCTGCAGTAGAATTCTGGAGCATGTCATATGCTCTAACGTTATGAAGTTTCTGGATGAAAACGAGTTACTTACAGCAAACCAACACGGATTTCGTAAGAACCGTTCGTGTGAAAAGCAACTGGCTCTATTTTCGCATGACGTAATGAAGATTATCGACGCAGGTTCACAAGTTGATGCTATTTTCTTGGATTTCCAGAAGGCTTTTGACTCGGTACCACATAACCGCCTTTTGGCGAAGATTCGAGCGTACGGTATATCTGATCAGATCTGCGAATGGATACGCGATTTTCTAACTGGTCGGTCCCAGTATGTAGTTGTTGACGGGGAAGCCTCTTCAAAGCTAGATGTTACTTCCGGCGTTCCTCAAGGAAGTGTAATAGGACCACTTCTTTTCTTAATTTTTATAAACGATCTCGGTGACAACGTTAATTGCAGGATGCGATTTTTTGCTGACGATGCACTTATTTATAGGGAAGTGGGGTGCTCTGACGATTGCTTAGAAATACAGCGCGATCTGGATGTTATTTCGGAATGGTGCCGTAAATGGCAGCTTACACTTAACTGTAAAAAGTGCAAAGCAATGCAAATAAGTAATAAAAAGACCCCGTTTGCTTACGAGTACAAAGTTAACAATTCAGTTGTTGACACGGTCGATTCCCTGAAGTATCTAGGCGTAACAGTACAAAGCAACATGAAATGGGACTTGCACATAACTTCTGCCATAGGCAAAGCTAATTCTAAACTACGTTTTATTGGTCGTATTTTGAGAAGCTGCAATGCTCATACAAAGGAAATAGCGTACAAAACACTTGTGCGTCCGCATTTGGAATACTGTTGTGCAATTTGGGATCCGTATCGCAAGGGATTGATTGACACGTTAGAGAAAGTACAGAGGAGAGCCGCTCGATTCGTGACCGCTAGTTACAGTCCTTATGTAAGTGTCACAGAGCTGATACGTGGGTTAGGCTGGGATTGTTTGGCGGACAGACGACGTCGTTTTCGTTTAAATTTGTTGGAGAATATGCGAAAATCTCTAATTTACGAGTGCAACGAAATACTTCTTCCGCCAACCTATTTAGGTCGCAATGACAGAAGGGATAAGATTCGAGAGATAAGATGCCGAACTGATACATTTATGTATTCTTTTTTTCCTCGTTCTGTTCGGGATTGGAATACTCTAAAATAGGATTGGTGCCTAGCACCCTCTGCCACACACAGTAATTGTGAATTGCAGAGTATAGATGTAGATATAGATGTAGATGTAGAAATAGCCCTCGCAACTTTTGAAGACCTTTATTTTTTTAGGTCTCAACATTCCAAAGCTGCACATTGTGAGCAAATACCCCCCTCCCCCCCTAAAATCGACTTTCGCGTCATTTGAAGACTTTTTTAGCTCTACAGACCAACAAAAATTTCAAAAATCTCACGTGAGATTTCCGTTGACCCCCCCCTCTCTACTTGGTAAGGGGGCCCAGATTTCACCTCACGTAATTTATGGACGCCCCCTTAGAGAACTTGTTGAAGCATATAGCACAGATAAGAACGAACCTAGCAATGGAAGACACTCTGATAAAGAATATCGTCAAGACTTTACTGGGAGACATTTTCCTAATTTCATTCATATTGAAAATTCAAAGAAGAGCACGCCAATGCGTAAATCCGCTGTATCTTCAAAACAGAAAGTGCGTCGAGAAACCAATGCAGAACATGTAATATACCACTGTGTGATGTACCATTTTTCAAGGCTGATCACACAAAAAGAATTAGTAACCATGGGTAACTGCAGAGTAATAATTATATTACATTTTATACGCCTCTAAAATTAAACGAGAAACAAAAAAAAAAAAAAATATAGACCGGTTCAAAAAGCAGGTTGGAAAATATGTGCAGAATTTGTGAAATGTATTCGGAAAGGTATTCTCTCCAGATAAATTACTACGCTCACAATCAAAAATCATTTCAGTTGCTGTAATTTCTATTTAGTATATGAAGTACCTGCATGTTTGCTTACGCAGACATTCACTTTTAGAGGAGTTGAAAAACATTAAATGTTATATTACCAGCATTTATTTTGTATCTGGGGGTTCAAATCGCAGAGCTACAGCAGAAGAACGTCACACACAACGCTCCAGATTATATTCAGCACACAGCGGTCCGGTTCGGGTGCCCAGCTCAGCAGCGCAGGTATCGGTCGAACGCGGCATTCCAGCGAAGGTAAACAGCTTAGGCGTATTCAAAGCAGCACTTAGCGACAGCTCGACTGGGCAAACCGTAGCAGTTAAAGGATTAAGAACGAAATTTGAGCCTTAAATTGCAAAAGTAAAAACTGTGAAAGTCGCATATATGATACAGTTCATACCCTGTCCGCTAGATAGCAGTAGCACATATAGAAGAGATATTAATTAACTGCTTCACTGGTGTCGAATTATGTTACGTACCTATTATACTAAACAATTGAAACAAATGAGGAGGTTCTTCTTTCATCCTACTACAAACCCCCGACATTACTATTCATTGCATTCGCGAAATTTTCACACCAGTCATCTTAATAAAATTATTGGTATCATGGAGATGGTATGGATAGCTACTGTATGAATTGGATTCTGAGTAAAAACTGTCTGTCGGTAGATATTCATTCTTATGGCTGATGGATTGGTAGTCAAACTTATATAGGAAGCCAGATTTTAATTTAATTGCAATGGAGCACAGGCTCCAGTGGCGATTCCCCTACACACCCATCTTCCCCCTATCCTGCACTTACCTACATTTGCCCTCTACAAATTTTATCTTTAAATTCTTTCAAATTTATCGGTAAATTATTCTTCATTTCTCTTGGTAACTCATTCCAATCCCTGACACCCTTACCTAAAAAAGAGAATCTTCCCACACCCTTGTGCCTGAAATCGAGTGCCAGCTTGAGGTCATGGTCATCTTTTCCCTTCCATGCACTACTTTCCATACCTATTGCAATATCTTTCCATGCCTCATATATAGTATATGCCCTGTACACTCCCATGACCCTCCTCATCCTCCTCCTGTCTTGCAATGAATCCCATTGCAGCTCCTTTATCATATACGTCACTGATTGCATTCTGCGATAATTTCCAGAAACAAATCTAGCAGCCCTTTTTTGCACCCTCTCCAACTCCTGTATTTGATACGTAAAATTAGGGTCCCATACTACACTACCATATTCGAGCAATGGTATCACCAAAGTTTTGTAACCCAATTCCTTGACTTCTCTCGTACATCCTCTCATCACTCTCTCCAACAAGTGCAGAACTTTGAAACATTTTCCTACCACCTGTCCTATGTGTCCTGCCCAGTTAAGATTGTTATCAAAAGTAATTCCAAGATATTTACATTTCAAGTCTTCAGCAAGCAATTCTTTCCCCACCTTATATTCATAATTAACCTTTTGTTTTTTATTTGTGTATGTAATAAGCTGACTGTTCTTTGCATTTATCTTCATCCCATGTTTACCAACCCAACTAGATATCCTGTCCAGATCACCCTGCAACTGTTTACAATCCTCTATCGTTTTGATTCTTTTATACAGCATTATGTCATCTGCAAACAATCTAATTTCAGATGATAAACAATCAACACAGTTATTGATTAGAATAATGAATACCAATGGTCCCAATACGCTACCCTGTGGCACACCCATTTTTACTTCTACTTCTTTTGATACTACTTTTCCTACCCTAACATTCTGTTTACTACATTTTAAAAATTCTTCTACCCAGCAAATCACTTTCTCATCCACTCCAATGGTTTGTTTTTACCTTATTTACTACCAGTTTATGGGTTACTCTGTCAAACGCCTTTGACAGATCTAGTGCTACACTAGCAATTTGGCCTCCCTTGTCCATTTCATCTGAAATATCTTGCATATATCCCACCAACCGAGATTCGCATGAATATCCTTGCCTGAACCTATGTTGCCCGCTTGAAAACCACTAACGTTTCTCACATATATTTCTGATGTGGTTGCATATCAATCTTTCCATTAATTTACCTACCACTGATGTCAAACTGATTGGTCTGTAATTCTCAACTCTATTTCCCACCCCTCCTTTATGTACCGGTACTACCATTGCACTTTTCCAGTCATGTGGTAAGCAGACTCAATTTAAATAATATTTCAAGATAACGTACAATGTCACATACGGCTATCTTTAAGAAATCTGTAGTAATATTATCTTCACCAGCCACTTTATGTTTTTTCAGCTTTCTTCGTCATTTCTAATTGTGTTGTTAAGCTCGTTCTCCGAATTAGACCCTCCTGTTTCTTATTTATTGTCCTTAATGCTTTCACTGAACCAGTTACTTAAAATCTGTGCCTTTTTCAAATCGTCAGTAACTTCTTCTCCATCCTTATCCATCATTTTCTTTGTTGTTATTAAGTCCTTGTTTAGTTTTTTTAAATATTCCCTACAACACTGCTGTTTCTTAACTCTGTTATGTTCTATTTCTTACCAACCTCTTTAACCTCCTCACTTCCCTATTATAGAACATAGGTTCTCTACTTCTCTTTATTTTCTGCCTTGGAATTAGTATTTCTTCCCCCTTTCTTATTATCTCCTTGAATTAAGATATTTGCAAATCTTTGTTCCCTTGTGTTATTTATCTTATTTCCTTCCCAGTTTACACCTGGTAAATTTAAATCCCCACCGATGATGATCATTCTATTCTCACCTCTGAAATCTGAGTATGAATTTAATTTCTCCCCAAGAGCCTCATCCTCTTCTGTCATTCTTCCACTGAATTAAACAGCCAACACTCTGATTTTTTCTTATTTATTACCCCAGAAATCTACCCCAAGTATCTCATGGTCTTGATCTATAAATGCCAGTGAACTGTGGTAGTTTTTGTTAACTAGTATGAAAACTCCTCCACCAATTGCTCCTCTATCTGCGCCGTGCTCGGCTTGCATTGTTTATTTTCCCCACCCTCGATTGTCTTCTGATGTTGGTTCCTGCAGACCCCGCGTGCGAGTTTCGCCCATGAGAGCGCGCTGTGGCTCTGGTGGTGCCCTCTACCGGCTTATGGAGTTGATTTTCGGGGACACGAAACCGGGAAGTCAGTCGGTCGGCAGCAGCCGATTGCTTCGTTGGGCCTAATATTTTCCCTAATTGACTGCGACGTTAGAGGTCTGCTGGTATAAGTGAGGACTTGTAATTTGACCAGGCGGCCTGGAAGCACCGCATGATGTGGATTTGTGACCCGACCGAGACGGTTCCTCGCTCGCATTAATCGAGGGAATTCCTCCGCTGCGCTCTATGTTCGTGAGCGGTTTTCCGCCGATTGGGGAGCACGGCAGCGGGCGGGGCTGGCGGTGGCTTCGAGGTTATAAATTGCCATTTCCTAGCACTGTCGGGTATTTTAGGAAGTATACCTGATGATTCCAACTACTAAGTGCGTTGCTTACTGCATTCTTGTTAATTGTGCTTAACAATTTTGTTACGGGAATGGGCAAAATTCCCCGATATGTGGTGCTAATCGTTCCCGCCACCTTATCAGTGTGTGTGGGTGGTAACGACGTATGCGCCGGTGTGTACAGAACCTTTTGGTAAGAACTTGATTCTTAAAGTTAAACTGAAGGACGCTAAGGTAAACTGATTCCTGTTTGTTTAAAAATAATTGCTGTATTTTGCCTCCTGTGTACAAATTTGTGTTTTGTACTAGCTGTAAATTTGTTATATGATGGTTAATTGGTAAGAGCCTGCTCTGTTATATTACGTTCCCAAGCATGTAAGGATTTTCTGTTTGGATGTTTAATACAAGTGGAGATATTGTGATTAGGGATATTCTCATGGCTTAACAAGCTTTTCATTGCATTAACATATATTTGTATTGGTACAGGATTTATTAAGATCATAATCTGCAAGATCGAAGCTTTCTTATGTATTATATTTTATTATATTATTTGTGATATTCTGTATAAGTTTAATCGTTGACCATTATTCTTGAAATCAAATGTTTGATAAAGGTTTGCACTTTATAACCATGCTCCCACATGCTTCCCACTGAGTCCTTAGTGGCAACCACACATGTTACTATCTCTGCGGTACACTCTGTAACCATCAGGAAAAACCTCACTGTCTAGTACTTCTTCTTTTAACCAACTCTCTACCCCAATTATTACTTGTGGTTCGTGTATCTCTATTAAGTTTGCAAATTCGATTACTTTGTTCATTATACTTCTACAGTTTACCATTAACACCCTTACTACTGGCTTTACATTTTCAGAATTTATCTTCTCTTTCCCAGTTTTGCCCCAGTCAGTTATTGTTTCAGCCACTTCATCTATTTCTTTAACATTTGTGACTCTTCCCATCATGAATCTGCAATCACTTCGATAGGCTATTTTTGTCTCTTCGCCAGCAGCCTCTTACCTAAAAGAGGCACAGTCCTGACCCCATCATCACTGGAAATGGGCTCCCTCACTGCTTTAGCTAACAACTAAGAAAGTACTCTCTTCCCCCTTCTATTTAGGTGTAGGCCATGCCTAGTGAAATCCCACCTACCAATGGTGTTCACAGGCACAACCCCCAACACAGAACTAATGCCTTTCCCAAGTAGCACTTCCGTTTCCACATTAACCCGCCTCAAAGCATAGTTCAATTGTGGCCGGTCATGGCGACTTAGGACCTGCATGAGCTCCACCCTGGTATGCTGTGCCTCCAGATAATATCAAGGCTTCCACATCTAGCCTCTCGTTGCTGTGATTGAGAAAGTCAACATTAAAATCTCCACATTAAACTATTTGTTTGTTATTTTGACATAGTAGCAAGGCACTGTAAATTGGTATTACTATGAGCTTTCCCTTACAATATTCTAGTTTAACAACACAACATTAAAAGTGTTGATCTATACAATACTTACTTACACTTACACTGTTGCATTGAATATTATTTTTAGTAAAAATGGCAATTCCCCCTTTCTTCATTTTATATCTACAGAAATGAGAACTTAGTTTATAATTTGGGATGGACAGCTGAGATACTCCTGTGTCAGACATATGATGTTCAGATATGCACAAAACATCTACATTGAAATTTCTGGAATATTTAATCTCATCTAGGCATAAGGTCATCAGTTTAACTAAATATTCCCCTTATATTTTGATGGAGAATAGTGGTCTGAACACTTTGAGTCAATGAATTTAAATTGTTTACTTTATTAGTACGTGCTGGTATGTCAGTTGGAATTTCTAATTTCAGTAAGTTTTGATCAGGAGAGACGTTAATTTCTTATAGACATTTTAATACATTTATTTACTGTTAAAAGACTGTCTTAAAAGAAAAAAAAATAGAGTTGCAATTTATTCCAATTCCAGTTTATGATTATGCTTGTCTCTTCCCTTTCATATACTATTCCCAATTCCAGTTTATGATCATGCTTGTCTTTTTCCTTACATATACTATTCCAAATGTATCTACCAATATCCACCCAGTGCTCATCTCCAGTATATGCCTAATACATCCCTAACTGTCTTCATCCTTCTCTTCTCCAATCAGTGCAGTCAAAGATCCATCGCTGGTTCCAATCGTACCAGTACTGATTGTGTCCCAAAGTACTGACCCCATGGTTTTATTTGCTACCCAGCTGAAAGGGGGGGGGGGGGGCTGACGGTTCGCCCCATGTGTCACCCGCAATTCATGAAATGAAATAATCGAAAATATTGTGATACGAAAAAGGAGTTTTCTTATATCCTTTGGTGTCCAAGTTCTCCTACTTTTAATGTTTTAAATTCTTTTAAGTTGATCTAGAATTTTTTTTCTTGAAATGCATTTCAATGCACTGTGCACTTTCGTTACAGTGCAGTTCAATTATTGACAACACTGGGTGCTTAAAGAAAGGTATCATCACTCCAAAAATCGGAAATCGTACTTGCCGTCAGTTACTGTTGTTTGGATTTTATAGTTGTGGCTTTAAGTTTTTTTGGACGATTATTTATGAAACGAAGTAGTTTTGAAAATAAATGAAAGATCTCTAAAGCTATTAAAATAAAGGTAAGCAGATATTTAAACTGTAAATTCTCGTAATTATTTAAAGAAAAATCATATATATTATTTCTTTAAGGTGTTTTTTTTGTCACAAGCCATTATCTTCCTTCATGTTTAACCGAAATCAATGAATGGTGTATCATTTTAAGGCTTATGGTCTCCACTTTGGTCACATCATATTTTAAGAAAGCAATTTTTCATAATGCGACCCTTAAAGGGCAAAAATATCGATATTTCTAAAATGCTGTTTTTTGTGTTAGGTTAGGTTAGATCGTTTAATGAAGTATCATTTTAAAGATTAAGATCTCCGCTTTGGTGACATCGGGACAGTAATTTTTCGGAATTCCACTCTTAAAGGGCAAAAGTATTAATATTTCTACAGCGCGTTTTTTGTGTCACATGCCATTTATCTCCCTTTATAGCCAACCAATATATATAAATGAGGTATCATATTAAAGATTAAGGTCTCTGCCGTAGTCACATTATATTTTAAGAAAGGAATTTTTCGTAATTCGACCATTAAAGGACAAAAACGTCAATATTTCTATTTTTTTTTTTTTGTGTCTTGAGCCATTTATCTCCCTGGATATCTAACCGAAATTCAAAAAAGAAGTAGGATTATGAAGAGTAATATCTCAGCTTTGGTGACATCATATATTACTAAATATGTTTTTTTTTTTTTTTTTTGAAATTCAATACTTAAAGGGAAAAGGTATCAATTGTTCTACAACGCATTTTTGTGTCTCCATTAATATCTCACCTAAATAGATAAATGAGGTATAATTCTAAAGATCAAGGTCTCCACTGTGGTCACATCATATTTTAAGAATGCATTTTTTCTGAATTGAACCCTTAATGGGCAAAAATATCAATATTTCTAAAATGCGTTTTTTTTTTTTTTTTGTGTCTCGAGTCATTTATTTACCTTGATAATTGAACAACATTGATAAACACTGTGCTCTTCGTAAGGTCTTCGGCTTCGTTACTCCATATTTTAAGAAAGGAACTTTTCAAAATTCGATCCTTAAAGCGCAAAAGTATTAATATTTCTACAATGCATTTTTCTGTAACGAGCCATTTATATCCCTTGATACCTAACCGAAATCATTTTAAAGAGTAAAGTATCCGTTTTGGTCACATTATATTTTAAGAAAAACTTTCTCAAATTTCAACCGTTAAAAGGCAAAAATATCATCATTTCTGAGACTTTTTTGCTACCTCGCTTGATGCCTAACCGAAATCGATAAATGAGGTTTCATTTTAAAGACCATGGTGTGCGGTTTGGTAATACCATAGTTTATAAAAGGAATTTTTTGGAATTCGATTCTTAAAGGGCAAAAGTACCAATATTATTTGTAGAACGTGTGTTTTTTTCTTTTTTTTAAATTATGGGACATTTATCTCCTTCGTTACCTAACCGAAATCGATAAATGACATATTGTTTTAAAGATTAAATCTACAATTAGGTAAAATTATAAATTAAGGAAGAGGTCGCGCGTATGTGACAGTTCAGAGTCAATTACCTAGATTGCAGCAGCAGATATCACAGAGATGTCAGTAAACTGTTTTTTATACAATAAGTAGCATTTTGGATACTTTTTTCTTTTAAGGAAACATTTTTGTTTTGCTATATAATTCCAATGTAAGCATTATATTCGCACAGCAACACACACTCGAATCACAAAAGATGTTGATATGCTGTATGCATTTTGTCCATGTTGGTAGTATTCTGTTAATGTCAGTGACAGTCTGTCGTACATACAGTGTGTTTTAAATTTTCCTAACTGCTTCGTAATATTTTGTAAGTATTTTGATGCGTACCTAATACACTAAACTAATAAATATTTGCTACAAAAGTACGGTTCAACTTTTCATTATATTACAAGCTTCCAACCTCGCTATTCATTGCATTTTATTCGAGAAATTTTTGCACCGGTCATCTAGTATTGTATATTCTTCTGAAACTAAATGAAAAAACCAGGCAAGTGTATGTGGGAACACAAACAGTCTAGGCTTCCATTTCCATATTCCGGTCATGAATTAACCTCAGACGTTTTATGCGTGGCACTAAATTCAATTTTTTAATTGTTTTGCTTATTTCTAATTCAAACAGCTTTCAAACTAAAATTTACGAATATCTTGAAGTATTTTCTACGGTTCGTAATTTCGAATTTATCATTTGACAGATTCGTGCAGTTATATAAAGAATGTAAATTTGACACTTCGAGTTATCAGATTTACATTGGTTTATGACAGCTAGTAAGGTATACATAACTACCTATAGTGACAGTGCACCTATAGTCGACGTGAAATTGTGTAAAGTTCGAATTTAGGCAATTGTGATGACAGAAAACCGTGCATAAAATTATCAACACTGTCATGTTAGAAGTCAATGCGAACGGGTCCAAGCAGTCGTTGATGGTATTGTCTGTCGTTAGTGAACAGTTTTTGTAGAACGTGTGCTTATCACAGCCGGAAGCATGTATCTTGTTAGCAAAATCGCACGTCCGTAAGTACTTAACTTTCGGTGTATGTAGGTTAGCTTTGCTTTCTACTGAACAAGAATATGCAAATGTGATCACGATAAAATGTATGATTCCTTAGTATAGACGAGAAGAATATTTCTATCATGGAAATCTCTCTGTCGGATAAAGGTACCTAAATCCTTACATGTTCTTTAAATCGACGTTCCTCAATAAAAATTGAGCTTTAAAATTTGAGCCGTTTACATTTCTTTTTATATGCTACAGCGTGGCGTAAGGAACCTAAAATTTACAGTGGTGTCGGTCTTCGTACATAGGATGCCATATTTAGGAGCGTATAGCTACGCTTATTATGTTCGAGTCTGGTAGCGAAATACATCACTTGCTTTAGTACTCCATGTAATGCCGCAGATATTGCAAAGGCATGTTTTTATACGAACTTGCCCTCTGTTTATTATTTCTTTAACTAAGCTATTTTTATATTTTATTTAGTCTTATTTTTTTTATGAAGGAATTTAATGTAGAGTCTCTTCTCTGATACTATCCCCAGAGACTCACAACTTGTGGGAACCAGGTACTCAATTTGCACCCATGCGACCTCAATAATAGAAAATACTTTAAGGTCCTTATAAATATAATTTTGAATGTTAATTCTAGACAATTTCAATAATAAATCCCAAAAGGTGCAAAAATTTGAATGTGGCGTCACACATAAAAGAACAATAACATTATTTATTTCATTAAAATTATGTCATTGCTAACAAAACATATTCGTATTTATTACTAACAAGTAAGACCATATGTACAAATAAATATATTATTACCGCCGTGATATTAATGGATTACGTTGTATTTAGCTGTTTGTACCAAAAAGTGAAAAATGATTGGAGGAATTCATACATCGAAGAGGAAACGTGGATTTTAGCAGAGAAAAGCAAAACAAAGCTAAATTTGATGCAGTTCCGAGTATAACTGGATCCATCTTGTAATATGTTACAAAACTGATGATATCCAAAGCTCATCAAAAGAAACTGATTCTCACCTTGGTACAAGAAATATATGAAGTCCGCTCATCTTAACGAAGCAAACAAGATGCTAAAGAAACAATCTACGATACCGTACTTGTGAGATGTAACACATTGGAGTATACTCGTTGTTGGTTTTCTTTGTATAGAGATCATTAAAAAGGTAGCGATTATTTCCAAAACAGAGAATGATCATTTAGCACTGTATATACGCAAGGGTTTAAAACAAAAGATGACTGCCGACACCTTTCAATAGAATGGTTCAACAAAGTGATGCCTAAGTAATTCTGCGTTCGTGGATGCCTTACTAACCCATCACTATCAATCTGTTTTGCTTTTGGTGTCGTTTATTTGCTGGCTATAATACATCTTCATTTGTGATGCGATTTCAGAAGTGGTAGAAACTAAATTCTAAACTGACAAATCATAAAACTACAAAAATGAACATCTTGAAAAGTGAAAAACTTTAGACATAAGGCTAAAAATCCACAAAACAATAGGTGACGCACCCTTGCCATCAACTGATACTGAACAGCAAAAGTGGAAGGGTTTTTTTATTTAAATTATTGTATATAACTTTGTTTCCGGCTAAACAAAAATAAGCATGTCGTCGTGAGACTAGTGGAAAACATAACTCTACAAATAACGACAGTTTCCTAGATCTGATCAACCTTTTTCAAAATATAATGTAGTACCGAAAGAGCATATCTTGGATTTAGAACATAATCTCGTAAATATCTGCTATCAGATACACAAAATGAATTCATAAGCATTCTATCAAACCACTTAAAATCTGAGCTCGTTAACGAAATTAAATTGGGAAAATATTTCAGTATTATGTTTGATAACACACCAGACATTTCATGCATTGATCAAATGTCTGAAGGGAATCGTTTTGTGAAAACTAACAGAAAAGTCAAAGAAGTATTTGTTGGATTTTTTTCCTTGAAGGGAAAAAAGTGGTTGATCTAAGGAATAAAATTTATAAGAAAAGGTTTAGATTATGAGATGTGTCGTTCTCCAGGTATGGAAATGCAGCTAATAATAGCGGCATACGCGTAGGAGATAAAAAAAAACATCATTAAAGCAAAAAGACCTAAAGCCTTTAATTAACTTACGTCGGCCAACTTTCATTTTCAAAAATGCATCTTTTCGGAACCGCAAAAACTATTTATACATTTTTTGGGTCCTTCAGCCGAAGGAAAGTGCTTACTAAACACAGCAAGTCATTTATTAAAAAATTCTCAACAACGTGGTGGAGTGCTCATTATACTGCAGTAAAAGTGCTAACAGAAATTTTTTGTTATTATTTATATCTATCTATACTATTATATATCTGTAAGCAAGCTGCGTGTGTCTCTTTACTGGAACGGGTATCACACAATAAGTACCGCAGCAATTTGGATTTGGTTTTCAACTTTTTGGACCTAATGGTCCGAATCAAAATCTGCTGAAATAGCTAATGACTTACACGTAACTTCGGAAGGAACAGGCAATTAAAAACCTTTTCATATGGAAAATTGTGGGCCATGGAACATTACGCACTTTCAGACACTCACCCCTTTCGCAAAAATCTGACAAAACTATGGATTCAATTTTATTTTTTTTACTTTTGTTACTCAGTGTTTTGTACCGCAGTAGTCTAAAGTAAATGGGATACGTGCATCAAACGTAACCACCATTAATTTACATCGTAACAGGTCAGTTGTCATGTAAAATGCATTAGATTATTAACGTGGTAGACATAGATTGTTTTTTGTAGACAGTTAAAGTTTGTCTCTGGTACAATATGTCTTCCGTGATCGCCAGAGGAAGTGCAATAAACATTATTACGCCAATATTTTTTCGTTACATATCATTATGATACGAAATTCAGTTTTTTTTGTTTGTTTTTTTTAAAGCAAGATGTCTTTGAAAAAATTTCACGAAAGATCTAACTTCATGTACAACTTAGTGAGCACTACCTTAGTTGAATTGCTGTACTGCGACCGTGTGGATTTTGAAATCAGTGTAAAATGAGAGAATTTTTATACATTTGGCTGAAAAGTGTAGAACAAATCACCTATCTACTTGTGTTCATATAAAGTAATTTAGGGCATCTAAACTGAGGAATGACGAACTCTTAATGAAACTGATGATTTTTTTACCTGTGTTCACTATCTTTTGCGGTTTTCAGAACATTTCGGGAATTTATGAGACGGGGTGCGTAAGAGGATTGACGATGACTGATGGGCGAGCGATAACACTCTGGCATCGCATTCGCGAAGCGACCATACAGATTTAAGTTTTTTTCCATAGTTTCCTGAAATCAGGCAAATGTCCAATACACGCCTTGTCAAAATATGCGTTAAATACAAACAGAATGAGGATCTGACCGTTAACTCAAGAAATTGTGAAACAACTGTCAATATTTGTGAGGCCGAGCATATTTTCACGATCATTGACACTGGTGTGTGCATGTATAAGTTGTCAATATTCTGAAAGTCCTAAAGGTATACTTTGTGCTTGGCACCTTTCCTAACTTGTTCTTGAGTGGTGCAGTTCGTAACAACTTCAGATACGTGCCAATCCCCGACAATATGCTATGCATCTGTAGCCGCTGTTTCTGCAGAAAGTATGCATTCTTCCATTTTTCTAAACCTTTTCATATATCGGGAATTTATGAAGCAGGGTGCGTAAGAGGATTGACGATGACTGGTGGGCGAGTGATAACACTCTGGCATCTCATTCGAGAAGCGACCATCCGGATTTAAGTAGCGTTACAGTACAAGATTCCAAATGAAATTGGTGTGTGGGGTATGTATGTGTAATCGAACATACTATGATTCTTACACGATAGTTGTGATCCTCGACGCTGATGTGTATATGTAGGAGTTGTAAATTTTCTGTAAGTCCTAAAGGTAAACACGACTTTGCTATCTTGTTCTTGAGTGACGCAGTTCATGAAAACGTTAGATATGTACCAATCCCCGACAATATGCACCTGTGTAATGGGCGGTTTGCCACTACAGGTTTTTCAGGGATAGGCTGAGTATGCTGTACCGCCGTGTCGGTCGATGGAGCTTACTTCTCAGGCAGATTACTTGATGACACAGCTCCGGCGGTCCTCCCGTTTGGAAGTTAGCGGACGCTACTAAACAGCTTGAGGAGCAAATGGTAATGAAGTGAACTTCTACGGAAAGAGCCAATTGGTACACCTCTTTTGGTTTATTGACATCCAACTTCAACTAATACAGCTTAAGTGGCTCCCCGTCAATAGAACTCCATAGCTTGCTCATAGGCCAACTAGGCAGATACACTTACTATCATCGTGCGGTGACAGTGGTCTGTCATGCGGGCGTGGCGCGCGGCGGCAGATCCCGGTTCGATACTCAAACCGTCATTGTTCTTGCGATGACTGACCTCTACGACCTCGGGGCGTATCCTTATATCGTGCCCCCCAGCGTGACGACAGCGTGACCGCTTTCCTAACCATACTGCTAGGCGATGCCCTTCCATCGTGTTCTAGAAGCTTCACGATGTCTGGTCACGTATTGCTGCCGTTAGTGGGTCAGCTACTTGCATTACCTTCTCGAGCCTTTACTCGCGACCGCTTGTAGGATTGCGGCCAGTTGTTTACTCAACCGCTGACGCTAGTAAAACCTACTTTCCTCGGCCAATGTCCGCCACACCGACCGCCTCACAGCTCATTGCTGTAACTTTAATTCTATTCCACTTTGAATACTATAATTACACTTTTGCCTATTACACCTGTAACCGCTGTTTCGGCAGGAAGTATGCATTCTTCTATTTTCCCACCAACTGTGATCTTTACCGCCTTGTGTTGGGATAAGAACTATCAACTTTGTTCCCTTTGGGGGTTGTGCACGAGGTCCTTTTAGAATTTTGGAACTGATGAAAAATTTGTGAATTTCGAAACCGTGAATTCATTTGTACTAGAATGGGCAAGATGTCGCCTAACTGTTTCGTGTTTTCTTGTGCAACTGCTGTGCCGTTTTCTTTTGAGTGTGTTTCATTCTGTGTGTTGTTTGGAGTCGAGAAATTTTCTGTGACACCCTCTCCATTTCTGTCTC
>CM061919.1:35246431-35383437 GCA_031002005.1 Vandiemenella viatica
CATGGCCATACCAGAGAATCATCCCAGCACTCTCGGATTATGGCCAGGGGCATGGGTGTTAAAATAGGTGTTGTATGTCTTGTGTCGTCTTTCAATTGTATGAGCAAAAAGCATTTGGAAATACATCAGTACACAGGATAAACACACAAAACGGCTTAGCTGGATGAATGGATTTCGGGAGGAATGCTATTAAAAATTTAAAGACATTTTTCTTTGAACCAAAAGGCAAAATATCCTTCAAAAATATCTCACAGGTTCACCTCATCTCACACAAAATATTATTTGTTTCGTGCCAGCTAGTAACATAGCTAAGTTCTCAAAACATATTAGGATAAAAAATTTGGAAAAAGGAGTATTGTACTGAAGCTCTTTAGTGCACACGGGAGGGGTATTTAATTTCAGTTGAGTGTATAGGATTTAATCTCTTTTGTGTGGTTATTTCGTAAGGAGAAAATCTTCCTGCTGGCTCAGTTCAGACGCAAGGAGGAAGTAACCGTCCTGACAAACGTTTCGAGGAAGTGTTTATTTACCAGTGGCTCTGAGGAAGTGAAGAACACTTGTTCAGTAGAATTTTCTCTTATATGGTTTGTGATCATGACCATCCGTACTCGAAATGTGCACATTTTCGAATCACGAGCACCTACAAATACAGTGACAGCCATTTGCCGAAAGTTACAGAAACCACCTCATATAACATATTATTAAAGTTACTTGATCATAGTTAGAAGACCGACGAAAATGTTGAAAAAACATTGAACTAATACGAATTAGTCATTAAAAATTTCTGAGAATTGCTTCTCGAGGATTTTGACTTCAATCTTGCAATGTTCTACTTGCACTATTTGATTACGAAATGAATTGATCAATATTCCGTAATAATGGAGCTATTAAAAAAAAAAAACCTGGAAGTGCACGTTATTGAAAATTGATCTGCCTCCATCTGCTGATCTAAATATTTTATGACCTTCGGTGCCTTTGAACATTTAACCAGCTGACGATTGTGTCAGCCTTTGTTGAGGTAAGGTGGCATTGTAGTGTGAAATCAACACAAGGCGAACACTACACTCATTCAAAAGCAGGAAGAACTCGAATCCGTGGCCTTTATTATTATTATTATTATTACTCCGCGATTCACTGAAAGTGTGTGGCGGAGGGTGCATTGCACCTATCCGAAATGGTAATGGTTTGGAAGGGATATGGCAGAAGGCCTTTACAATGCGATGTCAGTGTTCTAGCCCCTACATTGCTAGCGCCAGCTTAAGTATCTTGGTCGGGACTCTAGCGAAGGATTTTGTGAATGTGTCTGCTGTCGTGGTTTGCTAACACGGAAGACAATTAAATAGGCCCACACAACAAGGAAATTATCAGACATTTCAGGCATGCGATTTTACTCTTCCTCGTTCAACTAATTTGCTTATGTTGCTACCTGAGTTTGTTGTCTCACACAGATAACATGCGAAAGAATTATACAGGAGTAGAACCATATATCCTCGAGGAACCAGGGCTTTCTGAACTTTTTTAAATTTGTTTCCAGCTTGACTTCTCGACTTCGAGGTCATGGGAGACGGGAATATGGGCTTTTTGATGGAACTATCCCAACGTTCGCTTGCAGTGATATGGGAAAACTGTAGAAAATCTAAATCTGGATGGCCAGAAGCTGATTTGAACCCGCATCCTCTCAATGGCCAGAACATTATCGTTCGTCAACTACGCTCAGTTTTTTTAATTGACATATAGATATATAGGAACAATAATTACAGACTGACGCGGCCATGAATCTTTTTCTAATATATATTTTTTTTTCAGCCTAGTCGTAGACGCACAAATATTTGATCAAGTAAAGATGTCATATCTTAATCACATCGTTTCTCATGAACCCGGAAACAAACATAATACACCCACTTTTATAACCACATATGTAACCTTTCAATTAGTTTTTCGAAGATAACATCGTTTTCCTTTTACAAATCCAGCTTATTCCAGTTTGACTAGCAATTATCCATTTCCTTCAGTATGCAGGCATAAGAATTTAAAAAGCTCGACTGCATATGAAATTAGCCAACGTCATTAACTGTAAGACTGACAGCGGTCTTTTTCCAAGACCATTATTGCTTGCAGAAAATGCCATGGTGTCTCCCAAAGTGAGAAGAATTATTGAGCCGGTTCAAATTCCAGTCGGCTATAAGATTTCGTTTTTCCATGTTTTCTCAAAACGTTTGCAGATTAATGCCAGGATGATTCCACCGGAAGACATTGATCAAATTGTTTCGTGTTCTTTGTGCTTAGTTACTGCTACTAATACTACTACTACATCTATACTCTGCAAACCACAAACATTGTGGGTGGCAGAGGGTGCTAAGCACCAACCCTAAACCCGCGCATTCCAATCCTGAAGAGCACGAAGAAAGAAGGAATACATAAAAGCATCAGTACGGCATCTTGTTTCTCGAATCTTATCCCTCCGGTCATTGCGACCTAAGTAGGTTGGCGGAAGAATAATTTCATTGCACTACTAATTTAAAGATTTTCGCATATTCTCCAATAAATTCAAACGCAAATGACGTCGTCTGTCTTCGAAACTATGCATCAATTCTTTGACGCTTTCATAAGGGATGTAGCAAGCCGTCACGAATCTAGCCGCTCTCCTCTGCACCCTCTCCACCGAGTTGATCAGACCCTTGCGATACGGATCCCAAACTCCACAACAGTAATCCAGATGCGGACGCTTTAGTATTTTATATGCTATCATCTTTGTATGAGCATTAAAGTTCCTCAAAATACGTCCTATGAATCGAAATTTACAATTAGCTATATCTACGACGGACGTAATGTGCAAGTCCCATTTCATGTTGCTTTGTACTATCACCTCCACATACTTCAGGGAATCAACTGTGTCAACAGCACAATTGTTTATTTTGTACTCGTGAGCAAACTGATTCTTTTTGTTACTTATTCGCATTGCCTTGCACTTTTTGTAATTAAGTGTAAGCTACCATTTACGGCACCAATCGAAATTGCTTCCAAATCGCGCTGAACTTCTAAGCAATCGTCGGAGCACCTTATTTCCCTATAGATAACTGCATTGTCGGCCAACAATCGCAACCAGCATCTGACGTTGTCACCGAGATCGTTTATAAATATTAAGAAAAGAAGTGGTACTACTACATTTTCTTTAGGAACCCCCGAAGTAACATCTATCTTAGAAGAGGCTTCCCCGTCAACAACGACATACTGAGATCGACCAGTTAGAAAATCACGTATCCATTCGCAAATCTGATCCGGTATACTGTATGCTCGAATCTTCGCTAAAAGTCGGTTGTGTGGTACATAATCAAAAGCTTTCTGAAAATACAAGAAAATTGCATCAGCTTGTGAATCTGCATTGATAACTTTCATTGCGTCATTTGGAAATAGGGACAATTGTGTTTCACACGATCTCTTCTTCCGAAATCCGTGTTGACTAAGTGTAAGTAACTCGTTCTCATATAGAAACTTCATAATGTCAGAGCATATATCATGCTCCAGTATTCTACTGCAAACAGATGTTAGAGATGTGGTCGATAATTCCTAGGATCACTTCGATCTCCTTTCTTGAAAACGGGAATCACCTGGGCTATTTTCCAGCTAGAAGGTACTTTTTTCTCTTCTAAAGATTTATGAAATACATCTGACAGAAATGGTTCAATTTCCTCTACGTATTCAGAAAATACTCAGTGGCGTAGCTAGGGGGGGGGGGGGGGGCGGTGGGGGCGGTCCGCCCCGGGTGTCACCCGTTTGGGGGTGACACCCGCATTTCGAAAATACTAATCGAAATTAGTGTGATACAAAATTTATACATATATATATATATATTTTTGATAGACTTCTTTTATCCTTTGGTGTCGAAACACATCTACCTTTAATGTTCTGAATATTTCATTTTAAGTTGATCTATCGCTTTTTCAAATACGATCCGGTAGAGTATAATAATACAGTATTATTGGCTACACCGCACGCTTAAACAATAGAGCATCGCTCGGTTGCTCCAACAATCACAGGAACTCGATGTGCTTGCCATCCGTCACAGTTGTTTGGTTTGTTACGAGCGGCGGTGGATATAATGTAAGTTTTCTTGTATTAAGAGAGGAAGTTTTAAAATTAAAGGATATATCTAAAATTGTTAAAATCATGGTAATTAGGCAGTTAAATTGTAATTCCTCGAAATTATTTCAAGAAAAATGATAGATTTTCCTTTGAAAATAAAAAAAAAAGCAACCAAGCGTATGCTGGAATAAGCGTAGTCTAGGCTTCAAAATTGTTTTGCTTTTTTAGAATTCTATTAGCTTTCTAGCTAAGATGCACAAGTGACTTGAAGTATTTTCTAGTAATTTTTGAATTTATCATCTGACAGATTCGAATTGAGTACATTTCGTGTTATCTGATATACAATCTGCGTACCTTCCTTTTGTCGACAGTGCACCTATACTCGACATGAAATCGTATCATGTTCGAATTCATGCAAACAAAATGATTCGGAAAACTGCATTAAACTAGCAATACGGTCAGGTTTCAAGTCAATCCGGACAAGTCCAAGTGTTATCGTCTGTCGGTAATCAGTTTTTGTAAGGCATGTGTTTAAAACAGACGGAACCGCGTATCTTGCTAACGAAATCGTAACATTAGTAAGGGGACATCCATAAATTACGTGAGGTGTTTTTCCGAATTTTCGGACCCCCCCCCCCCTCTGGTGAGACTTTGTGAGATCTGGTCCCGTCACACCCCCCCCCCTCCCACTACGGATCGCCCTCGCATATTTTTGAGACCTTTTTTTTAGATCTCACCCTCCCAAAGCCGGTTACACCCACACTTTTCGACGAAATACTCCCTAAAATCGACATTCGCGTCATTTGTAAACACTTTTTTTTTAGCTCTACAGTCCAACACAATTTTAAAAAATCTCACTAGAGAATTGGTGAGATTTCGCTGCACCCCGCCCCTATTTCACCTCACGTAACTTATGGATGCCCCCTAAGCACTTTAACTCTAGTTTCATATAAGTTTGATATGCTTTCTACTGATAGAGAATATACAAATATGATCGAGATCAAATTTTCCATCATAAATTTACAGAAGATTTCTATTATGGGTAACCTCTTTGTCGAATACACGTACCTACATTCTTATGGGTTCCTTAAATCGACAGGGATGTCGAACTTCTGTTCCTGAACAAAAATTGAGATTTAATCATAAACTGAACGAACATTCGAGCCGTTTACATCTTTATTTATACGCTACTGAGCGGTGCTAGAAATATAAAATTTACACATGGAGATGGGCCTCGATACATATCATATTTAGGAGTCTGTAGCTACTTATTTCTTAGACGGGTAGTAAAATACTTCACTTATTAAGTACTTCATGTAAAGGCGGCAGATATCTCAAAGGATTGTTCTTTTATTACCTGACCGTTGTTTTTTTTATTTGATTTTATATTTTATTTATTCCTCTATTTTTATGAAGGAACTTAATGTAGAGTTGCTTTTCTGACTATACAGTATCCCCCAGGGTCTCACAACTTGTGGGACCCGGATCCTGGGTTTGCTCCAATGGGACCCCATCTGGGTCTGGAATTGCTTCTACTTGGATCAAGCCACTTCTGTTAACTTTCCTCTCAATATCCCTTGGTCCTCCAAATACCGAGGTTGTGAAGTCATTTAAATACAGCCGATGTTAACGTTTCAATAACAAATGGGTAGCTTTCGACTTTTTTAAATTTATAGCGAAATCTTATGATCGCCCTATAGTTACACTGGCGGAAATTAAAATCACAACACGCATACATGAATGGTAGAATTTTAGGAAACTTTGAAAATATATCCAGGGCCATAACTAAAAGAAATATAACAAATGGAAATGGATCAGGCTAAGTTATTACCTTTTA
The DNA here is from genome assembly GCA_031002005.1 of Vandiemenella viatica. Classification (NCBI taxonomy): domain Eukaryota; kingdom Metazoa; phylum Arthropoda; class Insecta; order Orthoptera; family Morabidae; genus Vandiemenella; species Vandiemenella viatica. The sequence goes on from CM061919.1 coordinate 35,252,352, forward strand.
CAGTTGTCAGTGAGAAATGCGCCCAACTTGAGCACCAATACATTCGTGGATCCTTGCCGGCATTGACACAACAAGTGTTCGGATGTCTTCTTGGCAGTTGTTGCAGAGTTTGTGCTGGGTGACCATGTGATCTAAAGTGTCTACTTCTGGTATCCTAGAAATGCTCTATTTGGGACAAATCTGGGAACCGTGCTGTCCATATTGTGATCGAAAATCCTTGCAAGGCTTGTGTGACGATGGCCGCAATGTGAGGACGGGCACTGTCTCGTTGGAAAATACGATTCGGATGTTGAACATTTAGGGTATCACAATAAGATGCAGTACCCCGTCCACATAGTGATGGGTGGTCATTGCCTTCAACAACAGCCGACTCAGTCATGCTATCGAAACTGATTGCCACCAAAACATGACACCGGTGACGGCACTTGCGTGAGGTTCTGAAATCACAGCAGATAAGCCGTTCCTCCACTACGCCTGCGAACATGTCGTCGATTATCACTTTGCCACAGACAGAATCGAGACTTGTCTCTAAACACAAATGTACACCATTCACATGTCCATTTGTGTTTCGCATTATACCAGAGTAGATGATGATGGCAATGAAATTAGATTAATGGGACACAATGTACAGGGGCCAGAGAGTGTAACCCAGCTTCAAGCAATTAGTTTAGAATCATCCGGGGAGGGGCGGAGGCGGGGTGTGATTATGTGTAACCACTACTTGGATCTGGCCTGCAGTCAACCATCTGCCAGCAACAGCCACCCACACCATTTGGCAGTCTTCACGTGCTGTTATCCTTCTGTATGGACCTGTGCCTGCTCTAGGAGTATTAGAGCTTTTTTCATCACTGTGTAACAAGTCTGTATACTGACATTGCACTGCGGCAAATCGTTCTGGAGATTTCACGATATGATGCACCCTTTCAGAACACGTCAATTCTCCGACCTCTCTCACTGTTAAACATTTGGGTGTAGAGAGTTGTCACTCTTCGCCTTGACATACTTAGACAACAAAAACTTGTGGGCAACTACGTGATATGTGACACCACACTGTTCGCCACTTATACGCTTAAAAAAAAAAAGCAATTTAAATAATATATAGCACCGTAATTCTCACATTATTACATGTAAAACTTTTAATGTTAAATCATTTAAACTCTTCATGCGGGCATATTTGGGGCCAAATTTCATTCGTTTATCACAACACCGTCTGGGTGCTGGGATTTTAATTTGCACCAGTTGGTGTATCAGTTGCTAAGTGTAAAGGTCGAACTGCACTTTGCCAATACTGGCCTGTACCGTAACGGCAACGACAGCCGGCCGAGTGGCGGCTCGCCCCCTGGCGTCCACACTTTTCCATAGCTCACCCGTGTTCCTACCCGGTCTTTAGTCTCCTTTAACATTTACAAGTGATTGTTTCAGGGAATCAGTGTTGGGAACGACAGGTAGGTTTGACACCCTACTTTATAATAGAGTACTGTACTTTATTTTGCACAGTTTTGGTACGAATGTACACACTTTGACAATAAATTTGGCCGCCGCTGAAAAATTCTATCACTATTATCTTGCACAATCTGACATCAATGTCATCCTAAGAAACAGCAACGCAATACTGGCTTGCCAGTATTGTATTTCTGTTTTCTGGGGTGACATTGATGTCAGATTGTGCAAGATAAGAGTGATAGAATTTTTCAGTGGCGGCCAAATTTATTGTCAAAGTGTGTACATTGAAATACTTTTTTATCTGACTCACGTAATCACCTAACTGGTTGATATTTTATGCACAAAAATAGTATCCCAGCGCAGTATTAACAGTATCAACGCAATCTCAATGAAATGTCAATCACTCGCACTTGACGTGTTTGTTTTGTCTGAGGTTCTTTTCGATTCACTCAATACTTTTTGTTAGTGAAGAACGAGATTATAACATATTTTAATTTAAATATAAGTCGTATAGTAAAAATAATAATTTCATGTTATCTCAATGTGCTAGCCACAGAGTTTCTTATTTGGAAACTCGCAGTGCACCTATATCGTAGTCACCTAACTTGAAAAGAAGACCTACAGAGTAAAGTGAAATTCAAACCACCGAGCGTCCTTCGCATTAAAAGATAAAAGCGTTGCCATTGGTAAAAGTCAGTTTTAAGGCCCGCAAAAATTACAGTCGAGACCGGGATTTGAACCCTGACCTACAGTTTTCAAATCGCACGCAGTAATCATTTGAGTCACCAGTCCGAATACAGGTGTGATGAAAAATAAGTTTTCAAACATGATAAAATAAACATATTCTTTTTCTATACCATATATTTTTGTTATCAAAAGACACGAATCCACTTTTATGTGTTTGAATACATATTTTTCAGTACTTCTAGATTAGTCTTGCGTCTGGTTACGGCATGCTATTCGGGTGTGGGAGGTTCGGTTACAAATGCGGATTTCGGCTGCAATTTTTGTGGGTAGTAAAATTGGTCTTCAACTCTGGCAAAGCTCTGATTTTTTTAATGCAAAGATGCTAGGACTTTTCCTACATTTTACGAACATCTGATGAACATGGATGAAAAAAAAAAATACTTTTTTTGAGGCAAATAATAACATGAAAACAACATTTAGTCGTAAGGGAAGGTAAATTTCCGAACTCTCTCGATGCGCTTCTCCACATCTAGCAGGCCGATACTGATCCGCACCGTCAAAACATAAACCAATCCAATGACGGCAGAGTGTCGAACTGAGACCCGTTCTCCAGAGGCCTCTCTAAAACCACTTTCGATCACCGGTGAACAACACGTGGCTAAAATCTTGCCATATTGACTATTGAACATGAAGTAACCAAAATTGATAATTTTGAAGATGTGATTTACGAGTTTGCAGCTGTTAAAGCTAAAAAGAGAAGATTGTTTTTAGTTTACTGTGTTTTTTTTTAAATGAAGTTAATATTACAATTTTATTAACTATAATTTTTAATAACAATAAATTTTTATTTAATTATATTTTATTAATATGATATTTTACACTTACAAGATATTATATTTTACTTAATTTTGAATTTAAATTTTCGAGGGGTGACACCATCGATATCCGCCCCGGGTGTCACCCACGCTAGCTACGCCACTGAAAATACTGTTACCGGTATAACATCGGGACCAGGCGCTATACCCCACTTCGGGAGCTTTAGTTGCTTTACAATACCTACGCTATCAATCTTCTATCGGATCCATCTCTAATTTCACGTGATGTGGTAATGTGGGGATGTTTTCCATGTTTTCGCGCGTGAATGAATTTTGATACGGTAGCCTTGTCGCGGCTGTCCTCAACTTCCCGTCCGTCGTTTATTAGAACTGGCTTATTGTTTCCACTACAACTATATTTATTTACCTTGACAGTAACGAGGCGTTTAGCCCTATAAATATTAAAAATGGTTAGTATATAAAAAAGAAGAACTGATGTGAAGTTTGCAGAGGTGAAAATTAAATTCCAAAATACTGTAAAATAAAAATTTGAAATATACAGAAATTATTATTATTATTTTGTATTGACAGGTATTTAACGAATATATGAAAGGCATGGTTTTCAATCGTCGTTCATAAAACCACAGATCAGTATGTTATTATCACAGCGATATCTGAAAACTTATTTAGGATATTTTTTAAAATATTTTTGTTTAATAGGCGGGATTAGGGGTAATAAACGATTCTTGTTTAATTTTTCTGCAGCACGTCACAGTGCCTAGTATCTAAAAGTTATTCACACTTCGAAACGGGATAATGACTTGCAGTTATCAATTTGTAATAGAATCTAATCCAGCAGTATTCTTGTTAAACTTTTACAATTATAAAATTTTATTTTGTTACTCCTTTGTCTAGCCCAGGGGTCTCCAAACTTTCCAGCCTTAGGGCCATACTGATTACTCCAGTAAGTTCCGAGGGCCAAAACCAACATAAAATTAGAATACTTCAGTAAACTAAATTTAATTTGCTATAAAAAATATGTTCTCTAAAGGTTTTCAAGTATGCTAGCTCTCTGTGGACCAGACAAAATCTGTCCGCGGACCGGATGTGGCCCGCGGGCCGTAGTTTGGAGACCCCTGGTCTAGCCTCTAATGAAGGAAAATGTTGTTTTATTTTGATGGCAGATAATTCCGAAGTCACAGTAGAAGGAAATACGCATTGTTTCCCGCCTGAAGACTTCCTCATCGAATGTGCGACTTGTATTCAAACATTAGTTCGCTTCAGTGTCCATCGCTACACCAGCCACATCGAGTAATTTGAGTGATTTGAGAGGGCGGCAATTATCAAACGGTTTTATTACTAGAATCGTGAATATAAACAAATAAACGGTGCTATGCTGTTTATTTGGGTATCCAAAGGAAAGAAATGTCATTGAACAGTCCCACACAAACACACCACGCTAAACAACATCTGGCGAGAATAGGCCTGGCAGCAGCTTTCTTTTTTATAGAACACTAGCTGATACCCGCGACTTCGTACGCGTGGATTAAGAATTTCTTTGCCAGAATTGAATATAGAAAGTTGTTGGTAACGAAGGATCGGTCCGAAACAACACCGAGTCGGCATAATACGACAGGAAAGCCATCACTATATCATTCTACCGTCGAACCTGTCTCTTGAAGAGAATCAATTTCCAACATATTTAAAAACAGAAAAACAAACGAAGAGGCTGGGTGGGGGGGGGGGGGGGGGGGTTGAGGGTGTTAACCACAGCAGCTTTATTTCAACTTGGTCTTTCCTTCTTTCTTCAGCAGGAGCACCGATTCTTGGGTTCTAATAAATTAAGTTGCTCGTGCTCTGCTAGAGCTACACCTTAGGCCAGTTTACGCCCGCAAGGCATATAAAAAATGAAGGCAAAATTAGCTTGTGCCAGAAACATTTAAGCAGATATAAAGTAATAGGACAGAAAAAATCGACATCTATACAGAATAATACGTTTTTTCTATAAACGAAAATTATTAACAAATTATACACTAACATAATGTACGAGAAGTACAGCTTGAGCAAGCGACGTAACATAACAGACTAACACACACATCCGTCTCTCTGTCACCATACGGTAAGTTCTCAAAATTTCGTGACTACAACTGTTAATCATACCGAAAAAAATGTCCTGTGCCCCTCCTGCAGATACAAATATTTGCTTTAGAAATTCCATCATTATCGGTTTAGCCATTTAGTCGTCAAAACGTAACAAAAAGACAGACTTACTTCCGTATTTATATTAGTATTACTGTGGTTCACACTCACACACTGACTGCGAACAACACCCGAGGGATCAATATAACGTATATAACGTAAACAAGTGTATCCCTACAGCATTGCGAGGCTACCTACGATTTGCCTCGCATTGCACTCCTAAATTTGTTATATCTACAGTTTAACATTCAATCCGAACAACTGACGGTCCAGAAGTGACTCTTACGATCAAAAACAATTTTTAAAAATCTTTGCCTCCACGGAGATGTGAACCAAATAGCAGTAAGCAAGCGCTTTATCCACTGAGCTACCAGACCGCTATAAGGAAAAGTAGTACAAAGACCTACACATCCTACGCGTCTGTCTATCACCATTCAGTAATTTTTCAAAATTATGAGACAACATGTGTTATTTATACATAAAATTTTTCAATAAAATGTAGACAGTATTTTTCTCCTCGTTTCAAAAGATAAGTGTGCAAAGTTTCATGGAGATCGGATAAAAACTATTGATTTTTATTAATAACAAACAAACTAACAGACAAACAAACAAACATACATTCATCTTTATATATATTGATTACAGTCTAATGATACATGAGGTCAAATATTGTCATTTGTAAAGGTGGAGTATTGCGAGACAGTCATCTGTGACCAACTTATTTATGAAAACTGTGTATCTGTTCCGTATAACACGATGTTACCATCTATAAGGCTGTGATTGTCCCAGCAGCACAAATATTTCGTCCACCTGACCCGCCTATTTTAGATGTTTGTTCGAACAGCCAAAGACGCAGAAAACTGATTATCCCATCAAAAACGTTGAAATGACCTCAGTAGAAAGTGTATGGGCCGGCCGAGCGTGCTGGGTGAACAGTTAGCGTTCTGGCCTCGCATTCGGGAGGTCGGTGGTTCGAATCCCCGTCCGGGCATCCAGATTTGGGTTTTCCATGGTTTCCCCAAATCACTCCAGGCGAATGCTGGGATGCTTCCTTCAAAAAGGCCATGGCCGAATTCCTTCCCGTTTCTTGTCCCCCCGTCCCATCCCGCCTCTAATGACCTTAGCCGTGGACGAGGCGTAAAGCCATAGTAAAAAAAAAAAAAAAAAAAAAAAAAAAAAAAAAAAAAAAAAAAAAAAAAAAAAACTATTCTGCCATCTCAATCCCGTATTTATATCCTTATCGTTTTCCACAACTATTTTGCATCCCCTCCCATTCTCAAAGCTTTGTGGACAGACTATAAATATTATTCCAAAAAGGAAGGTTTAACAGTCAGTGGACGGAACACGCAAGCTGCTAGATGTGGCTGGTGTAGCGATTGACAGTGAAGCAAACTAATGTTTGAATATTAGTCGCACATTCGATGAGGAAGTCTTCAGGCAGGAAACTATCCGTATTTCCTTCTACTGTGATTGTGATCTGCCATCAAAATAAAACTATATTTTCCTTCGTTAGAAGCTAGACAAAGGAGTAACAAAATAATATAATTGTAAAGGTTTAACAAGAATACTGCTGGATTAGATTTTTTTACAAATTGATAACTGCAAGTAATTATCCCGTTTCGATGTGTGCATAACTTTTAAATACTAGGCACTGTGATGTGCTGCAGAAAAATTAAACAAGAATCGTTTATTACCCCTAATCTCGCCTATTAAACAATAATATTTTTAAAAATATCCTAAATCAGTTTTCAGATATCGCTGTGATAATAACATACTGATCTGTGGTTTTATGAACGACGATTGAAAACCATGCCTTTCATATATTCATTATACCTGTCAATACAAAATAATAATAATAATAATAATTTCTGTATATTTCAAAATTTTATTTTACAGTATTTTGGAATTTAATTTTCACCTCTGCAAACTTCACATCAGTTCTTCTTTTTTATATACTAACCATTTTTAATATTTATAGGGCTAAACGCCTTGTTACTGTCGAGGTAAATAAATATTGGAAAGAACTGTGAACAAAGATTACAAAACATGTTGATCAATGCCTACCAGTGGAATCATCCTGGCATTAATCTGCAAACGTTTTGAGAAAACATGGAAAAACGAAATCTTATTGCCGACTGGAATTTGAACCGGCTCAATAATTCTTCTCACTTTGGGAGACACCATGGCATTTTCTGCAAGCAAGAATGGTCTTGGAAAAAGACCGCTGTCAGTCTTACAGTTAATGACGTTGGCTAATTTCATATGCAGTCGAGCTTTTTAAATTCTTATGCCTGCATACTGAAGGAAATGGATAATTGCTAGTCAAACTGGAATAAGCTGGATTTGTAAAAGCAAAACGATGTTATCTTCGAAAAACTAATTGAAAGGGTTACATATGTGGTTATAAAAGTGGGTATATTATGTTTGTTTCCGGATTCATGAGAAACGATGTGATTAAGATATGACATCTTTACTTGATCAAATATTTGTGCGTCTACGACTAAGCTGAAAAAAATATATATATTAGAAAAAGATTCATGGCCGCGTCAGTCTGTAATTATTGTTCCTATATATCTATATGTCAATTAAAAAAAACTGAGCGTAGTTGACGAACGATAATGTTCTGGCCATTGAGAGGATGCGGGTTCAAATCAGCTTCTGGCCATCCAGATTTAGATTTTCTACAGTTTTCCCATATCACTGCAAGCGAACGTTGGGATAGTTCCATCAAAAAGCCCATATTCCCGTCTCCCATGACCTCGAAGTCGAGAAGTCAAGCTGGAAACAAATTTAAAAAAGTTCAGAAAGCCCTGGTTCCTCGAGGATATATGGTTCTACTCCTGTATAATTCTTTCGCATGTTATCTGTGTGAGACAACAAACTCAGGTAGCAACATAAGCAAATTAGTTGAACGAGGAAGAGTAAAATCGCATGCCTGAAATGTCTGATAATTTCCTTGTTGTGTGGGCCTATTTAATTGTCTTCCGTGTTAGCAAACCACGACAGCAGACACATTCACAAAATCCTTCGCTAGAGTCCCGACCAAGATACTTAAGCTGGCGCTAGCAATGTAGGGGCTAGAACACTGACATCGCATTGTAAAGGCCTTCTGCCATATCCCTTCCAAACCATTACCATTTCGGATAGGTGCAATGCACCCTCCGCCACACACTTTCAGTGAATCGCGGAGTAATAATAATAATAATAAAGGCCACGGATTCGAGTTCTTCCTGCTTTTGAATGAGTGTAGTGTTCGCCTTGTGTTGATTTCACACTACAATGCCACCTTACCTCAACAAAGGCTGACACAATCGTCAGCTGGTTAAATGTTCAAAGGCACCGAAGGTCATAAAATATTTAGATCAGCAGATGGAGGCAGATCAATTTTCAATAACGTGCACTTCCAGGTTTTTTTTTTTTAATAGCTCCATTATTACGGAATATTGATCAATTCATTTCGTAATCAAATAGTGCAAGTAGAACATTGCAAGATTCAATGAGGGTATGCTGAAGTCAAAATCCTCGAGAAGCAATTCTCAGAAATTTTTAATGACTAATTCATATTAGTTCAATGTTTTTTCAACATTTTCGTCGGTCTTCTAACTATGATCAAGTAACTTTAATAATATGTTATATGAGGTGGTTTCTGTAACTTTCGGCAAATGGCTGTCACTGTATTTGTAGGTGCTCGTGATTCGAAAATGTGCACATTTCGAGTACGGATGGTCATGATCACAAACCATATAAGAGCAAATTCTACTGAACAAGTGTTCTTCACTTCCTCAGAGCCACTGGTAAATAAACACTTCCTCGAAACGTTTGTCAGGACGGTTACTTCCTCCTTGCGTCTGAACTGAGCCAGCAGGAAGATTTTCTCCTTACGAAATAACCACACATAATGTTAAAGAGATTAAATCCTATACACTCAACTGAAATTAAATACCCCTCCCGTGTGCACTAAAGAGCTTCAGTACAATACTCCTTTTTCCAAATTTTTTATCCTAATATGTTTTGAGAACTTAGCTATGTTACTAGCTGGCACGAAACAAATAATATTTTGTGTGAGATGAGGTGAACCTGTGAGATATTTTTGAAGGATATTTTGCCTTTTGGTTCAAAGAAAAATGTCTTTAAATTTTTAATAGCATTCCTCCCGAAATCCATTCATCCAGCTAAGCCGTTTTGTGTGTTTATCCTGTGTATTGATGTATTTCCAAATGCTTTTTGCTCATACAATTGAAAGACGACACAAGACATACAACACCTATTTTAACACCCATGCCCCTGGCCATAATCGCACCAGTGACCGAGAGTCCCGGTAACGCACAAGCCATCCCATTCGGAAGAACAGGGGTTGAAATCCGTATTTAGATATTGCATGATTAATCGAAATCACTCCGAGAGTGCTGGGATGATTCTCTGGTATGGCCATGGCTGAATTCCTTCCAGAAATATGCCCCCAGTCCTTTTTCCCCTATAATGATTTCGATGTCGACCAGCCCTAAAACACCACCGAACTAGAGACTCTCCACATGTGGAAATAGAACTCTAGACCTTTCGCTACCATTCTCGGCCGTTGAATAAGATAAATCCAACAAGGAAAAGCTCCAAAACACACCACAGAGATGTAATTATTTTTATTTGAGAAATTATTTTTTGCTTCTAGCTTCACATCTAATTGAGGCCTGGGGCCAAGTAATCGAGAGGAATTTGGCCATGGCCTTTTGAAGGAACAATCCCGGCATTCGCCTGGAGTGATTTGGGGAAACCATCTAAAATGCTTACCTGGATAGGTAGATGCGGTTTCGAACCCAAGTCCTCCCGAAAGCCGGATTAGAGTGATACCACATACCTACCACGTTCTTTTTTTTTCCGTCTTCTTCATATCTTCGACGCCAATGTGATATGAATGCTGATGGTGTTGGAAACTAGGATCGGGTAAGAATTTAGGAACTTTTCTGGAGTTCAGCTGGGGAGATTTACGAAAATCATGGAATTAGAAAATTGGATGCCCAACGGGATTTGAATTCGCGTCCTCTCGAATGTCAGGCAACAGTGTTACCTATAACCCATCGGGCTTGGAAGGCAGGAAGTAAAGCTTGACAGAAAATTTTATAGAATCATCAGTGTTAGTTAGAATTAAAGAGAGATATGAAAGTTTTCCTACTTCCATCTTCCAGATTTAAAATGTGGATCCGCTAATTCACATTGCAGGCGGATTTATGTATTTATTTGTTGTTCTTAATTATTATTATGACTACTAAAACTGTTGCTACTGCGTTCAAATTTAGCTTACCTTCTAAATATGGTATGATGTTGGCAGGTGTTAATATTCCGCATCATTTAATCATCTAGAAATAGTTTATTTATATTTCGTGACATAGTTTACCATTAGAGTTCTTTCGTAAATGCTCTTTCTACTAACCCTTAACCTTTGTGTGTATTTGTCACACACAGTTCTATAACGCTGCAGCTCTAGAAAGTGTAACTAAGTCCATTCAAACTCTCTTATTGGTTTTCCGTGCGTAATTTAGCGGTTTTTTTTCGGTATTCGCCATATAATTGCGTTTGCTGACGAATTGTTAACTGTTTATTCGAGGGGAAAAAAATACACAATGGTTATCAAAATTACGAAAAAAGTGTTATCATCTCTCTATGATCAATCGAGTTGGTTATTTCAATAATTATTATGACTAAAATGGTGATATTCGTGATTATTTTTACTGTAGAACTCCGAACTTTGCCTCTGAGCGTCTGCGAGTATCTTGAATCGCGGGCTCAGTTTTTTAGTCTTGAGTAAAGTGCTGGGTATGAGAGGTCTATTTTATCATGAATTTAGTGTACCACCTACCAGTTATGCTGTCCCATGCGGTATTCGTGTCTAGAACGAAGCATAATCGAAAGGCGAAGGGTCTCGCGAATTCTGTCCCCAACTGTACATGCACCAACAAATGGTCACAGTAAAAAAGAGCCCAAAAAAACAGATTCTGGGGAGAGTTTGAAACAGAGATGGCCAAAATTCCGAAAGATGATGCGAAAATTTTGCCTGCTGACTTCAACGCACAGATTGGCAGGGAACGCAAATACAAGAAGACAGTAGGAGATTACCCTGCACACAAGTTCACCAACAAAAATGGCTCACGACTTATTGAGTTATGCCAGAAAAACAACCTCAAAATTATGTCAACTTCACTTCGAAAAAATCTCCAAAAACAAAAAACATGGCGATCACCCATCCATCATTTAGGGGAATTTCAGATTGATCATGTTGCAATATCGTATGACTATCAAAAATAAATTCACGATGTACAAGTACGCAGAGGGGCAAATATAGATTCTGATCACTATTCATCCAGAATAAAAACTGAATTCACACCCAAAAGAAAATTTAACCGAAAACCACCAGTGATTCCAAAATTCGATCTATACAAAATCAAAGATTACAAAATGAAAAAAAAGGGAAGAACCTGCGGAAGACTGGCAGAAATTTCGGACTAAAATAATCCAAAGAACTGATACATCTTCACAAAAAACCAAAACACCCTTGGTGGAATCAAGAATGTGAGGCTGCACTAGAAGAAACAAAAAAAGCATTTCAAAATTACAATTGCAACAAATCTGAAGAAACACACAAGAAATTTCTCGAGTTCGCAAACAAACATCCAAGATTTTAAGACAAATCAAACGAAAATATGTCAAGACCAACTACAGACAATCGAAGACAACTTAAAAAATTACAATACACATGATTTCTACAAGACCTTCGCGAACCAAATACAAGGGTACTCACCACAGAGCCTATGGTTTAGAAAACGAAATGGTAAACTTGCACTAACAAATAAAGAAAACTGCCAAGAACTGGCCACTTATTTTTCACAGCTCTTAAATTGTCCGCAACCCAAAAAGAGGTTTCCGAAAATACAATCTGAAATAACAACAGAGAACTCATCACCACCAACACAAAAAGAAATTTATGGACATATAAAGAAACTTAAAAATAACATAACGTCAGGAGAAGATGGAATTGTAGCCGAACTTTTAAAAAATTTAGGTCCAAGTTCACTCAAAGAAATTACACAAATAATCCAAAACATTTGGCAAACTGAAAAAATCCCAGATGATTGGAAGATTACTCTCATCCACCCAGTACATAAAAAAGGTAACAAATCAGATGTAAACAACTGTAGAGGGTTCTCCCTCCTACCAATCATGTACAAAATTCTTTCAGTCTGTATTTTGAAGAGAGCACAAGAGCAGTTAGAACCTAAATTAACAGAATATCAAGCAGGATTCAGACCAAACAGACCCTGAACAAATTTTCAACCTCAAAATTATAATCAAATTGCGAGCCCTAAGACAAGGCATACGACTCAATAGACAGGCCTTCACTATTCCAAATTTTAGAAGAAAGGGGACTAGATCCAAAAACACGAGAACTCATAAAAAAAAACTCTAATTAGCACTAAATCTAAAGTAAATTCATGGGAGAAATTTCACAACCCTTTGACATTCAAACAGGTGTGAGACAAGGCGATGGGCTCTCTCCTCTTCTGTTCAATGTCGTTCTAGACGAGGTTATGGAGAGAATGGGAGAAAGAACTCAAGAAATGTAACTGTAGGAAAACAATTCCACTTGGTTTCCCCAAAAACAACCTCTATTAACCATACCTCGCTTTTGCGGATGATTTGGTGATACTACCAGAAGATGAAGAGACTGCCATCAAACAGCTTGAGACACTCAAAGAATGTGCAGAAAAAGTAGGATTACACATCTCATTCGAGAATACTGTATTCATATGTTCAAAGACAGAAATAGCAAGACTGAGAACAAAATATGGTAAAATTAACTGGGTTCCATACTTTAAATACCTTGGAGTATTCATCGAACCGACAGGCCTTGAGAAAACTCACAGCAAAATCGCCTCCAAAAAGTAAAAAAAGCATTAGGGTTAGTCCAAAATCTCTACAACAAAAAATCTAAGTCAAGACAGACGAAAATTCGGCATTACAACACAGTCATAAAACCAACAGTCCTCTATGTAAGTGAAACATTAACACTTAACAGAAAACATGACCTTGAAGAAATTAAAAATGTAGAGAGAAAAATCATTAGAAAAATTTTAGGAGCAAGACTCACTAAAGATGGTTACAGACTACAATCAATCAACAGAAAAGTTTTCAAACATCGAAATAGACGTCAAGAAAAGGCGAATGAAATTCTTTGGTCACCTTAAGAGATTACCAGAAAGTCGATTGACAAAAAAGATAATAGATTATCTAAGTTCACTCAAAAATCCAACACCTTGGCTGAATGAAATTCGGAAAGATCTTAAAAGTGCAAGCATAGGAGCAACAGACATCTTAGAAAGAGATACCTTCAGACACAAAGTAGACAAATGGGAAGTTATAACTGAGCAACCAAAACAAAAACAATAGAGGCCAAAGTGGTCGGAAGAACGCAAACAAGCTTTCTCGGAAAGAATGAAAGCCTATTGGAATAATAAGAACTCGGAAGAAAACTTGATTCGGTTATTTGCATACCGTCTTCCATTTATTGGGAGAGTTCTGCAATAATAATAATAATAATTTATGGAAATAGTGATAATTTTGTCCTTTAAGGGTTGAATTCTAAAAAGTTCCTTTCTTAAAATATGATGCTACCATGGCGGAGACCTTATTATTTAAAATTATATATCAAAAGAGTGGCTAAAGACACAAAAATGCGTTGTAAAAATATTGATAGTTTTGCCCTTTAAGGGTCGAATTCCGAAAAATACTTTTCTTAAAATATTATTTGATCAAAGTGGAAACTTTAATTTCTAAAATAGCAAATTTCTCAATTTTGATTAGATATCAAGGGAGATAAATAGGTAGTGACAAAAAAAATTATGAAAATAATGATAATTTTGTTCTTTAAAGATCGAATTCCGAAAAATTCCTTTCTTAAAATATGATAAGACCACGGCGGAGACTTTAATCTTTAAAATGACACTTCATTTATCTATATCGGTTAAATAAGATGGGAGTAAATGGCTCGTGACACAAAAATGGGTTGCAGAATTATTGATACTTTTGCCCTTTAAGGGTGGAACTCCAAAAAAATCCTTTCTGAATACACAATGTCACCAAAGCGGAATTCTTAATCTTTAAAATGATACTTCATTTATAAATTTCAGTTAGGAATGCAGGGAGATGAATAGTTCGTAGTGCAGAAAACTTTATTTTAGAAATATTGTTTTGTGATTTCAAGCAATAATATCTGAAATAGACCTGATGAAGACAACCGAGCAGGTTGTCGAAACGTCGTAATTTTACAACACTATCTGGCTGCACTCCCGTGAAGAATTCACTGCATCAATACGCCGGGTAAGTCTCCACTCTCATATTGACATTTTTGCCCATTAAGGGTTTAATTCCAAAATATTCCTTTCTTAAAATATGATTTGATCAAACTGGAGACCTTAAGCTTTAAAATGATCTCCCAATCATACATTTCTGTTAGTTATCTAGGGAAATATTAGCTCTAAAAAAAAAAAAAACCTTTTAGAAATAATATATACGATTCTTGTTTCACGGTCCGTGTCCTCCCAAACAACAGCAAGTTTTGGCTTAAGGGCGCGTCAACGGCATGGTCATTAGCGCCCTAACTAATACCAAAAATGACAACGTGGCATAAAATACAATTGCCACCTGTGTGGCCGACCCCTTTACAGTCGGCCACACAGACAGCAGAATAAAATAGGATTCTAAAATACGAACTGAAGTGCCGTCTACATGGGCAACTGTAGAGAGGTCAGCCACACAGATGGCAAGGTAAAACATAATACAGGAACTATGGCTGTATAATGGCCATCAAGAATAAAATTGAAAGGTTGGCTGTATAAGGGCCAACCAAATCAAAAGAATGAACTACATGTCTGGCTGTATAAGGGCCAGACAGATATATGGTAAAATTTAAAACATAAGAATGGTTCTTGTATTGATGGTTGTAAAATACCAACAATCCAATCTAAAACCTAGGCCAATCTGCCCAAAATTTTTGAGACAAGACCAGCCAAGCTATAAAACTTTAAAAACTTAGCCACGTTATCACTGTCATCGTTTAAAATAAGGGACAGATCGTTGGCTAAGCCAACGTCTGCCCTTAAATCTAAAAATATCACACATTCACTTAAAATGTGGTGCACCGTCTAAGGTACCCACAAGCATCACATTCCGGAGGGTCCTCTTGGCGAAGAAGGAAACCATGAGTCAGAGGACAGTGCCCTATACGGAGGCGAGTAAGGAGAACTTCATCCACCCTCGCCCGCTGGAAGGAACTGCTCCACGGCTGAACGGTCGGTTTGACCAGCCGGAGCTTATTATGCTCTACTTCCAGCCACTGCCTCTGCCAAGAATCAAAAACAAATCTCTTTGCCACCGAGGCAGGGTCTGACTTTGGGACCAGATCACAGTCAGTTCTGACCTTGTCGCAGGCTAACGTGGCCGCTACATTAGCTGCCTCGTTCCCCGATTCCCACACTGCCCGGTACCCAGCAGAATAAAACCTCATTTACACAAGATTGGAGGGAAAGGAGGGCGTCCTGGATTAGACGGTCTGCTGGGAACATGGTTGCTAAAGCCTGAATACAGCTAAGGGAATCACAGCATATGATGTACTTCATACCGCGGCTTACCTTCATATGCTGGAGCGACTTTAACAGGGCGTAACATTCCTCAGTGTAAATGCTGCACCTGCTATTAAGCTTGTATTTGTAAGTCACTCAAGGGAACACGACGGAGCAGCCAACACCGCTATCCTGCTTAGACCCATCTGTATATACCGAGGTAAAGGTGTGATATTGATTTAAAATATCTGTAAAAATATTAATAAAAACACTGTCAGTGGTTAACAGTTTGTTATGCCGGGACAATTCTAAAACTGTTCTGGGCCTCTTTAAAAGCCAGGGAGGAGATTTACTCCAACCCTGGTGATAAAAAGAGGGACACTCAAATCCGTATTGTTCTAAAATAGCCTTTGTACGGTAACTGAACGGATTGGTGGCTCTGTGCCGGTTGATATAGAGCCGCTCGTAGTTGTGATGTATAACTATGTCGTACTCGGGGCTACCAGGTGTTATGGCAACGTGCAGGTAATGTCCCACCATGAGGAGTCGCAGGCAGATGGTAAGCGGCGGCTCGCCCGAGTCATCACAAATGCTGACAATAGGGCTGGTGCGATATGCACCCGTAGCGAGCCGAATTGCAGCATGGTAGACAGTATCCAATATACGGAAATAGCTGTACAGTGCCGAACTATACACGACACAACCGTATTCCAACTGTCACCATACTAAGGCTCTGTAAAATTGTAGCAGTCCGCTGCCCCATGACCTGCCACACAGTCATTTTAAAAAATTTAGAGTTTTTGAGACTCTGGCTTTCACATCTTTGAGATGTGGTAGCCAAGTTAACCTGGCTAAGTTGTCTAAAATGAGGCCCAGAAACCGAACTGTTTCAGTAAAATGTAAAACTGTATTCCTCAAGATAAGTTGGGGCTCTAGTAAAAGGCTTCTGCTACGAGTAAAACGTACACACCAGGTTTTCTCGGCAAAGAAACGAAAACCGGTGTGCACTGACCATTCATCCAGACTATTCAGCGTGAGTTGCAGCTGCCGCTCTGCGCTTCTCAGGCTAGACGATGCAAAAAAAATTAAAAAATCATCCACATATAAGGAGTACCCTATAGGATTCCTTATTATGGCTGAAATGCTATTAATAGCAATCGCGAAAGGAGTCACACTTACAACTGATCCTTGAGGAACACAGTTTTCCTGAATAAAAAGATCAGATACTTTACTGCCGACTCTGTACCGGAAGTAACGCCCTCATAAAAACGATTTTAAAAAAAGGGGAGATTTCCCAAAAATCCCCATTCATGTAAATGCTTTAAAATAACATGCCGCCAAGTAATATTGTAGGCCTTTTCAATGTCGAAAAAAAACACCCACAATGTGTTGGCTGCGGATCCATCCTGTATGGCCGCTTCCAGCAGGATCAGGTTGTCCAAGGTGGAACGGAACTTCCTGAATCCACACTAAAAGTGACTCAGAAGGTTTTGTGATTCTTGACACCAGACGAGGCGGCGATTCACCATCCTCTCCAGCGTCTTCCCCACACAGCTAGTAAGGGCGTGTAAGCTACCTTACTTTTATATCTTTAATAATCGGCTAAAAAGCGACGAGAAATAGGGTTAATGTTACTACACGGTACCGCAGCTTAGAAGCAAATTCACAATGCCTTAAAGTCAGAAAAGTAGAGAAACAGATAACAATAATAATAAATAAACATTTTATAGTAGATCACTTTTAAACTCACCTAAATAAGCGTAATCCTTAACCATCCAAAATTATAAACAACCAAGTTGGGTTACGTGATCATATCACTAATTTTTCCAATTCGTTCGAGCCTGTAAAACACTAGTGCAATAATAATTATACTAATGAGAGTAAAATTCACTGATAATTTGTAGTTTTAAATAGGTTAAAAATAGTAAACATGATTTTTTTTAAAACAATGAGCCCTCTGTACTTTCCAATAAAATATTATAACTTGAATAGGTAATTTTCGAGCTTGAAAAGTAGTTTTTATGCCACTAAATAATATTCCAACTAACATTTTTTAAGTTTAAAGTAGTTGCCAGTCGTCTAATAAACGATATAAGTAATTTTAAAGTCGCAATATAAAATGACAATGTGATCACTTCTAAATTGAAATTACGTACTTTTAAAGCCACTTCAGTAACTAAAAACACTTGCAGAATTAAATAAATTAAAGGAAAGCTCAGTAAATAACATTTTTGGGAAATAAGTAGTAAATAAGAAAATAATAATTTCATGCAGAATCGGAAGACAAAGGTTTTAACTCTGTATTTTGAAAATTAATAACTTTTGGAATACTTAACGGATTTTAAAGAAAGTTAGCTCATTGGAATCAGCAGTCATGTAAGAACATTTTTGGAATAGTTTAAACTAAAAATTATAAACTTGAAAAACTTACTCTGTAAGTCAAAATAACCACACAATTTCACTAACGAAAATAAATTTTTTACAAGGATTTGACGAAATTTGAGACTAAAACCCACAAATCATAAAACACTTCTTAGGAGACGGTCTACACTTAGGGATTTTCTGAGAGCCCTCTGTTAACATATTTTTCTTGAACATTTTTTGTTTTCGGTAGTAAGATGCCATTCTGATAAAAGGAAGTGCGGGTTGGACGGCTTCAGAAGACGATAGATTTTGGTGGCATATGGACGTGTTGTTGGAATCAAGCGCGTTGTGGCGTGGAGTATCGTGGGAAGACTTAGAAACCGGAAGTGATGATGAAGCTCTTCAGGGAGCCCTTGTCGAAAATTTGAAATACATGTGAACAGTTGGTAGGAGAGTGTGAATTTTCTGTTCGGGGTTCGGCGGTCCTGTTTTGCTTCATTTCTTGCAATTTACGTGTGATGAGTAGTCTCATGCCTTAGCTAACTGCAATTTATGTAACATGTGGAACTTTGTTAAGAATACATTACTTTCGTGATCTGAACTTCAAAACTTTTCATTTCTAAACTAAAACCTTTCTTACCTAGGGTTTATTTAGGTAAGTGGCGGTCGATTCTAGCCAGCAGTTAGCGATTTCAGAAGGTTAATCACGGTTTCTGAAACATTTATCAAACTTTATCAGTATTATGAAGGTGCATCAGTTTAGGTGAAGAAGCCGATACACACCCCGGCTAAGCCCCTAACAGGCGATGCTACGATAACTACCTGGCAACAACTTATCATTCCCAGGTTTTAAAATAGGGATGACTGTTGCTTCTTTCCACGAGTCGGAGAAGAATCCCTCGGTCCATATATAGTTAAAAATATCCAGAAGGTACTCTTTAGCATCATTATTAAGATGCCTCAGCATCTGGTACTGGATCAGATCAGACCCTGGAGCAGTGTCTTTAGCGCTGTTCAACGCCGACTCGAGCTCCCAAAATGTAAATGGCCTGTTGTAGGCCTCTGTATCCAACGAATCGAAGCACAGCACATGCCTCTCGGCAGCAATCCTTCGTTGCTGGAACCGAGGATCGAAACCGGCAGACGAAGTTATAGCATCGAAATTCTCTGCCATCAGTTGCGCTATGCTTCGTTCGTCGGTGACTACACATCCAGTAATCCAGATACTGGTGGGCGGGAATACCTTCCAGATATACGGCGGATGGACTCCCATACTTTCGAAGATGTTGTGGAATGATTAATAGTGCTCACAAAGTTCTGCCATGACCTTTTCTTGCTCTCCTTAATAACACGACGCGCCTTAGCTCTTGCAATACAGAACGCTGCTAAGTTGTCAGCAGTTGTTTATAGGGCATAAAGTAAAGACGATAATAGAGTTTATTTTTTATAGTTTTTTTGTGCACTATAGGGTCTCTAGAGTCCATGAAAAAAATGAAAAAAACTGTTTTTTGAAATCAGTTTTTCAAAAAAAGGGTGGTACATATATGTACCAGTGACCTATTGGTGACAACAACATTTCATTATGATCACTGGTACATATGTGTACCATATCAAAAATACTCTCAATTTCAGGGAATACAAATTTATTTTTCTAAATTCTTATACACAAAGACACAAGTGTTAGGCTACTCATACTTCACAGTAACATTCACATTCAAATCGAAATATAACAAATACTATTTTATTATGAAATACAAAAGAATATTACAACATACAAAGCAAGTAAATAAAAACAGCGGCAATACCATCGAAACACTACTTAGATTTATGGAATAGAAGAAAACATGATTTGCAAAACCCAATATTGCAAGTGTTGCAAGACATTGTAATATGCTTCTGCACAGCTTTGGTGAGACAGTGAGCACACTTTTGTCGTGTCAGTCCTAAAACATTCTCTAACCACACTTTCGATTTCAGACTGTCAATGATTTTCAGTATCGGAATCAGTGTCATCACTATGGTCCTTCTGACCCACTTCATAGTTCGGGTCATTTACAGAATCGTCAGATGAGATATCACCATCATTACTAACATCATCTGTACTTGTTCCTGGATTGGTGGTGTTATCAGACTCTTCTTCGGTGTGATGTCTCTTACATAGAGAGCCCCTGCAACGAACTGGAGAAACATCCTCTGTATCTTCATCACCGCTATCTTCAGAATCATAAACCTGGTTATTCAACATAGATTCCAGGAGTTCTTGGAGTCAGACCCTTCATAATCTAGAAGAAAGAAAAATCATTTTCGTACCATCATTTTGTTTTCCTTCAGCATTATCTTAGTGTAAAACATAAATGCAATGTACTATACGTTATCACATACCCTATTTCTCTAAATATAATACAGTAGTATCAACAATAAAGTAGATTGCAGATATCATCAGAAAAAATAGTTTCAAACATTGTAACAAATTGAGATTAGAAAGTGATTTCATATGTATAAGCATTGTATTCGTATATATTTACATGCAACAATACAACATGCAGTTAAATATTCATTATACATAATAATGAATTCATACTTACATCAAGTTACTTCCTGACTTCTTTGTTTCTTCTGTTATTAGATCAAAACTTTCCACCTCCACGATGTCCCTCCAATAACAAACACCCTAAACGAGCAGTGGTACCAATGTGTACCATTTAGATATACATGCACGATTCCATTTGGTCTTGATGTTACCAGGCTCCCCCATAGATGCAGGAGAATTCAGTATTCAATGCTTGATACACTGACACAGTGGTACTCTTTTGCACCAAGAACTTATGAAGCAGTAATTTTAAAAAAGTGGTAGATTATTGTACCAGTACCCTATAAAGGGTTAAACCGGTGCAACGCACTCCTGCGTCCCTGAATAGCGGAACAACATTCGGCGTTCCACCAGGGAACGGGCGTTCTTCGCAGCGTTCCAGAGCAGTTCGGCATGGAAACGCCAGCCGCCTGGTGAATCGCGTCCGTGAAGTGATTCACCATCTCCGTGATTCCTTGGCAAGGCCGGAGACATAGTGATCGGCGATATAGCCTCCTCCACGCTCAAACTCTATGTGCATCCATATAGGGAAGTGGTCACTTCCATGAAAATCGCGATCCACCTCCCAATGCACGGAGTCCACAATCGAATGGGGAGCACAGAAGACGTACCGGGAGCAGGGGTGAAATGAGTTATTTTCCCTGTATTTAGGATACAAATTTCCTCCTGCCCTATCAATCTACCAACCACCCGGCCCCTGGTGCAGTCAAAGGTGGAACCCCACAACGCACAATGGGCATTAAGATTTCCCAAAAGGAGAAAGGGCCGAGTGAGTTGTCTTGTAATGCCAAGCAGGTCATCATAGGAGACAGACAGACTGGGTGGCAGATAGAGAGAGTATACGGTCAGCTGGATTGGACCGTGTATTTTCACCGCTACTGCTTGTAATGATGTGGTAAGAGCAACGGGTTCAGAATGGACGGTGTTTAGGACAAACACCGCCACTCCCCCTTCGCTCGATCACCCTCGGTATCGTCTTTCCTGTATAGGTTGTAGCCTCTCGGCACCGGTTGGTGTGTCGGTCTAAAATTTGTATCTTGCAGACACACACACACTCAAAGGTTTAAACCGTGCTAAGAGTTCTACTTCATGTTTGTGAACCTGAACACCATTCAGGTTCCACTGTAGTATGGGAGCAATCTCACCTATTCAGACTCACCGGCCCCGAGTCGGGTGGGTCATCGTCCGGTGACTGCTGAGGAACGGAACCAGGTTCGTCCACCAGCATTTGAACATCTTCATGGTCCGAAGATGATTCCCGCTCTGCTAAGGCCTCGGATTGCGAACCTATCTTTCACCGATGCCTTTTCCCCTTCTTCTCCCTGCCAGTTGGGGATCTGGGAGGAGAAGTGGGAGGGGACTTCACGAACATGGTGGGGTCCGCGTGTTTAAAATTCGAACCCCGAACCTTCTGAAATATTTACCATCCGCTACTAGCTGATGGCATTGTTACAGGTTCTTCTGTGCTTGTTCCTAATATTGTAGCCGAGGGAACCACGGCTGTAGCTACTGTAGCGGATGGTTGTGCCTCTGATGGTGGGACTGCTGAACCTACTGTCTTGCTGGTCGATTTTTTTTCTGCTTTACACCTCGTCGACGGCTTAGGATGGGACTGGGGACAAGGAACGGGAAGGTATTCGGCCATGGCAGCATTCACCTAGAGTGATTTTGAGAAACCATGGAAAACCCAAATCTGGATGCCCAGGCAGGGATTCGAGCCCACGTCCTCCCGAATGCAAGGCCAGAACGTTAACCGTTCACCGACCACGCTCGGTTTGCTGGTCGAGGTTGTAGACGTCTTAGGTGTTATGACCTTTGTGGCTTTGGCGCCACAATTGCATTGACATGAGCACGTTGTACTTGTGACCATGTCTGCAAAGGACGTCTGTGTAGCAACGCTTTCCTTCCGACTGGAATTGACAAGGTTTTGGCGAAGCTAGTAGCGAAGACGGGCGGCGCAAGCGCCTTAAACCTCTTCTTCTTCGCTTTGCCATAAGCAGGGCCGCCGAAAGCGGGCGTGCACCACACACGGACGGCACATCGAGGGGGGCAGTAAAACGAGTGATTGACAGTCGCCGCCTCGCGATAGTTACCACTCCAAAGTCGCCGCGTCGATTTGTAGCGTATTATATAGGGGGCAACCTTTTTATTTTTAGCTCAACAGCTGCTTCGGGCGGCCGGTAACACTCGGGATGGCAACGATGGGGGCGGCAAATAATGTTCGAAGGGGCATCTACCTCACAGTTTTTTAACCCGGTTCGGAAATTTCCTAAATCCACTACTGGCTGTAGTTAGACAGGGGGCAGCATAATCGGTATTGCACGCGGGCGCTCTAACAGCTAGCGGCAGTCGTTCCTTTGTTTTCAACTCCTGTATCTTCTTTTCCTTGAGATATAGTCGACACTCCCTGTTCCAGGCTGGGTGAGACTCGGAGCAGTTGACACACACCTGTGGGACGGTACAACTACTGCCTGGCTCATGTACAGCCTTTCCACATTTCCCACAGGTGAGGTTGCCCTTACACCTCACTTTCGTAGGCCCGAACCGTTGGCACTAAAAACAGCGCACAGGACCCAGGACATACGGACGGATATGCAGGTTCAAATAGCCATCTTTGATGGATTTAGGCCACGCCTTTAATCGAGTTAAGAGTTTTGTGGAGTTCGCACTTTACTGCGAACTCCCCGAGCTTCTCACACTTAAGGAGTAGGACAGCTCGCCGTGTCTGACCTTGAAGTTGATGGTTTTTTTTATAGAGGTTTGTTCCGTCCTCGTGATCCGGGCGATGAAGCCAAGATCTCCTAGGCACACAACGTTCCACCGCCATGCCCTATGGTGGTCGTTGAAGCATTACGGTGTGGGAAACTTGCGGTCGCTCTCAAGTTTCCAGCTCGTGCACCGCGGGTTCGCCAAACCCGTACCTGGCACTTGCGTATCAGGCACCTGCAGGGCCCAAACAGCAGCAGCAGATCCTCTGAACTCGGATGGTGGGAGCTTGCCTACCAATACATACTGGGCACAAGGCAACCTCCTGGTCTCAATTTGAGACAATACCCAGTCAGTACTTTTCCTTCTCTCTATCCTCTCTCCTTGTCTCCATCCCCAATGTCTAAATTGAACCTCCACATACAAGAGGTGATGTTTAACTGCATAGATTATTTTTTTTTTTTATTTTTTTTCGATTTTATTATGTTTACTTTTGCTTACTCAGATTTATGTTGTGAAGATTTTAATGTATTATTCTACTCTATTTGCATTGCTTAGGTAATAGATCCTCCTCTCCGTCTTCTATTTGGAATTTACTCCCACCATGTTCCCGACTTAGTCAATCTGTGGGTCAGTCTTCTACACCACCCTCCCTCCATAATGTTCTACTGTTGACAAAGAGCCAAGACCAGAAATAGTCATTGTTTTTCTTGTGTTGTGTGTTCACACTATTAAACCACCATCTAAGGAAAGCGATGGTTCATTTTGCTATCCTTTTTTTGTTAAATATAATTTAATTGTGATATTTTGAAGGTTATTCCCCTCTTTTAAGTTTATTATTATTATTTTAAAAAAGCTTACATTCTTTGAGTATTTTTTTTAAATTTAATTTTAGCTTCTTTCCAGTTCAGCATTCTGCATTTCCCTGAAAATGATAAAACTTAAGAGGTTTCATATTCAGCCTCCAAGCAATGTGAGGTACATTAAAAATTGCTGACAAATAATAATAATTAGAAATAATGAACTATTTAGGCTTCTTAGAGTCATGCTTGTCTAAGGATGTGAAGTATACTCAACAGGCATCAGTGGTGAATTGGTGACCCTTGTACTTATTGGAAGGAACCTATTGCAGCAGCGGAAGTAAAGTGTTGCTATCTGTCTGCAATTCATATAACTTATGTTCTTTATGATAACTTATTTTTTGTTTGTGCAATGTGTAGTTTATGAGACAGAAAACCACAAAGAATCTGCAACCAACATAGCTGATGCCCAGTCAGACAGGTGGGTATGCTGCATTTACATGAGGTTAAATTTTATTTAAAACATATTGTAAGCCTTAAAAATGTTTTAATAACAAGAAGAAATTAAAAAATAAGAAGGCCTACAGGAGAAAAAAATGAATGTTCATCAGTCAATGGTGAGGCAGATTTTGAAAATAATATTCGTACTTTTCTTAACAGAGTTCCCCAGTTGCCGAAGGGCCTCATGTATTTTTTTTTTTTAGATATAATGGTTCATGGCATGCCAATAGAGGAAGATGAAAGAAACCATGTGGTAGAGTCATTTCCTTTCATGTTGAATGATGATGCTTTCATCAATTTTATTTTTATAGCTTTGCCAGTATGAAGCAATGTGTGGAGTGATGAATTATAATTTTTTGCTCTTTTAACTTCCATATTTTTTTTTTTTTACAACTTAATGATGTCAAGGGGAGAAAGAATTGGGGGCAAGAAATGAGAAGGAATTTGACTGTGGCCTCATAAAGGAATCGTCCCGGCATTCGTCTGGAATGATTTTGGGAAACCATGGAAAACCGAAATCTGGGTGGTCACATTTGGGTTCAAACCCACTTTCTCCTGAATGTGATTCCAGAATGTTATCACTCGCTTACAACGCTCAGTTTGAACTTATATTCTTTTTGCCTTAACAGGGATATAAATCAAACCACAACTAAGAAATTTCTAGATTTTCGCATGACACAACTAGTAACTCATTCCATTCATGGGAAAGTTCAAGCAAAAATTTTAGATTTAAGACACGTATTTTTTTCATGAACTCAAGGTATGTATGCCCATATATTAGGAACATGATACTAATTACTTTTAATCTCTTGATAAAATGCACTGTACATTGAAGCAATCTAAAGAAAGTTTAAGTTTCGTTGTGGATTTTTTCTCATCTGTACTTGTTGCAGAATCCTCAGTAAAACAAATTTAATCCACATAGCTCATTTTAAATTGAAATTAAATGAAGTATTACAAAACTAATAACCACACTTAAATAGCTTAGTGACTGAACAAACATCAGTTGTTGGCAGACAGCTGTGACTTCATGTTTTCAACCTATGGACTCTTACCTTTATTGAATACAGTCACTGGTACCCTCATCGTCCTTCCCCACACTGTATTACTTACATCCACCTTCGGATAAAGGAAACAAAGAACATGCCGCGAGGCACTGAAAATAAGATAGGATAGGGAAAATAAACAGTTACCCGTCACTTACCACAGATGAAGGCAGGAGGGCGAGACACGTAAAAACACAAAAACGAATTTTGTGCAATTCGTTTTTGTGTTTTTACGTGTCTCGCCCTCCTGCCTTCATCTGTGGTAAGTGACAGGTAACTGTTTATTTTCCCTATCCTATCTTATTTACATCGACCTTCATTCTTACTGTGTTGTGACTGCTACATTCTACATGACTAGTGTTGTAAAAAAAAAAAAAAAACATGTTTCTTTTCTGGGACACGTTTTCCTTCGCAACTACTAAATCTCAAATTTGTAAGGCAGTTATCGTTTAAAATGACTGTTTAAGAGTTTATTCTAAGTACTTATCTTAGTTTAAAATCTATATTTTTCTGGTTCAGTAGGAAAAAAATTACGAAAATATTGGCAACATTGACTGAAATTTTCTTTTATGAACGGGGATTTACCGAAGAGACTAGGTTGCGCGAGAAGGAATCCCCATTCCCCATTGTTTGGATTGGTACTTCCTATTTGAAATAGTGCTGCCAGCCCTACAAATTTATCTGTAGACCTACAAATCTTTTAAAAACATTAGGAATTTAAAATTTATCTGCGGTTTTTTGCCTCTTTTTATTACTTATTGTGCTTTCCTTATTCATATACTTGTTAAACTCTCAGAGTATAGTGGTACTGACTCATTAAATTGTCAGGAATTATGAATCGTTTCCTTGCAACCGTTGGTATAAACCAACGATTGAAAAGAAGTAAAGCTCCTATTTTGTATTATAATAGATTTAAATTCAAACTTAAAAGATCATAATACAGAACTATTGGCGCAGTACTTATGCACAGTGTGTACTTTGCTCGCAATTTAAAATTGCAATCTCAAAATCTTTTGCGTACAATACAAGAACAACCAGTAAAAGAAAATTCAACTAACTATTTCTGAAGTTATGGATCTAGAGGAGACAGAAGAAGAGACAGAAAATTCCGACACCGACTGAACTAGTGTTGGTAGTGCTGATACTAGTGAATGTGGTACTGACATACAGGATGAATAAAATTATGTTACCTATATAGATACACTTATGAATCATTATGCGAGACATAATATGATTCAGTAAGATTTAAAACACACTTGTAAAATGGAAGTTCCTTAAATGAAACTATAATTTATCAAATATATTGTTTTCTGAAAAAAAAAATAGAAAAAAAACACGGATGATAGGTTTTTATTCATGTTTTTATTCACAAAGCAGAAAAAAACTTTTTTTTTTTTTTTATTTTTTTTTCAATTTGCAACACTACATATGACATGTAAATTAAAAACCTTAACATTATGTTTTTTCGTAAATTGGCTGTCATCTTGGATTGTTTTAAGAAAGTTTAGCCCATGTCAAACCATGACTTAATTCTGATCAGCAGAAATATAAATGACTGAAGTCAGTGGCTAAACAGGAAGTGACAAAGGCAAAAGAATACCATTACAGGAACATGTAATTTGAGCTAAATATCCCAGAAGGGGCAAGAAACATCTACCGGTAAACGAAGAGTCACCACCATTCAAGATATTGGGCATGTTATAACCATTAAGGAAGAAAACCAGAAACTATTACAGAAACCAACTGAGATCCTCAAAGGTTCGAAACAACACTTCAAAAATACCAGCATCGAAGAATTTCCACATCTACCAATTGCACCCAGGACTGGCACAAGCATTTTCGGACACCAGGTAAGCATTATTGAATCTCCCCACCGACATTTATATATATATATATATATATATGTACAGGGTGCGTCACCAAAATCCGGACAATTTTAAATTTAAATTTCCCGCCACATTTTTCTTCCGCCAGAGATCGTGTTTGGCGCTCTGCAGTGTCTAACGTTTCTAGTAAACAGTGGTAACCTCAAAATGGCCATGATGTTGAAGGGAAGTGCGGAGTATGATAAAAGAGCCGCGATTGTCGAAGGTCTTCGCGCTGGGCGCTCAGCATTTGAAATGATTCGGCTTGCACATGATCCACAGGATATCCCTATTGTTGCCAGAACAAAATTTCCTGCCAGTGTTCACGTGCTAAGTGTTGTGTCGAGCGAGGGTCATGTCATGCCCCCACATTTTTTAAAAAACAAGGAAACTGTGACAAAAGAAGTTTTTTTGAACGTTATTTCGAGTGTTGTGAAGCCGTGGATTGATGCAGTGGCGTCTGGAACTCCGTACAGTTTTCCAGCAAGACGGTGCACCAGCCCACACGAGCCATTTGGTTCAAAACTGGATGTCCGATAATTTGGACATGTTTTGGTCAAAGGAGTTTGGCCTCCAAACAGTCCCGATTTAAATCCTCTGGATTACTACGTTTTTAACGTAGTTGAAAGGATGTCCAACGAGTCTTGGCATCCAAACGTCGCATCATTGAGACCCGCCATTGAAGCAGCATTCGCCGCCATGGACTCGGCTGCATTACGTCGAGCATGCGACCGCTTCAGGCCGAGACTGGAGGCAGTTATTGAAGCTAAAGGGGAATATATTGAATAATTATTTTCTATAGAGGTCCCTGATAAACCATGCAAAAGTATTTTTTGTTATATTTAATATTTTGTGAAAAAAAATTGTTTCAAGAAACTCTTCGATTTGTCCGGATTTGGTGACGCACCCTGTATATATATATATTAAACTAAGAATTTTAATGCAAAAATGCTCAAAATCATGGGTTGCAGATTTTAAGATGTGTTTGATTTTTATTAAACTAGGAACCCAAGCTGGTAATAGTACCCGATTAACCACATAGCAGGAGGTAGCAAATGCTACGGGCCTTGCACCTCCTAGACCCCGCGCTGTCTTAATCTGGCCCTGCCTGGCAGGCTCCTTTCGGCGGCCCGGGCTTTGAGTACTTTTGCCCTGCTATACCCCCCCCCCCCCATCCCTAATGCCCCTACAGACCCTGTGTATGGCACAACTCAGACCATCACAGCTGTTGAAGTAGAGACCGCCATGAAGGAAGTGAAATATGGAAAAGCAACTGTACCAGAAGTAATCACATCGGAGGTATGCAAGGTGCTTGGATCACAGTAAACTCAGTTTCTAAAAGATCTTTTTAATGAGGCCACAGACAAATAAAAAGCTCCTTGTACTTAGCTCACTAGTGTTACAATACCCTTTTAGAAAGGAAACAGTGATGTGCTAGACTGCTCCAGTTATTGACCACTTCACCTATTCTGCCACAAAATGAAGATTTTTGAGCATATTGTGGATGTACACCTTTGAAGCACAGTTAAGATTGCCCCAAATCAGTGTGATTTCACGAAAAGCATAGGGATGATTGCCCTATTTATGACATACGTTTTTTGATGGAAAAGATATCTTGTTAAGAGAAAACCACTGCACATAGCTTTTTTAGATCTAAAAAGGGCCTTCAATAGAGTACCTTGAGATCTTATCCTGTACACACTTAGATGGTGTAACAGCCCTCAGACCTAAACTTTAAATGGAATTGTGTTATATGATGCATTAGCAGCAAGTTAGAGTTTGATTGAATATGATTTTGTATATTTGTATTGCAATTTACTGTAAATCGGTGTAAATGGACTTTCTTTTATTAAAAGAAATTATGTAAATACAATTTAATATGTTTAAGGGCAGAACTACACAAGAGAATTACTTAAATGTTTGTAATTTCAAGTATTAAGGTGAATTACGATATTTAAAAGATGATTTACTACAGTTTAAAATGATTTATGTGGATAATTCTGTGTTTAAATTTCATTTCCGATAATTTTGCTACGATTGTAAATGATTGTGTATTAATTTTGATTGTTTTTAATTGCTTAAGTATTGTTTAAGTTCAAGAAATATCTTTCAGAAACCTTTGTAATGTTCTAGAACTTTCGATGAAACTTATATAAAGTGAGCGGCAGAGACTCTGAGGCAGTTATACTTAGACAGTTTTTTGACACAGTTTACATCGGCAAAGACAGTGTGTGGCAGTATTGTCTTTCGAAGAAGTGTCGAATGTAATCGTTGGAGTTTGTGTATACATGTGACCACTTTCTTTGAAGTTGTGTTTTGCTTTACGTGAAGTAAAAACAAGTTAAATTTTAACTGTATCTTGGACTATTTATTTCATATAATAATTAAACCACGAGACACCTAATAATGGGATTTCAGAGGTATATGAAAAATGGATCCAGTTGCTATATCAGAATGTCCCCAGCTATGTTCGTTGTGCTGTAGGAAATTCTGACTCTTTTTCCCATCACAGTTGGTGTTCATCAGGGATCGGCATCGTCCCCACTCCTTTTGATCCTCAGTCTTGACACCATTGCTACAAAATTACTCACTCTACATCCCTGGACACTGCTCTATGGTCATCTGTGAGTCTCGTCAAGAATTGAAACAAGAAATCCAACAATAGAAAACTTCCTCAACAAACACGAAATGTGACTTAATGTACGGAAGATCGAGTATATGGAGTGAGAAGTTCCATGTGATGGGTCTGTTAATATTGACGGCATTGAACTGTGTAGTCATCTGAATTAAAAAACCTGGAAAATTAATTTGTTTGGATGGTCAGACACTCCCAGACGTCCAAAGCAGAGTCAACTCGGCCTGGGTGAAGTGGCGTCAGGTCACAGGAGTCATTTTTGAGCAGAAGGTACCACTGTACCTTAAATCAAAGATTTACAGAACCTTCATTTGAATAGAGGCACTGTATGGAACCGAATGTTGGCCAGTCACAAAAGTAATAAGTAATAGCTGCATGTCATGGAGCTATTGCCACAGGAACTCGCTAGATTGGACCGCCTCTGCAATGAGAACATTCGATTAGCATTTGATGTGGCTCCAATCTCTGAGAAAATGCGAGAGGGTCGTCTTTGAAAGTATGACCACACTTGGGCAGAAAACCATTAATAAATGAAGTTAACAAAATTGCAAAAATTTAACTTTTAAGTTAACCTAAAAAATCATTAACTTTCTTCTTAACATAAGTCCGTTACATTGGTATCTGAAGTATTTGGTTTGCTTGACTTGCGCGCCGCGCCAAGCCACGCCACGCTTGACCGTTCGGCGAGTTGAATAGTGAACAAATTAGGTAGGTAACACAAGTGCATGTGTGATGCAGATAGAATGGTTATGCTAGGCAAGGCATGGGTGTGAGCAGGAAAGCTAGAGTTTTTGAGCATTTCAATTTTAAGTCTGCAAACCTGCACTCACTACTCATATTTAATTCGATCGGTGATAGATTTTGATTTTTATAGTCTAACTTTTATTACCACCGGGGAAATTTCACTTTTTAATTGGTATTGGTTTGGTGTTAGCGACAAATTAAACTGACATTTGTTACATGATTACGTCAAGGAAACTGAACTCTTGAATCCATTGTGAAAGCAGCAACGCTAACAATAGCAACGAGAATATTAAAAATTCTTGGCAACATTTAAGCGATTATATTGCATTTAAAACAAGACTGGGAGAATTGATTTATGAATGCAAACTGTGCTTGCCTAAACTTTCTGCAATCAAGGCTCACATATCTAACTTAATAATCTTAAACAACATATAAAGAGAATATATGTATCCAAAAATGAACAATTTTAAGAAAAAACAAAAGCAGGATCAACTCGTGGGAAAAAAGAAAAATAATTCAAAGACTTCTTCAAGTTCTGTGGCTTCTTCTGTCTAAGCACCTGCTAGTAAAAATCTAGATCAATAAATAATTTGGCATCGTAGCTACCGGCAAGGACGTATTCCAAGCTGGTGTGGACCGATGTATTGTAAACCTTTCCATTGCCAACACGATTCCACTACATGTTGAAGAATCTGATGCGTTTGAGAAGCTGGTTAAAACGTTTAACCCCGGTAAAAACTCAGAAAGACGTTGGGTATATGTATTATTGATTCACATAGCACCTTGGTACTGCTTGCAGCAATACCTATTGCAATATGTAAACATCAGCTCCACTTTTGGATGGTTAACTTTTTAAGTAAAGGATTAACGATTAACGAAGTTAACTTTTGAATTAACTGTGCCCACCTATGGGTATGACCATGTACTACACAGCAACAACACTGAAGTTGTAAGAACAGCACTCGATGTAAGTCTGGAAGGCTGAAGACCACGAGCAAGACATGGGAAGTGCTGGCTGGATATCTTGCGGGAGGACATGGAACTAGTCAATGCCTCACCTGAAGATGCACAGGTTCAGCAAAAATGGAAGAAGAACTCCAGTAAAACAGACCCTGCAATGCGGAAGGAAAAGAGTGCTTTCAAGAAAACCGTAAACTAAATTTCATTTGACAAGTTATGTATCTTTATTGGTGAACTACTGCATTATTAGCCAAAAATTCTCTGATATATGCGTTTTCTATTTGTTAACTGAACTTTCAAAATTTTAAATATGTCAGTATCATTTTACACTTAATTGCGTATAACATAGCTGAAGATGAATAAATAATAATAATTACTAAACAGTGTTTCTTAGTTTAAGACACATTGCTGTCAATCTACCCATGAAGAACTTGATGAACCACTACAGCAAGGTTTGCATAATTCTTACACAACGAACATACAGTTGTGAAGCAACTAGTAGCCTTGTGAACTACATTTAGGAATCTGTGTGTATACTGGAGAGAAAGCCTATAAGAAACTCTTAATAAATGGGTCTCTGAGCATTAGGCTAAATATAAATTCTTATAACATTCCACCCATCATAAAACTACATGAATGGAACAGAAACTATACATAGAATAGAAATTCATCTTTAAAGCGAATTTTAATTATATATTTCTTATACACACTGCCTTACAAGATTTCTTTAAGTTTACATTGGCAGAATATGTTTTTCTCATTATTTACAATGGCATGCATAATATTTCTGGTTTATTTTTAAATAACAGCTAGCACCAGAAAGCAGTGAAGTGCATGTTATCTTTTCTTAAAAATGCAAAAACAGAAATAAATCAGATACTTTAGATACATAAATTCAATTAAATCACAAGGTGTATGAAAAATGTTCATCTATATTCCTAATTCACAAAAAAGTTTCTCAATACAAAACTTTTTCAAGGTTTTCAACTTACACCATGTTTTCACATTTATGTACCTTAGTGAAAGCTTAATAATGCTGCGGAAATAACCTTATCTATATAACCACAAGCAGTGTTGCTTAGAAGGTTACAATATCTCTCATAAATTAAACATATAATAGTCACTTAAAAGCACAAAATACAGTCTTCATTCTTCAAAGCTGTTATTGTTTTTAATGGCTAAGAATCTGAATGTTATAGATTGCAGTAACATTGTCATTAAAAATGAACAATTACATAAAACTTGTGCACACAATGCTTAGTTTTTATGGAATAATTCAATGTTAAAATTCCAGAAAATTTTCCCACAAAAATACAAGCACTGATGCCAAAAATTTCAAAAATGCTGACACTAAGTAGGAGTGTGATTGAATGTGTGGGCCTGCATTTGAACGCATGCGCGAAAAAGAAACACGTAGTTAAATCAATTGAAATGATCTGCATAATCTAGAAGCAAACTTAAAAGCATCAAATGCATTTCTTATGTATATTTAAGACAGTGTATACCCTTTGATATATTTTCACCAAACTGCCAAAGGCAAAGAGAATACTACAATATTCATTACATTATGTGCAGATAGCCAATAAACAAAAGCTACAGTAAAATATATGTACATGATGACCTGTGGCACATATGACAACCAAGTACAGCCCACATCTGTGCCATTCAACAGTTTCTAGCTAAGGGTTATAATTTAGACTAAAATAACCTTTTGCCCCCTTTAATAAAATGATATTTTAAAATGTGAAAGAAGATTTGCCAAATTCACATTCAATAAATGTGTATACTAAATTAATCAAACTTTAAAAAAGAAAGAAAATCTTGTGAAAGGATGATGTTCAAAATTTGTTCATTGTTAATCAACAATGAAAAGGATATAATTCAAGAGAACCACTCATAGCCGAAGGTGTGATCACCATATCACAACATACCATTACAGTAATGCTCTCAATATTCTAATAATTCAGTGTTTGAAACTATTAGATATTCACCAAAAAGTATTACTTGTTATAAACTTGATTCCAAATATATGAATGAAGGCCATTAAACAGCCAGTCATTATTTAACCTCCAATTCTGGTGTCCTTTATGAAAATGGTGTTGTAACACTTCTCCTCTCGCTTCATTATTTTTATCAAGACAATAACTACCATAGTTATAAAAAGCACATTTAACCAAGTATTTAAGATTAAAAAAGATGGGCACGGCGTTTAAGGTCATTTCTTCGCCATTGTGGCAAGCGATAGAATTCCACTCTTGTGCACTGGAATACGGCCTCAAATTCAGCATCCGAAAGGTGGCGCTGTTGGAAAATAAACAGTTGGAAAATAAGGACACAGAGTAGAAAATATATATATAAATAAATATTCTAGGAAAAAGGTAAAGAAGCTACAGTGAATCTACATAGTAATATATTGGTTCAGAGACAACAGACCACCTTATCAAGGAAGAGAAAATGGGAATGTGTTTAAAACAAAGACATAGGGAAAATATTCTATTATCACCCACCTACAGCTAAAACTGTAAGCCTGACTATCATGTTCTTACCTAATCACACCTTGACATGAGTATCATGACTTGTAAATGCAATTTCCTGCTTTCAAAGCATTATTAGAGTGTTTCAATACTGTATACAATGAAACAGTATACGGAGAACAATCGCCAGCTTTTGCTTCAATATGTTTTTCTTTTTTGTAATACTGGTAATAATGGTAAGTGAAAAATTTATCAGTCCTATTGTGGCTAATTACATGACCTTCATTAAGCTGAAAATCAGAGCCATAATACAAGTTTGACTGCAGTGACAGAGACCAAAGCATCAGCACATGCCAACCACACATCTATCCACATCACACATAACAACAGAGTCCAGGAATCCCCTCACTCTACACCTAGGACCTTAGCTCCACATACATGGTGAACTGATAATTATTCACATTTTGGTTCTGTCAGTTTTGAAATATCCACTTTGTACAAAATATAAACCTTGTTTCCCAAAAAATACAAAACTCTGTCCTTATCACAGTACATGTAACACTTTATCATTCTACTCAGTCAGGGTCCCCGCAAAACACTTCTTGTGATTTATTTCCCATAGATCCTGACTCTGCCTCTGGCAGTGCCACGAATACCTGCAGAGCATTCCAATATCCAACCACCTTTCAAGTGTGTGAAATATTGTTGTTTTCATCATACCTATTGTCTTCTCACAACTCTTGCCATCAGTATGTTTTTCTATCCTTAATTTATTTAAATTTGTTAGGACATTGCTTTTTGTCACATTATTTCGTCACTGAAATTTTGTATTTATTCATAAAAGCAATATATTCATTACTACATAAGGCATATAAACAAGAAAAATCAAGTGCAATGTACAAACAGTTTAAATCACATTTTATAATGTGAAGTATTTTCTAACCTCCAAACTTCCTCCATTATTCATTTTCTCAACTATTATTAAAGCCTAAAACTGACTGACATTGGTGCCAATAGAGCAGGGAGGGGTTGGGGAAAAGAAATGGGAAGGACTTGAGTATGTTCTTGTAAAGGAACCATCTCAACATTCACCTAGAATGATATCAGTTAGTCATAGCAAATCAATATGGCAGGCTGATCTGGGGATTGAATGTCTGTATTGCTCACATTCACCCACAATTGTCAGTATTGTTCACTCCCTTTGCATGTACACAGTGGGACATTTATTTTAACTTTGTAAACATAATTGAAATTACAACAGGCTATTTGACTATTTTTTGAAAATGGTTTTAATTGTTTATTAATACATGTTATTCACTGGGTGCTATTTATTTTTGACAAAAGTGCTAACTTTATGCAAAATTCAAGGTTAAAATTTAGAGTATATAAAAGCCCGCCAAAACGCTCCTTCGCTGCCTGGCCAACAACACTCGTGACGTCACGTGCCAGCAAGCACTCTATCCAGTTAAATAACATCTTTTTTGTTTCTTTGAATTTGTGTATAAATTTTTCGAAATAGGGTTTACCAACCAACAACCACAACAATGAAAACTCCCAAAAAAACTTTAAGTGTTCTCACAATAGATGAGATATATATATATATATATATATATATATATATATATAAAAAATTCACTGTAACTTGCTTGTACAAAACCAGACGATATTGTGACAAGGTCACATATCATTTTCTGTGAAGCTCATTTACACTGTAATTTCGTACAGTTATATGTAATACATTGTTTAAGGTGAGTATCAGTAAGGTTACGGTCCTTAGGTTCGATCCTCGCTTCGGAATATGTTTTATTTGTTTTCTGTGGGCATTTACATTGGATATTAGTTTCTGTTGGTTGTATTGCATATTCTTTTTTTCCATAAATCTACCAAAACATCAATTTGGCATATTCCTCATACCCCCCTCCCCCGAAGGCTTCACAACTTTTTGGATAATAAGTGAATTACAAAGATTTTAAACATAACCGAAGAAGACTTCAAAAAGAAAATTGGATGTTACTTGCACACCGAAAAATTTTTTGTAGTACTTGCTCATTAAAAGTAAAAAAACACCTAAATAGATGCATTTATGTCAGAAAGGTGACTTGCAATTGTATTGTCACGTAAAAATTCCAATAAAAAGGACTCTAATCGTTGTGGAAGTGTGGCAAGATTACTGTGAAATTTCTACAAGTGATGTTACTTTTAAAATAAATTCTACTCTATAGTGTAATAAACAGCAAACAGAAATGTAAAATATGTATACATATATTATCGCAACCTCGCATCTTCGCAATATCGTTAACACTCTTTAACCACGCAACTGCCAAGACAGTACTTTTTATTTGCCTCTTTTTCCATTAATAGTGAGCACTTCAACATCGCAGTTTCTTCGTGGGAGATAAAATGAATGCGGTCGGTAGATAAATAAACACTAAATTCAGTTTCGCTGACAAAAAAATATCATTTATCTGTAATCTTTTACCTGCAATTAAGAAAAAATCACACAACATGCAGTTATTCAATTGCTGTGCTTACCTTAAACCTCTATTATAGCTTGCATTTTCTCATAAAAATCTCCTAAAACAATTTAATTTATAGTTTTAGTCATTGTTAGGAACGATTTCTATTAATCTCTAACTTTTAATTTAAATATAAATGATTCTCAAATTGAAGTTGTTACATTTTTAATTTCCACAAAATAAAAATCAGGAGTTGTTTCTACAGCTAGCCCAACAAATAAGGCGTCTATTTTCAGTATTTTTCCCCTGCAGGCTTTTAAAAACTGTTCTCCATTTTGTATTAAAAATGAAATAACCAGCAAGTAGTGAGTAGTTGAAAACTTGGATAGTTGGAAACGCTTCATTCACAGCTGCAGCGTTTACAAGAAAATGACCACCTATCCTAGGGCATTTTCAGTCACGTGACAAGAGGCAAGAAAAATCTCAATTTTATTTCCCTTTTTTTACTAAAAATAATCTACCTTTCTTTTCAAACTTAAAAATAAATAGCTTCCTGAAGCATTAATTTACATGAAAGACTAATATTTTTCAATGCTGTCAAATAGTCTATTAAGAGTACAACAAAGCATGTCTGAGCTGACTGCAGATTGTGTGTAGCAAAACATTTAACAATCCAGTTTCGGATTTCAACAAAGTAGTAACAGCAGGAAAAAAAAGAAAAAAAAAAAAAAAACACTTTGTGATAGCATATAAGGACAAAATGGATCACAATATTCTGTGATACAAAGGAAATTAAGAAGTAAATAAAAGCGTTGCCCACAATAGAATTGGTTACCTACCTCCAAATTGAGTCTATCAACATCTGCAGGGAGACGGTAATTTGTTATCTGTAGTAGGTGATATGGATAAATTTTGGCTGGTTCTGTGCTCATTGTATGAGCCATATTTGGAAGTGATCGGCGGAAATGTGGGCTGTAGGAAGCGGCATAACGTAGACCACCAGCAAATGTCGTAGACACTGGTAAGTCAGCATTCTGTAAAATAGAATATTGGTTAATGTACAGAAATATATTTTAAAATTGTGTATATTGAGGTGAAAATTATTTTTAAAATTAATTAAAACACATAAATGGTTCCCTAATGCATGTAAACTACAATCAGATTTTATTTAATTATATTCATACTTCTTTTTCAATGGCAAAATTGCAGAAGCTTTAAGTGGTTTTGTAAAAACTGTGCTCTTGTGATAAATATACATACTAAACATGGTTATGAAGAACTTATCTAAAATTCGTACAAATAATTCGAACTAATTACTAGATATTTAACATAAAAAATGAAGATTTAAGTGAAAATTTTCCCAAATTTGGCTGATAACAACAAGTGTGAATTTATCAACACTTAAATGAACTAAAATTAAAACAAAGATGAATTATCCTGCAGAAAACTTACTTCTGTGCTATATTCAGAAATTTATGATGGAATTAATTAAATAAAATGGCTTCATCTATTACTTGCAACTCTGATAGTAGCTGGTTATGGTCAAAATGGATAAAATATTTTGTGATTAAAAATTATATGCAATTTTTTATTATTACAGTAAATACTACACTTATCCATGTCTAAAGACAAAGCAATGAACCCAACACCAAAACAGTACATCCAGTTGCTAAAGAAAATCAAGAAAAGTCAGTCAAGTTCTTAGACCACAATGAAGAAAAACTGTGCAATTGCCACAACCACACTAATTATTGAGGAACAGATAACGAAGCAGCTTTCTAATATTCTACTTGCAAATGACCATCACAATAACAAAAGTAAAATCCTACGCTTGTGAAATCACATAAACTGTAATTTTGACAGTTCACTCAATGTTACATACCATGCAAACCTGAAATACAATTGTGTGACAGCAGGAACACAACCCCAGTAACCAAACAGGGATTCACATTCAAAATATAAAAGAAGAATCTGAGAACAATTTAAATAGCAGCAAATTGAACTGAAGTTAAAAATATGGCAAAGACCATTATCACAAATATTACTACAAATCTATAAGCTCAAATTTAACTTTACTAGGCTGGTTTGATACACAATTGGCAAATAACTTCTAAATTAAAGCAGAGAGACCTACCAACAAATAAAACAACAGTAATTATTATTTACACTAAAACATTTAATTTAATTGCAATGGAGCACAGGCTCCGGTGGCAATTTCCCTACACACCCATCTTCCCCCTATCCTGCACCAACCTACATTTGACCTCTACAAATTTTATCTTTAAATTCTTTCAAATTTATCAGTAAATTATTCATCATTTCTCTTGGTAACTCATTACAATCCCTGACACCCTTACCTAAAAAAGAGAATCTTCCCACACCCTTGTGCCTGAAATCGAGTGCCAGCTGGGGGGGCATGGTCATCTTTTCCCTTCCATGCACTACTTTTCATACCTATTGCAATATCTTTCCATGCCTCATCACCAGTATATGCCCTGTACACTCCCATGACCCTCCTTATCCTCCTCCTGTCTTGCAATGAATCCCATTCCAGCTCCTTTATCATATCCGTCACTGATTGCATTCTGCGATAATTTCCAGAAACAAATCTAGCAGCCCTTTCTTGCACCCTCTCCAACTCCTGTATTTGATACGTAAAATGAGGGTCCCATACTACACTACCATATTCGAGCAATGGTCTCACCAAAGTTTTGTAACCCAATTCCTTCACTTCTCTCGTACATCCCCTCATCGCTCTCTCCAACAAGTGCAAAACTTTGAAACCTTTTCCTACCACCTGTCCTATGTGTCCTGCCCAGTTAAGATTGTTATCAAAAGTAATTCCAAGATATTTACATTTCAAGTCTTCAGCAAGCAATTCTTTCCCCACCTTATATTCATAATTAACCTTTTGTTTTTTATTTGTGTATGTAATAAGCTGACTCTTCTTTGCATTTATCTTCATTCCATGTTTACCAACCCAATTAGATATCCTGTCCAGATCACCCTGCAACTGTTTACAATTCTCTATCATTTTGATTCTTTTATACAGCATAATGTCATCTGCAAACAATCTAATTTCAGATAGTAAACAATCAACACAATTATTCATTAGAATAATGAATAGCAATGGTCCCAATACGCTACCCTGTGGCACAACCATTTTTACTTCCACTTCTTTTGATACTGTATTTCCTACCCTAACTTTCTGTTTTCTACCTTTTAAAAATTCTTCTACCCAGCAAATGACTTTATTATCCACTCCAATGGTTTTTACCTTATTTACTACCATTTTATGGCTTACTCTGTCAAACGCCTTAGACAGATCTAGTGCTTCACTATCAATTTGGCCTCCCTTGTCCATTTCATCTGAAATATCTTGCATATATCCCACCAACTGAGATTCGCATGAATATCCTTGCCTGAAACCATGTTGCCTGCTTGAAAACCACTTACGTTCCTCACATATATTTCCGATGTGGTTGCATATCAATCTTTCCATTATTTTACCTACCACTGATGTCAAACTGATTGGCCTGTAATTCTCAACTCTATTTCTCACCCCTCCCTTATGTACCAGTACTACTATTGCACTTTTCCAGTCCTGTGGTAAGCGGCAAGTGTCTAGACTCAATTTAAATAATATTTCAAGATAAGGTACAATGTCACATCCGGCTATCTTTAAGATATCTGTAGTAATATTATCTTCACCAGCCCCTTTATTTTTATTTTTTTTTTCGGCTTTCTTATTTCCTTCATGATTTCCTCAGGATGGATATCAAATTTTTTACTATCGTCATTTCTAATTGTGTTGTTAAGCTCGTTCTCCGAATTAGACCCTCCTGTTTCTGATTCACAAGAAAAGACATGAAGTAACATGGGGAAAACTGCTTTTTTTTTACATAAATGAAAAAATAATTTAATATGGGAAGAAATGAATGAAATAGTTCAGGGAAAAGTTCATTACATGGAAGGAGGCACACATATAGTGGGTTCAAAGTGGGAGAGTTCAATAAGAGAAGAAATGTTTATACCCTTTTTGATTTCGTATGGCTTCATGCCTGTCGAGATCATTAGAGGTGGGAGGAAGGACGGGGGGGGGGGGGGCAATGAATGGTAAGGAATTTGGCCTAGGCCTTTTGAAGGAAGTAATTGCCTGGAGTAATTTGGGGAAACCATGAAAACCCAAATCTGGATGCCCGGACAGGGAGTCAAAGCCGTGTTCCCCTGAATGCGAAGGCCAAAACATTAAATGTTCACCCACCATGCTCAGTATGTTTATTTCAAAACAGAAATAGTAGGTCAGAATGTTAAAGAGGTTGGTGAGAAGAAACAGACTTAAGAGACAGCAAGGTAATAATGTATACTTGAAACAATTAAACATGGAATTAATGGCAGCAGAGTTAAGTGAAGGATTGGGATCTGAAAAGTATCATACGAGGAAGGGATCCACTCAATTAGGTATACAGATAAAAATCAAAAGGTTGGTTATGATTATAGGATATGGAAGGAACTGTTTGTAGAAGACCCTAAACAGTTAAAACCTTGGAATAAAATTTGATGATAAACTTTAACTGTGCAAGACACACTGTGCAGGTAGTTGAGAAATGTTACAAAATCATTCATTTACTGGAGAAGGGATGCATCAGAAAAATTAGGGAAATGTATTACTAAACTTTAGTCAGACCATTGCTTGAATATGGGATCTACATTTTGGATGTAAAATGCAGGAATTTGAGGGTATACAAAGGAGGAAAACTAGATTTGTATGTGGATAACACAACCAAACAAATATGATAAAGGAGCTAAATTGGGATACATTGGAGGACAGGAGGAGGGTCAAGAGAGTGCTGGGAATGTACAAGGTGTAACCTAGTGATGAGGCTTGGATAGATATTTGTGTATTGCATGGAATGGAATGGAAAAAATAATCATGACCACAAGCTGGCACTTGACTTCAGGCATAAGAGGGTGGGAAAATGTTCTTTTATAAGTAAGGTATTCAAGGATTAGAATAAATTATGGAGAGAAGAAACGAATAAATTACCAAAAATGCTGAAAGAATTTAAAATTAAAATTCTTAGATGGTGCAGGGGAGGATTTATGAAAATAAAAAAGGTAACTGTAAGAAAGATAACTGTAGGCGCCTAGGGAAAGTGCCACAAGAGCATGCACATCATCACAATTAAATTAAATATCAGAAGATCAGATTGTCCCTAATTACTAGCCAACACAGAAGAAAGATAGGTCAGCAAAAG
Organism: Vandiemenella viatica; assembly: GCA_031002005.1. Classification (NCBI taxonomy): domain Eukaryota; kingdom Metazoa; phylum Arthropoda; class Insecta; order Orthoptera; family Morabidae; genus Vandiemenella; species Vandiemenella viatica. Next base: position 35,294,502 of record CM061919.1, read on the forward strand.
ACACGAGGTCTGTTAGAAAAGTATCTGACCTATGGCCAGGGGAAAAATAAGACCTGGCATATCTGGAGTGATGGAAACCTAATCACCCTCAAAGTGGTCTCCTTGAGGTTCCACACGCTTTTCCCAACGGTGTCACAATTGTGGGAAGCATTCCGAGAAAGCCTCTTTTGGAATGGAGTTTAGCTATGCTGTTGCTGCAGCGATAATGTCATCTCTTGTCTGAAATCGTTTTCCTTTCAATTGCCTCTTGAGTTTGGGAACAGTCAGAAGTTGCAAGGGATAGCAAGGAGCCTGTTAAACCACTGGAGTCTGGTGCGAGGAATGTGCTGGAGCACTGTTGTGATGGAGCTCCAATTTCCTGTTGAACACAACTCCCATCTCTTGCACTGCACAGCATCACATAGGCAATGGAGGACTTCCCTGTAGTACTCTTTGGTGATTGTTTGACCCTGCGGTGCGTACCCATGGTATACCACATCACGGGAGTCAAAGAAAGCAGTCAGCATCACTTTGATGTTGCTGCACACTTGGCAAGCCTGCTTTGATCTTGGTGACATGTAATGCTTCCACTGTGACGACTGGGATTTGGTTTCCCGGTCGCACCCGTACACCCAGTACTCGTCACCAGTGATTAAGGTATTCATGAAGCCGGGCTCACAGTTAGTGAAATCCAGCATTTCCTTCGACGCTTCAAAATAAATTTTGACCTCAAAGGAGAAAAAGTTGTTTTAAGTATCAGGTGGGCCATAGTGGTAAGATAGGATGTGTTGTGGGAAGGATGCACATCATTCGTTATTAAGACTTGGGGAGATTAGGTGTGGGCACATTAGATAAATGGAGGAAGACATGTTGTGTGTCTTTGATGTGGAGGGGAACCTTGCTGCAAAACGGTTGCAAGTATTGGTCCACCAGGGCAGTAATACATTCGGTCGATGAACTGTAAGCAGCAACTAATGGATGTTCTGGGTTGCCAAGCTTATGGACCTTAGGGAGCAGATATAGAACTGGGGTGTACGGCTTGTGAGGAGTAAAAAATCTTCTTTCCTCTTTTTGACCACTGGTGTTACTAACTGCATTTCATAAATACTCATTGTAGCAGTGAACAGGACAATTTCAAAGTCCCTCCAGAATTTGGACATTTATTGTGCAGTAGCTATTTCATATATGCAAAACAGTCACATCTATAGATACATAATAGATTTATAATAGATGCCTCGGCATATTGCACAACTTACAAGGGGACCTTATGGTCTTGGAAATTGAGTTTGGGATGAGACATCGCTGGTTAGTTAAGGGTGTCAACCAAAGAAAGTAGTAAGGTGCACTAGCCAGAAGATTCCAAGAAAGAGGGCTCAAAAGTTTTACACGCAGCACATATACTGGTCAATTTTTACACCATGCCAGCACAGCAAAGTAGCCGAGTCTGTAGGGAACTCACTTGCCACGCAGGCGATCCGGTTTCGATGCTACCTCAGGTAATTTTGATTTAAGTGTTTAAAAAAATTATAACAACTATTTAAATAAAGTTAATGACCTAGAATACTAGCAATTAAGTCATAAATATTTTTTATTTATGAAATTACTCTTAAAGATAATTAATGTAAAATTTGAATTAAAGATAATATTTTATTTTTAAAAAGTTCAATAATTTCAAATGCATTTTTAATGGAGGTAAATTAAAATTTTAATAACTATTTTTATTAGAAAGTAATTACAAATTTTAAGATGATATAAGCTGTGGGTGAGATTAAAAATATTCATTGTTAATTTATAGCTGTTGCCCTACAGAGGAAGGTAATTCAGAATTTTCAAGACCCAAACGGAGGTAATTGTACAATGGTCCTTACCTACCATAGTACGATATTTTACCCACTCTTATTCTTCTAGAAACTCAAAAATAATGTGCCAGTTCAATCTTGACTTACACAGAGATTCAAGCGTTCTGTATTGTGAAATATTGTCTTTTAATGATGAAATCGCGAAAGTATCAGAAGTTGCAGATTAAATCAGTGAATATTCATTACACAGGGCTAGTCAAAATGATTGCATTGATTTCAAAAAATTAACACAGATTTATTATCCGACATATACTTACAAGCTTACACAGATATATAAAAAACCGTGAAAGGCTTTTTAAGTGTCTACAGATGCTCAACACGTGCAACTTTAGTGACTCTGCACACATCAAGTCTATAATCGAGTTCTTACCATACCCGATGCAGCATGTCTCTGTCAATGAGAGCAAATACACTGGTGATGCGAACCCGCAGATCTGGCAGATCCACTGGTACTGGTGGCACGAACACTGTGTCTTTAACGAAACCCCCAAACAAAGAAGTAGCAGGGGGTTAGGTCAGAGGAACAAGGAGGCCATAACATCAGCTGACGATCAGCATCCCCTGCACGACCAATCCATCTGTTTGGAATTCTAGTGTTCAGGAAATTACGGACAACCAGAGAAAAATGGGGTGAAGCACCATACTGCTGGAAAATGAAATCTACACTATCAGCTTCCAGAAGTGGCATGAGCCAATTCTGCAACATTTGCAGATAGATTTTCCCTGTGATCGTCACCTCATTAAAGAAAAAAGGCCCTTAAAGTTTCTTTCGTGAGATCACGCAAAACACATTCACACTTTGCGAGAGTCACGAACGTGCTGCATTTAAGCATGGGGGTTTTCGGTCCCCCAAATGCGCGCATTGTGCCTGTTAACTTATCTACTCACATTTAAAAAAAGGGAGGAAATCAATTTAACAAGTATGCAATAATCAATTCCTGGACAATTGGTCATCTTGTTGAAGCCCAAGAGAATTATCAACAAGTGACTTCTCGGAATTTACATCAGTGTGCTTTACAGCAGCACGACAATACTGATTTCGAATTTCAAGCCTCCAACAGCTGGGTTCATAAATTCAAAAGCAAGCATGGAATTCGTGAAGTGAAAATATTGGTTTAAAAAAAAAAAGTGATGATAAAATAAAACCTTCTGCAGACACTTTTCGAAGGCAGACATTCAAATTGATACTTAATTTCAACAAAGATTTTGTTATTAACACTGACCAGACAGGTAAATTATTGCAGAGTATTTACAAATTCATTTTTCTCTCTATTTTGTTATGAATCTTTTTCTGACAAAATACTTCAATTTTGGTTTTCTCTTTTCAGGATGTCGTAGTACAACAGGACTCTGACTCAAAACAAAATCAAAACTATTTTCATCAAAAGGTAGGCATGATAAGATTAATGTGACTCATACATATACCGCTCAATATGCTTTTTACTCTGACTGAAGAAGTCCTACCTCAAGTATTTGTTTGTTTACAAGATGCCCTGGAGTTCAAAAAACAGTAAATGTATATGCACAAAAACATAAAAAATATCGTAATAATATCTTTGAAGGTAACGATCAAGCTATATATTGACTTTCTCAATCACAGTTTAAAGTCTTATGTAGGAAAAGAACAGTTTCTATTAATTATTGACTATTCGGGCGAGCAAACAAAGCCTGAATTATTTAATGAAATCTTTCAGGATGATGAGAAATCACCAACATGTACAATCAAAGTGATTCCTCCAAAATTAACTCCTCGTTTAACCTTGTGACATCTATTTTTACTGACAGGTAAAAAATCTAATAAAGCGTATACAAAGTTGTGCTTATCTAATAGAGATTAATAGAGAAATAAATTCTCTGGAAGCCTATATAAAAATACAATCACTAGCCTGCTAAGCTTTCAAGCTTTCTGACAAAAGAGCAATTTCCATGGAGGTAAATGAAGTAAGTTTTCCAACAAACCTTTTACAAAAAGGTTGTTCGTGTAAACAATCTTCATTTAAAAGCTGTGCAAGATGTCAAAAAAATAAAAAAAATATTTTCAATGTTTTTATGATAATTATCATTCTGGTGTTTGTATGTACAGTTAAAATTGACACATGTAAAATTTAATATAAATAAAACCCTATCTGAAATTTTACTATAGTGGTAATTAAAAATGTATTTGAAATTACTCAACTTTTTAAAAATAAAATATTTATCTTTAATTCACATTTATGTTTATTACCTGTAACTGTCATTTCATAAACAAAAACAATTATTTATGACTTAACTGATAATATCTTTAGGTCATTAACTTTTAAGTAAAGTTGTTATAATTTTTAAAACAATTTTAAAAAAGCTATTCGAGGTAGCATCGAACCCGGATCACCTGCTTGGTAAGCGAGTTCACTACCGACTAAGCCATTTTGCTGCACTGGCATAACATAAAAACCAGTATAAGAGTTGTGTGTAAAACTTTACTTTTACTTGGAATCATCTGGCTAGTGCGCTTCTTTACTGGGTGTACTCTCTTAAGGTATACTACTGACCTGCCAAGTCTGAACTGAATTTCCAAGACTGTACAGTCCCTGAGGGCAGTCAAAGTAGATTTTTTTTATTTTTTTTAAATATCAAAAAGAACTAACTACAGACAAAACAATATGCACGTGGTATGTCAAGTTAAAGGAAATTTGTGTCGTGTGTGCTGCAACACGAACAGGTTGGCCAGATCTTTAATTCAGAATTGACGTCTATAGTGTCATCAAATGGGCACAATTGAGCACCTGTAAGGTACCTGAAATTTTAAGTGTTTGGTTGTGTCTTGATGTTTTCTATATGCCAGTTTCTTCCTCTATACTTATTTCAATTTGCTATCAGGCACCTTTCATTCCCATAACATCATGAGAGGTGTAAAACTTGACCAAGGCTATATGGGCAACTTCACATTAAGGCAAAACTATAAGACAAAGCAACTTTTTGTAGTTAAAAACAGAGATGTTTAATAGATCAAAGCTGCTTGGAAATAGAGGCATGTAGTGTAGGCTAAATGAGAACAAAGATAAATTATTTTTAATAAGCAGTACGCAAATTAACAGAAAGAGAAGAAAATACTACATACATTTCACTACAGTCACATTTTTGATCCATGCCACAAACACTACATTATTTGATGATACATACCAATGCCCGCCTGTCCACCTCAGAAATGGATCCTGCTGAAACTGGGGGGAGAAAATGCAAACTGTCAAACCATCAGCCATTATTGCCAAATAAGAACTTTTAAACAGTATACTTCATTCTATTAGGGAAAACTAATGTGTTTCTACTATTACTGTGAGAATTATCATATATATCTGAAATATTGCTGGTTATTTCCTCTACAACCTCAATAAAAAAAAATATTGCCTCCAGAACTAAGCCCAGGCATTACTTAACTACTATATATTGAGTGTTACAGCATGAAACAACAAATATTTTATACCAACATAAATTTTCTTTACAATCCAAATTTGAATTAAATGCTTTTTTATATCATAATACAAAAAAACTAGTAATAAAAAAATTAAACAGCAAAAGCAATGAAAATTATTAAAAATAATAGAACTCCTGAAGTTGTGATAATCTACTAAACTTTAATCAATCCTTGATACAGCAATATAATTGAAGCCAGTTGATTATATTTAAAAACAAAAAGAACAATTTATATTTAGTAGCGGTACATGCCATTATGGGACACATTATCTCTAATCAATATTAATTGCTAGCACATAATAGAAAGTAGTATATAAAGTCAAAAATGTTAATACCAAACTGAATTTCCAAAGTAAACTAACTGCTATTAATATGACCACCATTTTCATAAACTGTTACATTTGTTAACATATATTACAATAGTTGTTAACCAGAAAATAAGATAGGATAGGGGGAAAAAAACAGATACGTGCCACTTACCACAGATCAAGGCAGGAGGACGAGAAGAACACATAAAAACACAAAAACAAATTAATTGCACAATATTTCGACACGAGTCTTAATCATGTGAGAGGCGAGACATATGGCAGGGGGAAAGATGACGGGATGTGACCACATCTTTCCCCCTGCTGCCATATGTCTCGCCTCTCACATGATTAAGACTCATGTCGACATATTGTGCAATTTATTTGTTTTTGTGTTTTTACGTGTTCGTCTCGCCCTCCTGCCTTCTTCTGTGGTAAGTGACGGGTATCTGTTTCTTTCCTCCCCCCCCCCCCCTATTCTATCTTATTTTCAGTGCCTCACGGCAGTATCTTTGTTTCTATTATCCAGTAGTTGTTAACCAGTTTTCCCAAGGGGTCAGTATCACTCACTGGTGGCCACTGAAGAGATTGTAGGGGCACTTTAGGTCTGAGGGAAATTTAGGCAGTGTTGAAGACCGTCCGCTGTCCATCTAGCCAATACACACAATAATATGCTGTAATGAATGCTAAAAAACTCATCAAATGCACATTTCAACAATTTGTTTTAAATGTCTTTTAAGCAAGGTCAGTCCATATTAAAAGTAGTTACCGATACAGTATAGCCCTGTTACTAATACTTTTGTGACTAGTGCATGGAAATGGGTCACAGAATTAGCAGTACACCAAATCGAGCATCACAGTGTGTGTGCTGTATCAATAATGCTTGTTGTTTGCATGGATCATTGTTGTGTAGTTCCTTCAGTGCATGCGTGGACCTAAAATTTCAGTAAGTTATCTACAGATAACGTTCATAGGATAACTCATGTGAATATTATTTTGTTGCACTCAGTGGTGGCCCTAGGGCAGTGCGACCAAACCGGGCGCCGAAAATGCAGCAAGAGATCTTTTGTGCAAAAAATGTAAAATAAATTCTGTAATAACCCAGCTTGCTGTTCATATATTATTTTAACACACATCATCCAGAAGAGTTTATAGATGCATAGTCGTATGTCATCATAGAATAGAGTCAATTCAAGTTGCTACTCGAGTCAGTTCGAGTTACTCGAATCATGAAAATCACAACTCGTTCCAAAGTTAGCACCCTCAGATGCCGCCTCGTGCCTCCCGCACCTGTTTCCTGCCTTTTTGGCTGTAGTCTTGAAGTAAATGCATGAGGGTACATATGTATGGGTCGAGATTCAATGCGTTTATTTCTTTTACCATATTAGATCCTCAGTGATTACAATTAACACTGGTATCGGGAAACTGGAGATGGTCCTCAACGATAATGATGATGATCTGTCTTTACAGACAGAACATGTCGCTAACCTCAAAAAAAAAAAAAAAAAAAAAAAAAAAAAAAAAAAAAAGAAAGTTGGGCACACAATACTTAAAAGAAAACAAAAGCAAGACGAAACTGAGAAGACTTCAAAATTTCTAGCTTTTTTTTAAGAAGTCATCTGAATCTTCGTCAACAGAACTAGTTCAACACGAGACAGAAGAAAACTTTTAATGGAAGTTATTCCAATGAGGCTCATGATAAAGAGCAGCATGTGCGAGAAGATTTATCTACGGCTGGAACATCGTCCACTGTTCGAAAGATTACAAATGGGTATACATGGTACAAATGGTACCGTCGCTTTTTCAAAGTACAAATTCTGACGTTAGTTTCAAAATTGTCACTTATCGACTATGCTGGCAGAGATGAAATAATTATTCGAGCAACGAAAAAATCCAAGAAAAACATCATGGATGTCATTTTTCAAATACACATTTTCAAAGGGTAACACCAAATGGAGAATCTTATAATAGTAATTTTTTGTTTTGTTTTTTAACTGTTTTACGTCTCTTATTAGCGAAGTCTTTAGAGACGGGAAAGGATGGGGGGCAAGGAATTTGGCCAAACCCAAATCTGGATGCCCGGACGGCGATTCAAACCGCCGTCCTCCGAATGCGAGGCCAGAACGCTAACCGTTACACCACCATGCTCAGTTTATAATAGTAGACAGCTTATTTATTCTAAATCTGCAGATAAAAGTATATTGTTTATTCGACAGAAGGTCTCATTTTTATTTGGGAAAAGGATTCAATCAGAGCGTTTCAAAACTAACGAAACTTCCTCAGATCACAATCACACCATGCTCAGTTGAATAGAAGCTTTGATTCCATTAAATAACTTCAACATACTAGACAAGCATTTGTAAATACTGACTGAAGATGAAAAATCACAGTGGGTTGCTATCCTCTAATGAATGATGTCTTGTTTGGAAGCTTTGGATTTGAAATACTAAATACAGGGCTATTACAAATGATTGAAGCGATTTCATAAATTCACTGTAGCTCCATTCATTGACATATAGTCACGACACACTACAGATACGTAGAAAAACTCATAAAGTTTTGTTTGGCTGAAGCGGCACTTCAGATTTCTGCCACCAGAGCGTTCGAGAGCACAGTGAGACAAAATGGCGACAGGAGCCGAGACAGCGTATGTCGTGCTTTAAATGCACTCACATCAGTCGGTCATAACAGTGCAATGACACTTCAGGACGAAGTTCAACAAAGATCCACCAACTGCTAACTCCATTCGGCGATGGTATGCGCAGTTTAAAGCTTCTGGATGCCTCTGTAAGGGGAAATAAATGGGTCGGCCTGCAGTGAGCGAAGAAACGGTTGACGGCGTGCGGGCAAGTTTCACGCGTAGCCCGTGGAAGTCGACAAAGGAAGCAAGCAAGGAGCTAAACGTACCACAGCCGACGGTTTGGAAAATCTTACGGAAAAGGCTAAAGCAGAAGCCTTACCGTTTACAATTGCTACAAGCCCTGACACCCGATGACAAAGTCAGACGCTTTGAATTTTCGGCGCGGTTGCAACAGCTCATGGAAGAGGATGCGTTCTGTGCGAAACTTGTTTTCAGTGATGAAGCAACATTTTTTCTTAATGGTGAAGTGGACAGACACAATGTGCGAATCTGGGCAGTAGAGAATCCTCACGCATTCGTGCAGCAAATTCGCAATTCACCAAAAGTTAACGTGTTTTGTGCAATCTCACGGTTTAAAGCCCCTTTTTCTTCTGCGAAAAAAACGTTACAGGACACGTGTATCTGGACATGCTGGAAAATTGGCTCATGCCACAACTGGACACCGACAGCGCCGACTTCATCTTTCAACAGGATAGTGCTCCACCGCACTTCCATCATGATGTTCGGCAGTTCTTAAACAGGAGATTGAAAAACCGATGGATCGGTCGTGGTGGAGATCATGATAAGCAATTCATGTCATGGCCTCCAAGCTCTCCCGACTTAACCCCATACGATTTCTTTCTGTGGGGTTATGTGAAAGATTCAGTGTTTAAACCTCCTCTACCAAGAAACGTGCCAGAACTGCAAGCTCACATCAACAATGCTTTCGAACTCATTGATAGGGACATGCTGCGCCGAGTGTGGGAGGAACTTGATTATCGGCTTGATGTCTGCCGAATCACTCAAGGGGCACATATCGAACATTTGTAAATGCCTAAAAAAACTTTTTGAGTTTTTGTATGTGTGTGCAAAGCATTGTGAAAATATCTCAAATAATAAAGTTATTGTAGAGCTGTGAAATCGCTTCAATCATTTGTAATAACCCTGTACTTCTAATCATGATAACATCCTGGGTATATTGCAACTGCTAGGAAAATATGATCCTGTGATGATGGAGCATCTTTGCCGTATTGCTAATAACAAGACTAATGTCTTATTATATTGGAAAATGTATTCAAAACGAATGAAGTTCGTAATAAAATTTTGACTATGGCTGAGTCATTTAAATATTTTTCCGTCATACTGAATTGAACTCCTGAGGTAAGTCACTTCGAACAATTATCTTTGACATTGATTTTGTTGACACTAATGAAGATGAATTCTAAGTGTGCGAGTATTTCGCTGTGCTTTCAATCCGGAAAGTGACTCTGGGACCTGGGAGCTGGACTCGCTGCACTGTTTATCATTGATTCGATTCAATATGGCAGGAGGAAACAAATGTGTCCAAAGCAAAATTCTGAACCTGTATCTTCGAGCATTTTTTAATCCATGTAACTGTCATTAAATTTGGTTATAGCAGGTGCGCCCAAAACATCGGTTAAATCGGTTTCATTGTCCAGATTTTTTTGAAGAATATTCGTTTTTTACTCTCGATCAACAAAGGGATGGGAAGTGGTGTTCAAGCACTTAGATGGACTATCGCCAAAAAGCAAAACTCGTTTCAAGAATAAAGTTTCTAGCATTGTTACAGTTCGTTTACTCTTCAGATCTTGACGTCCTTCTGAAACAAATTATTCAGTTGCAGTAACACATGCTTTGTCACTTAGCCAGATCATGGAACAATTTGAGTTTGTAATTATATTGGTGACTTGGTATAATACATTATATCGAGTAAACATTGTAAGCAAAGCCTATGCAGACTGAAAGTGGATTTATGAAACTCTTCACAGTTGCTGAAAAACAGCTCGAGAAATTAATTCTCAGACTGTAACATTTCCTATTTTTAACCCAGTCAGATGAAGAAGAAAGTAAAGATTTTTTTGAGTATGAGCCGTAAATGAGATAGCGACAGATCCAGAAGAATTGTTTACAATGAACGAGTTTTAGTATATGATCGATACAATTGAGAATGCGTTGGTCACTCTGTTTGCACAAGTTTCCAAGGACGAAGCCAGGATTAGCTTCGGAGGTGGGCAAAAAACAATGAACAATACTTATTGAAAATAGTTTTTTTACCTGGGACAAAAATACATGCATTTAACCTGTTTAAGCTTAAGTCTGTGAGGGTTCTGATGAAATTTTGGTAAAGTTTATTTTTCGGTATTAAAAGTGGGAATTTTTATTTTCATATATTTTCTACTTTATGTATTTTAAAAACATTAAAAACTGTGAATTTGGCGTGTAACTGAAGTGAGCATTCTGTTCGCCACAGTAGCATAAATAAACATTTTCAAACATATAGTACTCCTAATGATGTAGGATCGTAATTTTTCACGGCGTTGACCGGATTGGCAAGACGCTGCTATCGTGTCATCTTTACCTTGCTAACGCATTATCTGTGGATGCCTGGGAGTGGGTAGATGGCAGTACTACAGCGTATAGTTTCAAGCTGCAACAACGTGTGTCGGCCAGACAATGTTCGAAATTTGAGCGGATTTCAACGAAATTTTCCACGAAGCCACATGTTTCAGCGCGAACTATTGTTAACCTATCAGACAGAGAACTTGATCCTGCTACGTCATCTGTTTTATCGAAGGGCCTCAATTTTGCTCCGGTACCTAAATCTGTGCCTTATCGGGAGATTATCAGTGGTGTTGAAATTGCGGTTCGCACGCTACCTGCGGAAGAAGCGGAGGAGATAAGGCGTGAAACATGTCGGGTGCTTTGTAAAGGTAAATTGCCTAAATCAAACATCTCAAGTGAAGAGAGGCGTGCGCTTCGTGAGTTGAAGAAAGACGAAAGTATTGTCATTCTTCCAGCAGACAAGGGTAACTGCACGGTGGTTTTAAGCAAGATGGACTATCATAGTAAAATTATGCAGCTTTTGGAGGACCAAGCATACAGGAAGATTAACCGTGACCCTACATCTAAGCTAACCAACTTGACTACGAAGCTGATCCGCTCCTTAGAACTTCCAGAAGATGTGAAAAGACGACTCCAACCCCGTGCTCCTGTTCCTCCCAGGTTGTACGGTCTACCGAAAGTACATAAAGTAGGAGTACCTATGCGACCTATTGTAAGTACAATCGATAGCCCTACGTACTTTTTGGCTAAATATCTCAAAGATATTCTCAACCCATTCGTAGGGAAGGCTCATCGCAGTATTCGAAATTCCAGTGAGTTTGTGGAAATCTTAGACAACATGAAGTTAGATCCTGGTGATTTAATGGTGAGCTTCGATGTGGTCTCTCTTTTTACTCGTGTTCCCTTGGTCGACTCCTTAGACCTGTTAAGGAGGTATTTTGATCAAAAAATGATTGATATTTTCCACCATGTGTTGACAACCACTTATTTTAAGTTTGAAGGAGAATATTACGAACAAGTGGACGGTGTAGCAATGGGTTCGCCGTTGTCTCCTGTCATTGCTGATTTCTTCATGGAATTTTTTGAAGAAGAGGCACTAAACCACGCACCACTCCAGCCGAAGTGTTTTTATAGGTATGTCGATGACACCTTTGTGATTTGGCCCCATGGCAGAAACAGTCTTGACCAATTCCTTGCGCATCTCAATTCAATCCATGAAAATATTCAGTTCACAATGGAATTGGAGGAGGACGGTTGCCTGCCGTTTCTTGATGTGCTTGTTATTAAACGTGCTGATGGTTCGCTGGGACACACTGTGTATCGGAAGCCTACCCATACCGACTTATATTTAAATGCCAACAGCTGTCATCATCCGGCACAACGAAACTCTGTATTAACTACCTTGGTACACAGAGCACAAAGGATTTGTGACAAACATAGCCTGGCTGGTGAATTGGACTATCTCCGGAAAACGTTTTTAAATAATGGTTATAATCAGGGACAGATTACTCGTGCGTTTAAACAGAAGGAAAATCGACGGAGAGATCAGAGTGATACCAAGGGCCTTGCGTTTCTGCCGTTTGTGGGTGCCCTAAGTTTCAAAATAGGTAGACTGTGCTATCACAACACGGAGTCAAGACAATTTATAGACCACCCACTAAAATTAGTAACTTGGTCGGCAGTGTTAAAGATGACCTAGGTTTACGAACCCCTGGTGTATATTATATACCATGTGAATGTGGCCGCGGCTACATTGGACAGACGCAGCGATGCATTGTGCAGCGATGTGTAGAGCATGCCAGAAATGTTCGTCTTGGCCAAGAAGAAAAATCTGCGGTGGCCGAACATAGTGTGCAAGAAGGTCACACTTTTGAATTTGAAAAAACAACCATTTTAGCCCGGGTCAAAGATTTTTGGGCCAGCGTTATTACAGAGGCTGTAGAAATAAGATTAACTGATTTATTAGTGAACAGGGACACTGGTTATCAACTCAGTGCGGCCTGGAACCCGGCGATTAAAATGCCGAAACAGTTTCGCGCATGTAACGAGCAGAAGAGCGGATGACGTAATCGCGTTGTGTTGGTTTTTGTTTTCCACCGTTTCCGTAGCAGTGGCTGAATAAACAAACAGTTATACACTGACATTTGGTTGAGAATGGAGGCAGAGATGGACGCCTTCGAAACGTCCCGCAAATATGATATATTAACACGGCTGGAAGCCCAAGAGAAATATATTAATATAGTACTCCTCTTTACTGTTGTTTCTCATTCATACCGCTGCTATCATATACTAATCTTACAGAGGTTTGAGTTATTATCATATACTAGCTGGTACCCATGACTCCCTTCGTGTTTGTAAAGAATTTGGATTGATAGCTACCGACATCTAACCACCATAGTGCATGATGGGAGACTCAATGCTATTACCACACACAAACGCCAGTCACCTATGTGCTATGTAGTTTAGGCAGCAAAGTAAAATTTACGGACACACATGTCTTTGGTTGAAGTACGAAAATATCTTTGATCGGCCACTTTCAACCGTCATATCTCCCATACTCCGACAGTTACTGAAATTTGGCCAACATTGTGATCGAAAGGTGACTCCGTGTTACTACCACATACAAACGCCAGTGATCTGCGAGAGATAGTTTTCGTTGAAAAGTGATGCACCAAGACACATGCGTCATTGGCAGAAATATGAAATTGCCACAGGTCGACCACTCTCAACCCCCATATCTCCCACACCCCACACCCCCATAGCTAACAACTATAGTGCATGAAAGGAGACACGATTCTACTACCACACACAAACATCAATGGTCTATCATATGTATTTGTGGCAAGAAAGAGAAGTATAAGGAGACACAAATTTTTGGTTGAAACATGAAAATGCCCTGCATTGACCAACTTTAATCATCATATCTTCCTCATCCCCCCAACTATCAGCATTCAGCCAACGTTATGCACGATAGGAAACTCCATGCTATCTCCTCACACAAACACCAGTGATCTGTGCTATGTATTGGTGGATGAAAAGTGAAATATAGAGGAAAACACATCTATTTTTATATATATACAAATATATAAGATAAAGACTCTCTTTTGCCCGCGGCTTTGCTCAAGTGGAATTCATAAAGCATTCATATACATATTCGTATCCAAATCTCAAGGGAACTGGTATTTGAGATAAATGTAGGTGGTCAATACATTATTCCAAATTTATCCTAAGCAGTTCAGTCGTTTCGACGTGAAACAGTAAAAACATCCACGCAAACAAACTTTTACATTTATGATATTAGTAGGATGTAAGAACTGTGTGGGACACCTTAATCATGAATAAGTGATTGCACATTTGGGGTGCCACAATGACATCTCGCACCACCTTAAAAACTTGTTAGGGTCGCCCCTGGTTGCACTATCTGTTTGCCATAAAGATAAATATATAGATATTTTCTGTTAGAATTAAGTCCGCAACTTTATTTGAGTGGACTGCTTGCTCTTAACCCTTTCCTCCCTGACGGTACTTATAAGTACCATTATGTTTACCACCATATAATTTGACAATACCAGTGTCCACTGCATTGTTAAGCCTGTTGATCTATTGTTGTACGATTTGGTCAGACAATGACAACATTTATTTTTAAATTCTGCACGAAAATGCCGAGAAATTAATTTTCTAAGTTGGGGCTTGACAGCATATTGACCAGAGTAACAAGTGCTACATTACAATGCATTTTTAGATGATAATTTACTTGGTAAGTGTCGATTTCTGTTATTACTTTTCTAGTTTGAACATTTAACCTAGGGTTACCAGAATTTTTTCTCCAAATCCGGGGACGCTTCACAACTTTTTCACCAAAATCCAGGGACACTTTCCACATTTGTCCAAATTATGCGTTGTACTTTCATAAGTTATACGATTAAAGGTTGGGTTAACTTAAAAGGCCACATATTGTTATATTTTGTATTTTAAAACAGGATCACATACAGCCATTTTGCACACAGCAAGGAGACTTGTTTTTCCAAAGCTGTTGTGTCCAAGACGCAGTATCCTTGTAATTTTCTTCATTCCTAGGCACGTACAAGGAAAGAAGTGCACTTCATATCTCTTGCTTTAAACGAATGCATTAGCAAATCAGTGCTTTAAAAGAACTGTTGCTTGATTAAAAAAAAAAAAATTCTGAGGACAACAGTAAAAATCCGGGGACATTGCAGGGACGAAATCTGTCCGGGGACTGTCCCCGGCAAATGGGGACGTCTGGTAACCCTAATTTAACCATATGTATTTTACCTATAAAATATGTTTTTCTAGTTTCTTTACTAAATAATTGAGAAAAACCAATGAAGACTTATAAGTACCGTCAGGGACTTCTGGGTAGTTTTTTTTTTTTTTTTTTTTACAAATATTGGTCAATAGATTTAGCAAGTATACAATTGGTATTATCATTGTTTTAAATATTTTCAAATGGATATTTTTAAGAAATAAGCTCTGATTGAAGCTCTTCTCTTAGAAGTTTATAATTTATCAAGGCAAAAATGAAGAAATGACTGCAAAGATCTTGGATTACTCGTTAGGTCAAAGAACGGTATTAGAATTGACTGAACAAAAATGGAGCAATAAGGATGATAATTATTTTTCGTCTCTTTCATTACTATAAAAACTGAAAACTGGAAGAACTTATGGTTGTGTGACAATCAGGCCCAACCACAAAGCCTTTGTGACAACTTATTTGCCGACAGCAAACTAAAAAGAGGAGGTTGAGACCACAGATTTTCAAACCTAGACATTGGCTACTGGAAATGGTAGGATAAAAAGGTCATACATTTAGTATCAAATTTTCATGCAGCAAGGAAACTACTGTTACACACAGTGGTACAACAATTAACTTCAATGGTTGGAGTTCATGGCAATTTCAACAGATGGGCCCTCTCTCAGGCTTGACTGGCGACCTGGGTGGATCTTGGGCTAGAGGACTTCTCCGGCTGGTCATCAGGGGCTCCCTCCGGCAGTGGGTCCCATGGCATTTTTCCCACCCTGCTGCCCTGTTGTTACACCACTGGTTATATGCAAAGAAAAAGATGGATTGAAGTCGACAATTTCATGCTCAGGAGTCATCAATGACTACAATACATTCATGTGTGGGGTTGATGCTGCTTATCATCTGATGGCATTGTGCAATGCTGACAGAAAATTACCTAAATTATGGGGCAGATTGTTTTTGGGAATTCTTGATGATGTATTTGTCAATGCCTATAACATAAATGGTCTGATATTTGAAACAAGTATGTAAAAAAATTCAGAAGATCCATTGCACAGGGTATGATGACTATGAAGGATATCGGTAAGAAGAAAAGGTCATCTACAGATATTTTACCAAGCCCTCATCCATTCAAACAACACAAGTCATAATATTCCACAATGAGAGATAAAATATTGGGAAACAGAGGTATGCACTGTTCCTAATTAGCAAAAATCAGATGAAGATGTGAAGTATGTAGTATGAAGAAGATACAGTCAAAACATCATTCCAAATGTTCCACTGCAATGTCTTTTTGTGTCTGAATGAGCAAATAGAATTGGTTTGTTGAATATAATGAGGCGAACATTTCATACCAATATGAACATAATTGATTTCAGTTGCTATTTCTGTATATCCTTTGATACCCTGACAGTACTTATAAGTACCAGCTTAGTAATTAGCACTTAGAGTTAAAAAAAAAAAAAAAAAAAAAAATGAAAAAAATGTGTGTGTTTAATTTCAAGTACTTTTATACAAACTAGTGATTGCCCAGGGGTCGAAATTCAACCGTAATTCATTATGTTATTTAGTTTCTTTCATGAAAGGGTAATTATCATTATTTGAATTTGTTCTATTGCGTTTGCTGTGAGCATAGATATGTTATATACTGAATACATTGACACCGTTGGCTGCGAGTGTGTTATAATACGTTATTACCTTGTGCTGTTTGCCTTAATTCCCTGCAATACCTATAAAATTAAAATGATACACTCCACGCGTGACTGTATTTTAAATTTTAGCCTCTGGACTAACCATAGCAAATGATGAAATGTTTTCAAAATAATTTTTGACTTTATTTACCGATTGTTCATTTGAATTTAAAATATTAATTTTGATTTAAGACCAGTAATACTGCTTTATCTTTATGACAACATGAAGTAAATGCAGTCCTTTCACCTGAAGTGACTTCTGATTTGAAATGTTTTGCATTGCAAAACCTGCATTGTAAATTCGAAACTACAAAATTTCTTGGAATGACATTTAGTGCGCATTTGAATGTATCCATCAAAATAATTTGAGCAATTTGTGTGCTCACTATTTGAATTTGGTCTATTTTGAATTTCACGCAAATTGGTATTATTTATGTCTCTCTCCGACCTGTCAATGTTCTATATCGAGACATAATGGAAGTAGGTGTAAATATCTGAATAATAAAAAAAAAAAAAAAAAAAAAAAACCGTTATGAAATTACTGAAATTCAAAAGTCAAAAGACCCTTAACCAAAGTTTAACCTTTTAAATAATAAAAAGACCATATAGTATCTGGCAGAATCGCTACATTAATTTTCGAAATGTTCCTTTTATAACTTCAAAGATTATCTCTACTTTAAGCGACTCTTTGGTTTGACCAAAGACCACAGAGTATCTCAATGCTGGAAATACACGTCAGAGACTTGGCTCCGATCCGATTTCACTCACACACACGTTCGTTTTTTATTTAATAATGTATCTGTAACATGATTAATAGACTTTCGGGTTTTGCCGCGTTGTTTATTTCCTTACCTAAGCTTTCGGCTGGTATCCTCCAGCCTTCGTCAGAGATACTGTTTATGTTGGCATAGCAACGAGCGCCAAGCATCGCAGAGTAAGAGGCCGCTATCTTCGTTGATGTTGTTTTTGTTTTTTAAAATTTCTGCTGCCTCTTTCACCCGTCGGGGCCACCACTGGTCTTCTCTCCACAGTAGCCTCGTTTCTTGAAATTTTACTTGATGCCCGGTATTAATAGCATGGCGGACTACGGCGGATTTGTCACTGTTGTTATATTTGTAGTGGCGGATATGTTCTTTAAGTCTCTCCGCCACAGTGCGACCTGTCTCGCCGATATAAACACTGCCACAACTGCAGGGGATTTCGTAAACACCCATAAGCTGGTGTGGGTGTAATTTGTCTTTTACCTTTGTCAGTGACTGACCAAGTTTGCAGTTAGCCTTATATACTATTCGCACCTCCACCCGCTTTAACAATTTCCCAATCCGGTCTGTGATGCCCTGTATGTATGGGAGACAGGCGAATTTTGTTGGCACATTAATATCATGGGATAAGTTTACGTCTCCCATAGGTTTTTTGGGTCTTAAAACCCTCCTGATCTCAGATTCACTATAGCCGTTGGCTTGGAATATTTTAGTAAGTGTCTCCACTTCTTCACTCAGACTTTCCGAGTCACATACTGTCTTAGATCTTAAGTTGAGTGATGTCAATACGCCTCTCTTCGTTGCCGGATGATGGTGCGACATGGCGTGCAGATACCTATTAGTGTGGGTCGCCTTGCGATATACAGTGTGACCCAAACTTCCATCGCCTCGCTTGTGAACAAGGACATCGAGAAATGGCAGTTGTCCATTTTCTTCCACAACCAGTTCACTATGGTTGTGGAAGAAAATGGTATAGTATATAAGGCTAACTGCAAACTTGGTCAGTCACTGACAAAGGTAAAAGACAAATTACACCCACACCAGCTTATGGGTGTTTACGAAATCCCCTGCAGTTGTGGCAGTGTTTATATCGGCGAGACAGGTCGCACTGTGGCGGAGAGACTTAAAGAACATATCCGCCACTACAAATATAACAACAGTGACAAATCCGCCGTAGTCCGCCATGCTATTAATACCGGGCATCAAGTAAAATTTCAAGAAACGAGGCTACTGTGGAGAGAAGACCAGTGGTGGCCCCGACGGGTGAAAGAGGCAGCAGAAATTTTAAAAAACAAAACAACATCAACGAAGATAGCGGCCTCTTACTCTGCGATGCTTGGCGCTCGTTGCTATGCCAACATAAACAGTATCTCTGACGAAGGCTGGAGGATACCAGCCGAAAGCTTAGGTAAGGAAATAAACAACGCGGCAAAACCCGAAAGTCTATTAATCATGAACAAAGATGGCCGTGGAAGTCTGAGAAATCATGTTTTAACTATGCTGATTATTTTTTTTCTTTACTGTTGACCAAAGATCACAGACACTGGCAATCGCTAAGTGTCGTTGACACTTAAAAACAATTGAATGTATACAACGGATGTTTTATTTTATTTAATTTAATGTATTTTTAACACATGTTATATGTGGACTTTGGCTTTATGCACTTCTTCTCCATATAAACTTTAACTATGCTAAATCTTACACTTTTCCGTGCGCGCAATATTCTTAAAAGTGTATCCAACGTTTTCGCTTAGCGTATTAATATATAGATATATAATTAAAATTATAAATTTCCATTTATTTCCAATAGCCGGTAGGAAAGGGTTAAACCAACATGATCAAGAGGAACGTAATCCACAGACCCTGTGGCTCATTGAACACAAATTCGTGTTGCATGAAGAAACTGCACAACAAACTGTAACTTCAATTCACCAAATAATACAAGTCGCTCATTCACTGAAATCATAATAAACATTTTATTAATTTCTCAGCTCTTCAATGTCACATAAAAATAAACCATACTTTGATATATCCTTCAAGGGAAACTAAGACAGATAAAATGTTGTTTAAATAAAATATTTCAAAGACTGTACTCTCTACCATCATCTTCACATGAGGAATTGACAAACCATGAAACCTGGAGTTCAAAGCTTGTAAAGAGCATGTCGTCAATAGAAAGCATTGGCAAGTACTCTAAAAAAAAAAAACCTTACCAGTACATGGACCAGACCATAATTTTGTCATTTGGAGCAGTGGTAGAGACAACTAGATTTTTTATTGATGCTGGGCAAATGAAACCTAGAAAGTTCATAATGGAAATGGAAAAGGAAAGCTGCTTTCTTTCTTGGACATCTTTATTGAGAAAACACCTAATCAGACATTAGGACAATTTATATAGAAAGTCTACAAACCCTGACAGTGGTTTATATAGGGATTTTTTTTTTTAGAATTTTTGGGACATAAATTTTAGAGTGTGGTGTAATGATTTGAGAAGCTTGAAGGAAAAAAATTGCACCACTGGGGCTTAGTGGAAGAATGGCACCTTGTGGAAGTGTTAATGGGTTGCACAATATACCGAAATTGGGAGATGTTATAAATATGGGTGAGCTGGGAGAAGCACGGCTTTCCATCACCAAACATGAAGGAACACGTATGTTCTGTCCCCAGGCGAGGAGTGATAAAACATGCAATCCTTTAGCTGGAGTGAAACATTGTTAGTTTTATTGTTTGGTATTTGAAATCTGATCAACGTTTATTGGGGAATAAGTGATTTGGCAGAGGGTGGATTAAGACTCTTAAGTCCCTGAGAAGGTTTAGCAAGTGCTCAGAATAATTGTCTGCAGAACAATAGATTAAATTCAGTGTTTTGGTTTTGAAAGGGTGGTGACTGTTTAAAGTGTTGTGAAGGGCTATACAAACTCCCAAACTAGCAAAGATTCAGCCAAGCGAATTTAATATTAAATTTGTGCAAGTTTTCACGACCAGCGAAATAGTTTCACATGAGAAGGTTTCTCTCAGTTAAGAGTGATGGGTCAAGTTGTGCAATAGACTGACATGGTGTCGAAGATACATTTATGAGAACTGGAATGCATGTAAAAATAAATTTGATGGGAACTATTTTGATTTAATGATGTATCTGTAACTTACAACCAGTAATTTTATTGACTTGACTGTTTAGAAAATTGCAAATTTGATACAAATAATGCTCTCGGGTGACTAGCCGAGTTATAGAAGTGTTATAATAATCACACAATATTTCGGCACTCTGAATCGTCGGCGCCATCTTCCGGTGAAGTGAGGTCAGGAACATGCGAAGCTGCTGAGCTAGACCAGATTCCCGCTGCTAACCTCTGATTGGTTGGCTGTGAAACCAGTTGTAGCAGGGGTCAAATCTCGTTGCGGCTTGAATCGATGCCAAGGTGGAGTTACGGCTAGATTTGATGTCCTTTTCACATGACATATAGCAGATAGGCTTATAATCACCGCTCCTTCGAAGAAGATATCCGAAAACAAAGCCTTTACGATAAATTGTTTGTCCAACTGATGGGTCAACACGAATCCGTTGCGGGCCTCATATTGAGCCATGCTGCCACGTGATTGGTCAGATTTGTAACCAATGGTAGCCGGGGTCCTGCCTCGTAGTAACTCATCGTTCAGTAGAAGGAAAAGTCAGAAGGCAAATTTGATGTTAATTTTTTTTTTTTAACTTTGTAGTGGCTAGGAATCTTCTGATAATTTTTCTTTAAATTTACATATCAGTTGGTGGATTGTTTGAAGAGAAAAGACAGTCTGAAATAAAGTCTCAGAATATTATAAACTTATTAGTTTTTTGATTTTCTCCTGTCGGTACTTAAGAAATAGAAACCTTTACTATTTCTGTGTTAATAATTTGAATTGCAGGAGGCTGAAGTTCTTTCTGAACTTTACGTTACATCACCGCCAACGATCAGCTGCTCCCCCAAATACACCACTGTCTGCGAGCATTTAAATTAGTCTTGTAGATTTAGGGGAGTGTACTGTTGTAATTGTCGTGAGAGGTATAAATATGCCTAGTAATCACCATTTGGCACAGAGCCATAGAACCAAGAGCAATATATGATGAGGACGACCAGATGGACGAGACAAAATATTTGCATTATACCATCAGAAGAAATTAGTAGAATCAGTACAATGAACATCCAATACGAATGGGATTTTCAAAAGTGAAACACAGGCCTAATACCCACAGTAATGAGCCACACCACCACCTAGCCTTCTTGCCGTACTATGTTGCTACATCAAGGGTTGGAAAGGTTCTGGCAACAAATGGCATTAAGATGATTTTCTAATCACCACCAAAACTGAATAACATTTTGCACTATCCCAAGGATGACCTTGCCACTCTTACACCTGAATTTTATAGTATTCATTGTGAATATGGAAAAAAGTACATCAGCCACACAATATGTTGCTTTAAAAAACATTGTTTGGAACATGGCTGGGACACAAGGATAATTTTGTGGTAGCAGAACACAGTCTGTAACAAGGAAACTATTTCTATTTCAAATTCACCAGTGTGCTGGCACATAACAGAAGTTTTTGGGACAGCTTTCTTACAGAAGAGGTTGAAATCTGACTCACGTTTGATCATGCAAACCAGGATCATAGTTTCCAACTGACTGACATTGTTAATGCTGCTCATCATCAACGTTCCGTGTTTTGTGCTCCACCGGGTGCTCATGACGCTTGAGACTGCTGTGACACAACACAAAATCACCTGCCGTAGGTATGTCACTCTACTTGTGCACGACAAGCTCTCAACTTCAGGTTTTATGGCTAGTTCATTCTTCACCTGAAGTTGATGACAGACAGTACTGTTTTCTAAATATTGTGTTTAAACAACATTTAACTTATTTAGTTTCCCTTGGGGAATAAATCAATATACAATGCTGAGGAAAAGTTCGTTCATTAAAAACATAAACATTCCTTACTCTATAATTGGTTGCATGGGGTGCACATTTTTTTAAACGACATCTAATCTCTACTTATATTTTATGCATGAATGTATTCAACAAAAAATGAATAGAGGCCATCCATAAATTACGCTAGGTGTTTTTCCGGATTTCCAGACCCCCCCCCCCCTCCTTTGGTGAGATCTGGGGTCCGTGAGACCCCTCTTCTGAGAAATCACCCTCGCAACTTTTTGAGGCCTTTTGTTTTTAGCTCTATAGTACAAAAAAATTTCAAAACCTCACGTGATATTTCCATTGACCCCCCCCCCTTCCGACCCCCGGCCAAAATTAAGAACATATGCAGTTGCCCAAGGACGATATAGCATTACAAACACCTGGCGAGTATCGTATTCATTGTGAATGCCGAAAAGCGTACATCAGACAAACAACACGATATATCAATCAAAGGTGCTTTGAACATACACACAACGTCCTCCTGGGCCAGATTGATAAGTCAGCGGTTGCTGAACACAGTATCGACACAGGCCATGGCTTTGATTTCAAGGCTAGAAGAATTCTCGTGTGCACAAGAGGTTATTGGTACAGTATTTCCTCTGAAGCTCTGGAAATCTCTATCTTGGATGATCTCGTCAACCGAGATACAGGATTTCAAATAAGTAAAACTTGGAGCCCACTGATCCAAAAAATGAGAATGCAGCAGGTTTTCTGGAAAGTACGCACCTCTCTCGCACGGCCGCTACCAACGATACCTGCCATTAGCTAACGGCTTCTGCCAAGAGATAAGCTTCCTTCTAGTAGCCAACGTTTTTCTGCCAGTAGCCTTTGGCCGATCGGAAAAATAATGATGTAGCACAGACTTTACGTGGTATATTAGTGGCTCTATAAATCACTGGCAGCAGTCACTTGACAATGGCGGCAGAGATTATGACCGCCAAAATGTGTTTTATCAACGGAATAACTTGGCCAGTTACCAGAGACGTTTTTATTCGAAATACTATTTGCCATTAGGAAGGATATAGGATACTTTTTTCTATATAAATAATATACTGTCATGGAATTTTGAAAAACTAACTGAATGGTGATAGAAAAAACACATGTTTAAGTCTCTGTAAAGCTCAGTGTGAGAGAATGCTGGTGGCTCAGTGGTTAAGGTGCTTGCTTTCTGTAGTTCCAATTGCAGTCAGTGAGAGTAGAAATTTTTTTTAGGGTTGATTTTGATTGTATGGGCCAAGCCTTGACATTCTGTTGTCCAGATTCCATGTTAAACTGTAAGTCCAGCCATTACAGAAGCAGAATGTGTAGTAAATCAAAACTGTCAAGTAGGCAGCCAAACAATCCTTTGGGGCCCAACAATGTCATACACATTTATTTATTGCTTTCCTGTTCCTTGGCTCTGTTATCACCCACCTCTAATTACTTCTACGTTCATGAAGCATAAAATGAAAAAAAAAAAAAAAAAAAAAAAGAAACGAAATTACACTTTTCCAGGGCAAACTGGCTAACCAGATCTTGATTATGTTTGACAAGAAAATAGTATTTGCAACTGGTAAGGAAACAAGATGATTTTTTTCTGTAAAAATAATATATTCTGTCATGAAATTTTGAAAACAACTGAATGGTTACAGACAGATGGATAGAACTTTTAAGTCTCTGTAATGTTGTGTCCAAGAGTGGGGTGGTGGCACAATGGTTAAGGAGCTTGCTTTCAAAAGTTCTGGGTCTGATTCCAGGAGCAGGTAGCAGCAGGAATTTTTAAGAGTTGTTGCTGATCATCTGAGCCACGCCTGGATGTTCCGTTGCTTAGGTTCCATGTTTAACTGTAGGAGGTAGAATGTGTGGTAAATCAAAACCCTGTGAAGAATAAGGCTGAACAATCCTTCTAGACACTACAGTACTACATGCTTTTTATTTTTTATGCTATATTAATCATTCAGGCTTTGTTTCTCTCACCGTCAGGTTGTGAATGATCTACTCTAATAATAATATAAATGCAAAAGTAAATCCATGTTTTGACAATTAAATGCTAAACTGATATTGATAAAATTTGACAAGGAATTAGTTTGTGTTATTAGGAAGGACACAGGATACCTTTTTTTTTTGGGGTGGGGGGTGGGGGGTGATAAATAATGTCTTTTGTCATTACATTTATAAAACTAACTGAATGGTGCCAGACAGGTAACGTATGTAAGTCTGCAATGTTACATCAGTTACTCAGGCTGTTTTTCCCTGGCAGCCTGCCAGTTTATGATCTGTTCATAAATTTTGTTTTCAGAAAAAAAAAAAAAAAAAAAAAAACATATTACATAGTATGCTGCACCAGACTATTACTTTATGTCTACCTAAAAGTTTCTGCCATCAATATATTTTGTCTTCTCATTTGTCATGCCTCGCAGGCGTAAATCAAACCTAAGGCATAGCTTAAGTTATTAAAAACTAAGAAATTTATACTCATGATGAAGAAAGATAAAACCAAGCCAAAAGTAAGACGCCCTTAGTTCTAATAATGAAGCAGCCAACATATGATAACTTTCAACAATGGAAATTTTTTGTCCAGAGATGTATAGATAGGGAAGTTGCTTATATTGAAAAGGGAAGCACATTCATTTGTAATGTTTAATAATAAACACTTTGCAAGGCATCAGTCTTATTACCGACAATGATATCTTATTTATAGGGAAGGTACTGTAATCGTATTAATATAGAAACACAAATTGGGCTTATACTAACACAAATTAATTATTTTAGCATGGTGTTTATTAATCTGTATGCGTATCTGTCTTTCTAGTGCCTGCCTAAACCGAGGTTTTAAATCATTAAACCTTATGGTCATAGACAAGACACTTTACCTATAAAGGCAGCCTTGTGAAGACTTCGATCGCTGCCGGCTTTGAACAATTTAGGGTACGTATAGATTTATTTAGTAATCTGAGCAACTTCAAGGCCTTTTTAGGCAACCCTCACTGCCAGAGCTGGTTCCCTGTCAGTATAAAGGCAAGATGAATTGAGCACTAGGGGATCAGTGGTCACATAGCGGCTCGCCACTGTAGAAGATACCCCAGTGGCACATGCCCAGTTGGCTCTCTGCTGTGATCAAAGATAAGTAGATCTACTGTTTCACATGACTAATGTACACAGAAGCTTATTCCATGCTATGTGCTGTTATAGCAGAACACATTTCTGGAGAAAGGTTGCTAGTAAACTGCTCTTAGCTACACATTTAGTAATTAACTATACCCTTGCTGCTTCCTAAACTACCGTACTAAGCTGCAGGGTCCATACCACTTGAAGGTCAAGGTAATACAATTTCTACTTCTACTGTAGAGTTGGGTCCTAAGATGAATAGCACAACAACAGTTGAAGATAAGTGCTACTTAATTTACTTTTTCATGTCTGGACATCTTAATCGTTTTGCCTAGTGTTGGACGAAGTTGGCGATATCTCTTCCTGTCCAGTGATCTTCAAGTATTGTTGAAAATTGTCACTTCTGGCAAGCATAGAGATGGTCCACGATCTGCTGTTCTGCAGTCACATCGATCGTCAGTTGTCAGACTTCAATTACGTGTGTTAGCTTTTACTGGAGCCACTCCTGTTTTTATACAGTTGAGGATTCGCCATTTTACCCAGTCCAATTTTATGCCAGAAGGTTCTTCCTCAGAAATTGGGTAGCAGTTTGGAGGATCGATATTTTTGCGATTTAGAAAAGGAGTCCTAGAGATTAGCCTTCTGGGTAAAGGGGTCAGTATCCCAAACATTACGTGCTTCTCATCAAATGTTTGTTTGACTCGATATGTATACTCGTGTAAGATTCGGCATACTTTTGATTCAGCAAATTCAACTACTTTGTACAGCAGGTGCATTGGGGTGGGTTTCATGTGGGCTAGTCACTATCCACCATGTCTCATTCAAGGCTATATCTACTTTCTTTGAGTGTCCGGACTGGTTTCAAAAAGGGCTTGCATACTCTGCAGTGGAAAAAAAGAGTGCTTTAGCATATGTGTGCAAGACCACTGGATTCACTCCCCATTTAGTGCAACATAATTTTTTTAGAATATTGTTTCTTGTGTGTACTTTAGCTGCATTATATGGCATAAGAATTCTATCTCCAATGACTCCTAAATACCGGACGTTTAAAAAATGACCGGTATATTTGAAAAATCAATAAAAACTAAACGGGCAGTGATACAAATACACCGTTTGTTGCAATATGCTTGGGACAACAGTTAATTTTCAGGCAGACAAACTTTCAAAATTAGTTACAATTTTCAACAACAGATGGCACTGCAGGCAATTCGAAAGATATAGAAGTAAACGCAGTCTGTGAGTTCGCCATTCTGTAAGTCGTCTTTTTGCTGTAAGCATGTGCTGTTCACAGATTGTAAGTTTGTGTGAAAAAATGGTTTATTCCTTAGAACTTTAGATTTTTCCAGACTGCAGCGCCATCTGTTTTTGAAAATTGTAACTAATTTCGAAAGTTTGTCTGCCTGAAAATTTACTGTTGTCCCAAGCATATTGCAACCAATGGTGTATTTCTATCGCTGCCCGTTTAGTTTTTATTGATTTTTCAAATGTACCGGACATTTTTGATACACCCTGTATTTTGGCTCTATATTCCAATGAACGGCATTCCAACGTACCATTTAATTTCCATTTTTCGTATCTGGAACACAGGTGGAATGTGCAGATCTGGGATTTGGACGGGCTGGGTTTTCAAAGAGTTGCTTTCGTAGCAATGGACCCGGTTGATAGAGCTTGTTCTAACTGTTCTTCGACCTGTTGAAATGTTAGATCCCAAACAGTGATAAAATAAGTGATGTAAGATCGAGGTTGAACTCGCTGCTAATAGAGAAATTTGATGGAAATTGAAAGAAATTGTGGTAGACTTGTTAACTGCAAATATGAGCACTCAAAGTAAATCAGCCAGAATTGCAGTGGTGGAGTGGGAAATCAAGGGAGTAGCAGAATAAAACTGACAAACATGTAAACAGCCAGCATTTGCATAGCTGGGAACTCGGCGAGTGCTTGAAAAGGAACTATGCGAGAAGCAGAAGCTGCACTGAAAATGGGTACCATGGGAGAGGCAAAAGGGTCCTGCAAAATGGAAGCAACAGATGAGGCTGGGAATTTGAGCCTAACAGAAGCACCGCATGGGTACAAGGCACAAATTTAAGAGTTTATAGACAATTGTGATGTAGCAGTAGATCTAGCATCCCCTACAGGTTAAATGGTAGGGTA
The DNA here is from genome assembly GCA_031002005.1 of Vandiemenella viatica. NCBI lineage: Eukaryota > Metazoa > Arthropoda > Insecta > Orthoptera > Morabidae > Vandiemenella > Vandiemenella viatica. Next base: position 35,322,195 of record CM061919.1, read on the forward strand.
GGCCATCTGACCAGAGGTGAGGGCTGTATTAACACAGAATTACAGGTGTCGACATAAAATTACTATGCATATTTGCCCTTCAGCAGTAAACAGGAAGCAGAAGAAAGACTGGTAGATTGAGGCTTCTCAAATTCACAAAAAGCAATGTGAATTCAGGGAGTCAGCGAGATAAATAATGATGGAGGAAGAGCTGCTTGTGGCTACAAGTTTCAGTAACAAATTGGGAAGGGTGTTTTTAATACACGGGTTCTGAGACGAAAGAATAAAAACAATAGTGAAGAGTAAGGGACAGAACATGAGCTCAGCTGAGTTAGTAGAAACAGCGATTGGAAAGTGCAATGATATGCAGATAAAGAGAAAGAAAGGCCGAGGAGAATGGAAAAGCCAAAATTAAAGAAAGATACTCCTGGGATTACCTGTTTTTCCTGAGGCATATTTCAAGAGAATGTAAGAGCCGATTGCAGGTTGTAATAAGGGAAGAAACCTTGAAGAGTGGTGGGTTAGGGACAAATATACAGAAGAGCAAGAAAATAATATGTGCAAAAGGTTGCACCTGGTTGCATTGGCATCAGGGCCCTGGAAAACTGGAAAACTGGAAGAAATAGGCCCAGAGGAGTTTGGTGGGCATTGCAAAGAAACTAGTGGATAGGGGCTTGGAGCAAGTCGCAGTAGAAGCAATCTGGATGGTTGCAGGAGGGAGTGTAATTACTGACATCTGAACCAGTATAACGGATGTGATGGCAACAGTTGTAGGGGAGACCCCTGTAGGAAATGTCCAAGGTTAAAGCTAGATAATGAGGAGGAAAACTGTCAAAAGGCATAGGCAAACAATCATCTTATGTCTATATGCTTGTTCCAATTCATACTGACATAAATGCAAAATGGTCATAGTTCAGTAAAGTTTTCTTCCGTGATATCTGCAATGATTGAAAAGAACTGAGAAAGTAAGAATATCACTTATCAGGACTGAAGGCAGGATGACCGTAGATACATAAGTCTTCCAGGAAGTAAGTAGCCTACCATTTAGACATTAAAAAATATTAGCAATGTGTTTCCATCTGTATCTTATTACAGAGACCTTTATACACCTTAAACTAATCTTTGACATATTCAACATGTGAATTAAGGCATGTGTCATATCTTGGCACTAATTGTACAACTAATAATAAAGCAATTCATTGTGGCTAAGCTTGCAACATATCGAACTAACCACATGCTTTGTATTCTTGTGTCATTAACAGCTGACCAGTAATATTTGTGTTTCTCCATTTCCACAGTTCCCCTACCTACATCTTCGTTAAGTGATGGGTACTTGTTTCTCTGTCTATGTATATTAATATCACCTCATGGCATTGTTTCCACCTCCATTATTGTGTAAGAATAATCCATTTTTCTTCCCCATCAATAAGAATGAGGTAATTCAAAACTCTTGGCAGATATTATAGAGATCAAAAGCATGCCAAATCACTACTTGACTTGGCGTTTTTACTTAATACTGTTCAAATAAGTACAAATACTAATGCAACAAAAATTAAAACAAGCGATGTCTTACTATTTCAAAAGATAGGAATTGTCTAATTTTTCAACTTTGACAGGTCTTTTAAACTGATTTGAACAAATTACTCTACAAATTAATACTGTCAGTACAACATAGCACAGTAAGTGCAATTAATCATGTAACACAAAATTCTACTATTAAAGTTTTAAAATGAAAAACAAACACTTTCCCAAACTGTTAAGCTACTGTTCTGACACGACTACTTCACAACTAATTCAAGCACAAAAGTATACTCTTGATTGTTTTTATTTTCTTATACTTTTCAAACTAGTCAAGGATTAAAGCTGGGAGAGGATTAAGTGAGAAAAACAGGAATGAATTCAGTCATCGTCTTTTTAAACTGTCCCAGAAATTCGTCTGGTGTGATTTCAACAAACAGTGGAAAGCTGAAATCTGGATCAGGAACTGAACCCACATCCTACTGAATGCTAGGTTCCACTCACCTGGCTCAGTATGGACAAGCAGCATGATGCTAAAATCTTAAATATCTCCATTTTATTACAGCCGTCTTTACTATAGCAACATTATTCTTCTATCTAAATAAATAAAAAACAAACCTTTCAATAATAATTTTTTTGGTTACTCTTTTGCTATGTTATTTAAGGTGAAACCAAAGGAATTCCATGTATTGGACACACAATAGCCAGATATACCTATGGAATGCTGAAAGCTATTTCAAATTGGCATTTACAAACTTTAATAGCCTTAATAGTCTCACTTCATTGACAGGATACTAAAATGTCCTTTGACATTCTCAGTAAACCTTTAATTGGTTTAATCATCACACTACAGATGAGTGTTTTATTTCTTTCTTCCTAAAGATATCTCATAAAACAGAATGCTGTCATACAACTTTTCTTTCTTTTCTTCATTAGCAATCAAACACGCAGAATGGGAAGGAGAGTAGAAATTAGCTCTCACATTAAATAGTTAACTCATCAAATCTGCAGTTTCAACGTCACAAACTGAATGAGATTAACCTCACCTCTGTAAGGATAAAATTGAATTTTAAAGATCAGTGCTACTATTTTGTTAATGTAGATTTTTTTAAACTTAATATAAGAATCCTACTTTTATTTCTATAATCACTAAAGTTTTTTAACAAATAGTTCAACCAGTTAATTAAATAATACTCACTATCTGATTTTCCACTGCTAAACTCAGTGCTGTGAGTTTTGTCACACAAAGCACTGAATGAGAAGTCACCCTGAAAATAAAAATGAATTAATTTAATGGAAACATTAAAATATTTAGAAATATCAGTTAAGAGTCTAAAATATTTCACTCATTGGACAATTCATTTCTGATCTTCAAGCAAAAATAAACTGCCATAACAGTTACTTTCCATGAATAATTGCTTCAGTGCATTTAAGGGCCAAAAAATTTAATGGAAATGGTATTTATGTTTATATTTTAATATTTACCATATATCTAGGCAACTCCAAACACAAAATGTAAATCATTTAAAGATTTTAAAGATCTTCCTTTCCAATAAAGATACAAATTTAAAAAATCAGGGGGAAGACGGGTGTGTAGGGAAATTGCCACCGGAGCCTGTGCTCCATTGCAATTAAATTAAATTAAATTAAAAGGGCTCAAAAGGGTTAATCATCTTCTCAAGAAGGCGTTAGTTTTTGTTGTTGTCAATAATAAGCATCACTCATATCTAGTTCAATGGGCACCTATAATACTACACATAAACTATTATGCAAAAGCAAACAGTACAAGCATTACCAGGAATACGACAGTACCAAAAACTGATGTGGTGAGATAAGAAGTGAAGAGCAAAAATATGTACAGTAAAAGCAGCAGTGGCTTAAAGAAACAATTACCTACTCAGGGCCGCATTTAGGATATGTAAGCCCCTAGGCTAAACCTGTGGTGTGGAATCCTAGATGATAATAATATATATATATACAACAATATTGATTAGTTATTATTAAATTAATAAACCTTTTAATGCAAAATATTGGATAATGTAATGATAGTAAAAATATACGAGGATAACTTACTGAAGAATCGAAAGTTCGAAATGTAGTTTCTGTATAGTTTCAGAGACTAAAAGAAGTTAGCAACTGATGTTTGCATGTTCCATTTTTTCAATTGATGATCAATAAATAAGGTGCTGCCTATTGAAGTTGTGTTGTTACAACCAAACACCCTCAGCAAAAGTCCACGGAATTACAAACTTAAAAGTTTTAATAATAATATGAAAGAGTGGACTGACATATTAAGATAAAAAAAAAAAAAAGATATCCAAACACCAAAGCACGCAATAGAGAAAGATTAAAAACATAATATTGAGTATTCACACATGCATGTCAACAGGAAGACAGAGACTAAACTGCTTTTAGACAGTGCTTCACTAATCAGAGCTTTCCCAAGCCACACCAAGTGAGCAAAATTCCTGAATGTTGAAATAATGTTTTAACAGAAATAAAAAGTGACTTATAACAACAAATAAAAAGAATTAAAAACAGGATTAGTATTGAATTATAAATACACATTTTTCAATTATAAACAAATGTATTTTTTTTTTTTGTTATTTTTTCAAACAAATACAACTTGGAACACCCATCGCTACTCGCTGTTTACATTGTATACAAAATGAATTTATCTTACCTAACCTTCTGGTAATGAAGGCTAGGGAATTTTAGTTTCTATTGCAGGTGTACTTCAGTGACTTCAATCTACTTTCAAACACCCTGCCCATAGTATACTGCAGCCTTATGTTACAAGGGTTATAAGTCATCATCGTTGAGCCGCAAAGTTGTCATTGAGATGTTATTATACAGTGTACCCAAACTTCAAAGGATTGAACTGTGCATGTGTGAACATTGTTTTAATGAAAATTTCAGGACTTTTGGTTCTAAAACATTCCTGGAAATAGTTTACATTCTTTGTACATTTGATTAGGTTTTTTTTTTTTTTTTTTTTTTTTTTTTTTTTTTTTTTTTTTTTTTTTTTTTTTTTTTTTTTTTTTTTGCATGTAGTGTGGGCTTCTTTCTTGTGTAGCCTATGCCTAAATGCAGCCCTGCGTCTATTAAACATCAGTAATCAAAGTATCTCATGACACTTGGCATTTACAATCATCCATTTAATTAATGAACACATTTCACTTTAATTACTATATGAAACTGATCATTTAAATGGTAAACAATTAAATGAAAGGTTTTTTTTTTGTCTTGTCTTTTCTGTGCCCTACATCCATCATCTTAAGGTAAGTGGTGGCTCATTTCCCTATCCTAATTTGCAATTCCAGATTATTTAAATGTTTACTGCGTACACATAAAAAAGATAAATTATATCTGATAATATAACAAAGCAATGTTTGCTTATAAAACTTGAGACTATCAATAATAATGAAGGACAAGTGTGGGCATTATGTCATCATGTCTTCTCCGGCAGGCCAATAGCCGCCAGAGATGTTTTCACTCTCTATCCATGCTAAAGTTAACTTTGTTTACATAATAGTTCAATATGTTTAAGTTGCAAAACAACTATAAGGAAAAGTAGGTCATCATCATCCTCAGTTTCCAGCTACTGCGTGGGACTGCTTTCTTTCTTCTTCTTTGTCTCATAAAGAAAAATATATATTTTATTTAAATCTATATATCAATTATTAGTTGCTTTTCATTAATTACGCAGAGTACGTGAGTATTAAAAAATAAAAAATAATAATTCAAGTTATTTTCATGAATGCCAAGTCACAAGTCGCAAGTGCTCTATATGGCCTGCACCAGGATTAAAACTAACATTACACAGTATAATGTAAGTTGTTACTTATTTTTCAGTGATGCATTATTACTGATATCTTTATTTCAACCACAAGTAAGTAGTTCAAAATACATTGCGATGTGAACTATAATCGAATAATGTACGACATTGCAAAATCGAGGTTATGAGTGCTATAAAATAACAATAAAATTTAGTTCGGCAACTGTAAAGAAATGAAATGCAAGAGCACCACATTCAAACATTATTTTTATGGGTTTAACTGCTAGTATTTGTAAGCACCTTAGAATCTTGGTAAATTCTGGATTTTGTTGTTATAGAGCATAAGGGAGGGAGTAAGCTTCCCAGTAAACATTAAATTTATCAGTTTGTAACTACAGGATATGAGAGAAATGTTTCAAGCAGAAGCCGATACCGCAAGCTAACTCAATAAATAAGCCGGTTTAAAAACAGTAAAGTCACTCAACAAACAATATAGGCGTTAAATAAACAATTTATAAGAGTAAAACACTTTTATACTAACATGGATTAGGGTTATCCAATATTATCCAATTAGTAAACAGTCGATTTTTGTTACGGTGATAATTCCACTAATTCTCAACACTTTTCGAAGCAGTAAAGTAATTTTACAATAATAATAACCAGAAAGAGAGTTGAATTCACCAAAATTCTGTAGTTTCAGGCCGTATAAATAGATTATATAAATTTTTAAACACTTCGATAGACACACTTGCGCTTTCAACATTTGTAATCATGTTTTCAATAATTTCTCGAACTAAAAAGTAAATTTCCTGAAAGAACGAAAAATCTAGTATATTATATTCAAGTTTCAAAACATTCCATGCAGTAGAACGAATATTAAATTAATTTTGAAGTTAGTTTGTCGTAAACAAAAACGTGATAGTTTCGAAATTAAATTGCAATTAAACCAGAACCCTTCCGTAAACAAAACCACTGTTAAAATACGTAATAAAACTCAAAGAAAATTCAGCCAATATCACTTTTCCGGTATAAACAACACTTGAATAATTATTAATTAGAAATAGGTTTTTATGTTATGGCGTCTCTACAGTTTCAACCCAGATTTTTGGTAAATAGGTAACTTTGCTAATACTTCACTGATCATAATAAAATTTACATCTTTGAAATGAGGAGCAAACACAGAACACGTTGACAGTAATTTTAACACGATAATTTGTAATCCAGCGAGGACGACTAAAAAGTTGCACAAATAAGTTAGAAATTGGGGGTTCACAAACTGCTTTTTGGAAACTAATTATCACTGCGCACACACACTTAATTCATTTACAAGAAAGTAAGTTATTTTAGAATTTTTGCTAAATACTTTTTATAAACCTTAAAAGCCAGGCTACAAACGATTAAATTTTGAACATAATCTATAGTCACATCTTTTTAGACTATTTTTTGGTAAGCAGTAGAATACACATATCATGCGGCTGGGGGTATATAAGTAGCGGCCCAGGCCATCTGGTTGTCTTTACGTCTTTTGTCTTTATCCGGGAACCTTATGTGTAGTAAACCTGCACGAATGTGTTTCGTCGTGTTGTGTGCTTGTCGGTTAGACCAGCATGACTTCCGGTTGAACTTTGAAAGGCAGCATGGTCGACTCACCGCCAGGTTGACTTTTTCTCACCAGTGACTAATATTTGCATAGACTATGGACCGATAATTTTTCTAAAGGGGTTAGTCGGGAACTTCTTCCTCTTCACGACTTGTAATTTTTTGGAAACGTTTAGGTCGGTTGCCTACTCAACTGTAAATGCTATTTTTCAAAATGTGACTTTACAATAAACTTCAAATTTTTCATCAAGATGGGTTTCTACATGCTTTAGTAGTGGACAGTAACCTTTCCTCGGCTTTTGGTTCAAATAAGCTTTGTGGCGGCAGATAAGATTTACAGTTGAAGCATCCAGGCGGACACATGGTCACTTAAATTTATTAATGCAAATTCCGAGTAACTTTCAACAAGTCAAGATTCAGTGAGGAAACCTATACTCCACCCTGGTATACTGGTTTTGCCCCTTACACATTTATACAATAAAGACAAAGGTTTAGAATGGTTATGTTTAAAATATCAAAAACTGCAATGTAGCTGGAATGAAGTGTGAAGAATAAACACCGAACCACAACAACCATTTTGCTACAGTTTAAAAAGAGCTGTAGATGTAATATATGTTACACACAAATATCAATCCACTTTCAAAATAAAGAAAGCTGTAATGTCTGTATAACATTCCACCTGTATTAAAACTTAATAAATAATCAGATAAACACTTGACACTAATAATGATAAACAAATTCCTGTAAGGAAATTTGACACAGATTTCGATAGAATAAGAAAACTATTCACCTATCAATCTGAAGGCAGGATAAAGGTAATCAATATTTCTGGTGACAATAAATGAAAGGATGCTGGTAGAGGGACCCAACAAATGAAAACTGGAGGAGGAATAAATCATATATGTGACTACAACAACAGGATGAAGAAAGCGAGCAAATGGGGAAGCATCAATATAGGGAAAATTAAGTAAATACAACTACAATAATAAAAAGTGTGACGAAAAAGGAATGGAGGCTATCGTAGGAAATAGTGTAAAATGTATCTTCACAGTAAGAAATTTGGACAACAGAAGGTACTGGGATGTATTAATTCATCAAGACTAGGAACCCAGTCACTAGCCAGTTGAGAGAGAAAACATAGCCGCCATCATCATGGTTCAGGTGTGCAAACTGACACTCCATTGTGCCGCCTGCCTCCTCAAGTTTCTGGCCCCACAATTGTCCCACTAAAAGCTGTTCACCATACATTACTCTTACATCACAAATCCATGATGGGAAGCTTCAAACTTGAGCTAGCACCTCATTGGAAGATGAAGTCTTATACAGGATTCAAAACATCTCTGATAGTCAATGTACTCTCTAGTCAAGGAAGGCACAAGAATATTTTATACCTGCATCAGTGGTTACTTCATTGGCCATATACATTTTATTAATGAACTCTTGGTTCTTTTAGAATATTATATAGCACAATGATTTGATTTTTTCATTAAACCACTTTTCTCAACTATAAAGACAATGCACCTCTGTTTTTATTGTTGACTGTTCAAGACTCGGGCTTTCACTTTCCAATCAACAATCCAATCTGAGTGTAATTTACTTTCCTTAGTACATCATTCCAAATGAAAAGATAACAAATAAAAGTAAAATTACATACTGCAAGGGTAACATTATGAGCAGCACCTGCCTAATTTTTCTTGTTGATCATATAACTCTTCAACTGCAGTAACCATCTCACAAAAAATGTATTGCTAGAACTTTTAATACATCATAATGACCACTCCAATTCACTGTTGAGAATCTTTTAACAGATTATTTGCTGTGTTTAGTAAGCATGGCGGATACTTCAAAAAATGTAAAAATAGATTCTAAGGTTCCGAAAAATGTTGCACAAGATGTACACAGTCCAGTCACATTAATGTGACCACCTCACAAAAACCAGAATAACCACCTTTGGCAGAGCAGACCGCTGCGAGGCGTGCAGGAAGAGAGTCAATTAGGTTTCTAAAGGTGTTCACTGGGATGTTGAGCCATGCCGACTCCAGTGCCGTGGCCAGCTGCACTAGAATACGCGGTTGAGGATCCATGGCGCGAACAACCCGATCAAGGTGGTCCCACAGACTCTCGATTGGGTTTAAATCCGGTGAGTTTGCTGGCCAGGGGAGTAAGGTAAACTCATGCTGGTGCTCTTCGAACCACGCAGATACACTGCAAGCTGTATGACACCTTGCATTGTCCTGCTGGTAGATGCCATCATTCTGGGGGGAAAATTATTCGCATGTAGGGGTGGACATGGTCCGCAAGGACAGATACGTACTTATGCTGATCCATCGTGCCTTCCACAATGATGAGTTCACCCAATGAATGCCAGGAAAACATTCCCCAAACCATAATGCTCCCTCCTTCGCCCTGGATCCTTCCGGCAATTGTGGCAGGGTGTTTGCTTTCAGACGTTTCACGCCGTGTGCGCCAACGTCCATCTGTCCGATGGAGCATAAAACGTGATTCAGTGGAAAAAGCCACCTGTCGCCACTCTGTGGACGTCCAGTTGTGGTACTAGCATGCAAATTCCAGCTTTCGTCGCTGATGAACAGCAGTCAGCATAGGTGCATTAACCAGGTGTCTGCTGCGGAGGTCCATGCTCAGCAACGTTTGCTGAACCGTTGTTGAGGATACACTCTTGGTAGCCCCTTGGTTCATCTGGGCAGTCAGTTGCTCAACAGTTGCACATCTATTTGCCCGAACGCATCTCCATTGTCTCCGTTCACCTCTGTCATTTATAGCCTGTGGTGCACCACATGTTCCATGCCGCTGATTTTGAATAGTGCCATTTTGTCATGCACAGTATACTTTCACCACGGCGGCACGTGAACAGTTAACAAAATTTGCCGTTTCCAAAATGCTTCCACCCTTGGCCCGAAAGCCAATAATCATGCCCTTTTCGACGTCGGATAAATCGCTACATTTCTGCATTACACCAACGATTGAAATACTTTCCGATGCCCTAGGACATCCTTTATATACACTCCACTGTAATGTGCTGCCACCTGCCTTCTGTGATAGGGTAGTTCACATTGACGTCAAAAGTAGGTGGTGGTCACATTAATGTGACTGGACTGTGTATTTTGTGAAAATGAATTTCAGCAACATAAATTAATTAAAGGATCAGTACATCCAATGAAAATAGCTTTATATTTTTTGTTTTAATAATGGTTTGTACTCCTCCACGAATATCATTGATGGTGGCTGCATTGTCATAACCTTGAGAATGGTAAATCATATAATCTAAACTGTCACTATCAACCTTCTAAAAATTTCATTACTTAATCAACAGTTTTTCTTTCCCTTTAACGGAAAAAAGCAAAAGAAAACGTGTTTGAATTTCACTTTTCTATTTTTTTTTTTTTTTTTTTTTTTTTTAATTAATCCCCTTAGACATTTCATCCATGTGCGAAATGTTGTCAAACATAATATCGAAATATTTTCTTTAACAAGCTTAGATTTTATGCAGTTTGTTACAGCACTAATTAATTTATTTCGTGTATCTGGTGACAGGTGAGATACATTTAACGCATTGGCGACCGTGCCCAAGCATAGGTCGGGAAACTGTTTCTCGGAACTCACGTGCCTGTTTCCTACCTCATCGACTGGTGCTGCCATCTCTGATGTGCTTATGTAAATAGTAAGCGGTGCCGGACAGCTTCAGCAGCACGATTATATATTTGTGTAGTCGTGAGTTTTGCAAGTTCTCGTTAGTTTCTCTCAAATATGTTGCGCTTTTTGAGTGAGCAAGAAATTTTAGAAGCTCTAGAGGAAGAACTGAATGACTCTGGATCGGAGGGGGAAATTTCCGTATGTGATTAAATGAAGAGGGATCATATTCAGGTAAGGAGCTTTTTGGAGTAATTTTGTTTGTTATCATTATTACAACTGATATGGCTGGTGCTGTTTCAGTTAGCACGGTTATAATAGTGTGTATCTGCATTTGTCTCATCTGTTTTGCAGATGAATCGGATGACACAAGAAAGTGTTCCTGGATCAAATCACAGCAACAGACTTCTGGGACAACACTTTCCAGAAAAAAATCCAGCCACTGAGAAGAAGGAGCGTCCAACAGGAGTTTGTAAAGTTTGTTCTGAGGAAAAAAAAAATCTATTGGTAAAGCAGGTAGGAAACATATAGTATAGAATTAAACGCCTTTTAGTTAAAAAATACAGTTGCAAGGTAACATTCTCTACTCATAACAGTATAAAGAAGAACATTAGACATGCCATTAAAACGACGAATGACCCCTTTTCCAATTCAGGAGTTTATAAAATTACATGTAAAAATTGCCCTCAGTACTACATAGGGCAAACAGGCAGGCAAATAAAAATCAGATATAAAGAACATATACAAAAAAAGAAAAACAGCAGCATTCCTAATTCCACATTTGGCGAACATTTGTTAAAGGCAAACCACTCGGCGAGAGGTTTAGAAAGTACGATAATTCTACACAGAGAAAAGAAAGGACGTAAACTAGACCTATTAGAAGAATTAGAAATCTTTAAGCACTTAACGAAAAATGATGGTAATATGCTTAATGACCAGCGGGAATTAGCTAACAAACAATTCTTAGAAGCTTTCAAGCCAGTAATTTCAACCGAATAACATATTTTAATACATATGTCTATAATGTTAGATTGTCCTCAAAAATTCTATTAGTTAAGTAATTGTTTATATATGAAGTAGATTTTAACCAATTTTTAAATATTATGTTACAATTTTTATTATATCATATTTAAGCACTTCTTTTGATTAATCTGAGTCACGATAACATTTTAGGAATAGTTCAAACTTGCACCTCAGCCCATCATTCCATAATGCAATCCTTACACTGTAAACTGACTTGCTTTCTAATTAGCCATAATAATATACCCCGTAGCGCCATCTAACAAATTTACGAAGTTCGTTGATTCACATATAACTGGTCAGTTGGCGGAAGTCGCCCGCCTCGTACAGATGTTGTCCGGTAGACGGAAGGAAGAACCATGACGATGTGCAACTTCGTACGAAAGGACTGATTTTGATAATGCTTCCGCCTATGTAATTTTAACGTATGTATAATGTCGTATTTTAAAGATAAAAGCTGTATATATATATTTTATCATAGTGCAATTTTAACATGAATTTTTGTTTAGGTGTCATACTTCTGATGAAGACAAACATGTATTTGTCGAAACTGCAGTAAAGTTTTAAACAATAAAAACTTTTAAGCAACTGGTGGCGTTTTCGTGGTTTTATGCTAATATAAAATGTCGTAAATGTCTGGTTTTCCAGGCCAAGAATGTACCTAAGCTGCTGGTCCTTTAAGTGTTAATTAATTATTATGTTCCAAGCAGAAGATAAGCTCTTTGAGCAGTATATCATATATTTGAAAGTAGCTGAACCACTTCTAGGAAGTTGTCTTTATTTATAATTACCTTCATCGTGTCCATGAAATGCTACATTTTGTTTAGACAGTAACAAAGTTATAGCCAATAATCTAGACCAGCGGTTCCCAACCTTTATTGCTACATGACCCAGTTTTAAATTTAAAAAAAAATTTCGCGACTCACATAATATGAGTGTCTATCTAATATCAGAATGGGAACTGTTGTTTGACCTCGATATGCTATCAACTATCCTATTCTACGAATAGGCAAATTTCCGTACAAAGGATGTACGATCAACAAAAACAAGAACTGATAATACATAAAACAACAAACATATTATAGACCGGGAGACGACTGCACAGACCATCATCTCATCAAGATGACTGCTGAAATTCCATGATTAGAAGTAACTCGAGCAGCATATTGAAATGCAACTGGTCCACCAAGTCACTTTTTGGTTTAAACCACCTGCAGACCCAATTTTAGTAGTTAATTGGTAGGTTTATCATTGTGTTTTACAGCACCAAAATATGTGAAAATATGGAAGACCGGAAACAGGAAAACACAATGGTAAATTTACCAGTCAACCACTAAAATGGGATTTGTAGGTGTTTTCCACCAAGATATGACTTGGCACATCAGTGACATTTTTCTGATTTGCTATTAACAAGGATAATTGGTAAGACAATATGGTAGTTTGTTTGTTGGGCTGACACTGACTTTTCCATTGTAGATATGGTAGAAAGATAACACAGTTTTTAATTTTGAAAGAATTCAAGAGGCTTATACGTGTACCCAGGATGCTTGGTAGACAAATGTCTTTCAAGTTTTGATGGCTTCATGTTTTCATTGAACAAATTTTCACAACAAATCACGCACTGAGGTATAGGCTCCTGACTCCTCTTCAGTACCCAAAAACACAAACCTGTATTTAAAATAAACCGGTCTATACTTTCGCAGATACGTCTTTTGTTTTTCTCGCTGCCTGCATTGTAATTACAAATACTTGGCTCTGGTTCAGTAACATTTGCAAACCTATTATTACTTGCCATGGAGATTGAAGTTTCCTCACCGTTTGCATACTCTCTTTTACGGCACGATCCAGTCCTCAACAAACTTTCCATAATCACATTAAATCTTCTCTCAATCAAAACAAAACGCAAACAACAACTCACTCTCACAAGCAGAGAAAAATTGTTTCGATCAAAGACATTCGATTCAAGCATTAACAAGAAAATGACAATCAGATAAGTATGGTACGCCCGCATCTCCACTCTAGAACGGGGCGGGAGAGGGCGTGTTCAGGGTTGCCATATAGATTGCACGATTGCTGCCGCTGATATATCTCACAACGAGGTTATTGCATAATACCAACAGTCTGTTTAAGAAAACTTTTTTTCACACAAAGTATTAATTTAAGCTAATAGCTTTCATGATTATTGCACATGTAAAATATCATGTTATATTTTTAAAATAGATTAAATAAAAGATATATTTTTGGGGCAAAAATGTCGATTGTTCCGTGACCCACCAAAACACACGCCGCGACCCACCAGTGGGTCGCGACCCATAGGTTGGGAACCGTTGATCTAGAAAAAAAAAACTTCAGTATCAACTAGATCCTAAGCTGCATCACCTACAGGGCCGGCGTTAGGGAGGGGTAAGTGGGGCAAAAGTATCCCGAGCCTCCGAAGGGGCCCTCTGTCTGGGGTGACTTAATTTCTGACTTTATTGAAAATTCAAAGTTTAAAGAAAAATTTTTGTCGGGGGGGAAGGGGTAGGCAGAGGGCTCTAAGAACGCTTATCCGGGGCCCGAGAATCCTAGCACCATCCCTGATCACCTATTGTTTGGTGAAATTTTAGCCTTATTCCTTAAGTTTTCCGTTTCTCATTTTTCCAGAAGTTCATTTGTTGTTTCATGATCTATCAGTTTAGTATTTAGTTTCCATTCCTTCTGAAAATCACAAGTGCATATATACTGTTAGTATTATTTACAGCAAACAAATTACAACAGAAACAATACAGATTGATGGTGATGAGAAAGAAACCATCTACAATAGCAATTTTTTTCACCTTTAGGCATCATCTTATAGAACCATTCTATTGAAAGATGTCGAAAACCAACTTTTGTTTTAAAAACAAGCCATATACAGTGCTAAATGGTCCATTCCTATTTTGGAAAAAAATTACTTCCTTTTTTTATGATTTCTGTGTGAAGAGTATCAAGAACGGGTTACTTCAATGTGCCTTATATCTGTAGTAGATAGAGGACTTGGTCAGATTGTAGTTTTTGATTATCTCACTCTCAAATGTTCTGATTCATCGCAGATTATAGACATTTATGTATCTTTAGTATCTTGTTTGTTTCGTGAAGATGAGCTTGGCTATCATCAGTTTTTGTAACATATTTGAAGATGTATCTAGATATGCCCTCAACTGCATCAGCTTGTTTTGCTTTTCTCTGGTGAAACACACATTTCCTCTTTGAGGCATGAATTCATTGGGGCATCTTTCAGTTTTTGATACAAACAGCTAAACAAAGGTCATGCATCAGTCTCATGGATATAGTAATGTATTTATTCGTATGTATGGTCTCGGAGAAAATAGGAAAAATCTGTTTCATGAGCAATAAAGAAATTTCAGTGAAAAAATTAGTTATTTAATTTTCTTACAGTATAAATTCTTCTCGGGTTTGCCGCCGAATTACATTTTCTACATATCTCATATTAATTTTCTTACAGGTTTTACTTGTAATATGAAATTCAAATTTATCACAGGTTTTTGGTTTTATTTTTTAAACAGTTAAGAATAAACATTTAAAATCGTATTCACAAGAACCTGGAAGTATTTTCGATCCTGGGAGTCTTTTTCTATTATTTTTATTTATAATTTTGTGGCATTTGTGGTTTTGTAAGGTGTTATGAAAGACAAACTGCTCCAATATACCAACTTTAATAATTGTTTGTAATTCAATCGGACTTCATAAACTTCTCAGATTGCAGGAGGAGGAAATATCACCAAATCAAAGCATCCGTGCAATTCCAAATATCAATTCAACTTTTTTTCCCCACCCCCTCTTTCTTCTCTTCCAAAGATGTCAAAACAAATTTAAGGCCAATATAAGTAATCTCTGTACATGTTTTATTTAATTCAAACTTATATAACCATAAATTTTCATAGCCACTCAATATAATTGCATAGATCCTCAAGCTTGTGAACTTTCACTGCCCTGTCACAATTTGAAAGATAAGGTATGCACACCAAAAGTTACCATGTTAAGAATTTTTCCCCTTTTTTGAAGTCTCTCACCACAGGCCTACTATCTTTATATATAAAATCCTATTCATGTGTGAACTGCATCATCACAGAAAAACCATGGGACCTTCAGGCCATATTAACAAGAAATGTGATTGAGGTGGCACGAAAGGTTTACATATATAATTCATTCCGATAGGTGGTGCTGCAGTCTTGTAGGCATTTTGAATGTGAGAAAGCTGTGGCTAAATAGTTGTATTCATCAGTGACGATGCAATTTGCTTATGCACAATGGATTTCATATATAAGGTTCTTTCTTTACTATTTATTAATCTTGTTCCATACATACTTGCCGAAGAAGGAACTCTGCATTATAAAACGTTTTATGGATGTCGCATTCAAAATGCATACCATGAGAGAGTGCTTCTATAAGGGTGTTAATATGTAGACTAGTTTCAACGCCGGTCAAAAACAATAGTTATCATCTATGGTGGTGGTAGAATTTATTCTGAAAAAGCTAGTAAGGAAAAAACGAATAGGGATCATTTTTAATGATATTTTTCATTATATAAGTACCTTACTCTGGTTAGATTATCAGAACATTAGCAAAGATTTAAAAAAATGTAAATGCATTTTGTTTTAAATGAGGGAAATTACAATATAAAAACGAATAACAATTATTTATTTGACTGATACATTTTGTGGTTATGTACGTTTCATGTAACTTTTCTCAGAGTTTTAATAAACTTAATTGTTTCTTATCTTCTGGGGGGGGGGGGGAAATCTTAGGGTGAATAAAATTTTTGAACTTGAAGAACTCGGAAATATTAATAGACATATTAAACACAGACAAGGACAATAGCATTATCATTTAATTGTTTCAAAGGCCTTAGATTCGAACTTGCTGAAATATAAACTTGACTTGTATTTGATCCTAAAATTTCATTCTGCAAAATTTGAAGAATTCCTGTTTGCTTTGAAAGCATCATTTTGTTTTCTTATTGAGGCTGAGAAAACATTCATAATGTAATCTTTGGCCATAGTTTCTGTAACTAACGGAGAAATTATACAGATTCCAGATTATTAAATAGCTGAACAATTCTGAAGAAATGAATTGTCAGAATACTTGATTCATTAACATTTTTGGCCTGATATCCACTTTAAATAAACTAATAACTCACACAGAGCGAATGTGAACAAAGACCACTAACAAAAGTGGTAAGTAAAATATGTAAAAAGAAAATAAACCGTAATATATAAACTTAGATCAAGCAGCAACATTAGTGAATGTTTTAATTAAACTGAAATTTAGCCTAGATCAGAATGACATTTGGCATTCGTGGTTGTAGCAGATACCATGAGAAATTTAAGTTTTGTAACTGTTACTTTCATTAGTGACATGTTACTAAAAAGTACTCACGGTTTCATGTTTTTTCAGCCGAAATGTATTTTCTACATTTTTTTAAGAATAAAATTCTACAAAAAGCTAACTTTATGCCTTTATTATGGCTATTAATTTCATAGCAGTAGTGCACGTCTTAAACTGTGCATACAATTTCTAATATCTCTGACTGCTGTTATTTTGCGGCAAGTATATCGTTGTTGAATTGCAAAGCTATTTGATGTGATTTAAATTGGTTAAATAAAGTAAGAAACTGCCCAGCAAAGTATGGAAAGAGCAATGCTAGGGTTTGCAAGAAGAGATGGGAAAAGGGCCATCTACATTCGTTCGATAACCATAGTGATAGACATCTTAGAAAGAGTCACAACTCAAAAATGACAATGTGCTTGTCATATTGCTCAAAAAAGAGATGACAGATGGAATATGGCAGTTCTGGACTGGACACCAAGAAACCTGAAAAAAGCAAGAGGAAAGACCCCCGGATTCGTTGCGATAAGGCCTGCAGAGGTGAACTGGAAGGGAGTTGCTCAAGATCGGTCAGCCTGGAAGGAACTAGAACAAAATTATGTAGCACTAAATTGTAAATTATGGCTCATCTGGCTTAAAGAGGCTTCATCCTGAAACAAGGATTGATAAAGCTGTAAAAATAAGTAAATAAAGCAAGTACGGTATTTTTAAAAAAAAATAAGAGGAAGAAAATATTTTATTTTCATATTGTAAATACTAAATGCTGTAGCTGAAGGCAAAAATCAAGTGAAGTAATGAGTTTCGATGTCGCGTATACCAAGTCATATCCTTGATGATTTAAATCTATATAAAAAGGTAAACTTAAAGTTCATTTAATAGCAAACATTGGTCATAAAATTTAGCCTAGGACGGAGTATAAGTTTCTTAAACTAATGTAAATTTCTTAAAATTGACACGTTAAAAAATAATTCCACATTTTTTCAGCCGTAAAGTATTTCCATATCTTTTTAAGTATGAAATGCTATTAAAAGCAAAATGAATAACTGTATTATAGCAATTAATTTCATAAAAGTTGCTTAGCTATTAAACTGTGCACCTAACCTCTAATTGTTAATGACTGTGGTCACTGTTAATTTGCGAGCGACGGCTGGCATGTGACTTTACTGTTCTCTAGCCAATAGATATCATAGTGTGCGTCTCCAGACAACGCATTTTATTAAAGAGGATAAAAATAAAAAATCTGTTTGTATGCAAGCCAGGCATTACCATTTCAAAGATTCCTTGCAGAGAATCCATGTGAACGAAACTGAAGTATGCCTATGGGTCATTGACAAACATAAAAACTTTTGCAATTAGTGGTAGTTTCAAGAAGAGGTAGAAACAAATGATGTGAGTAAACCACTGATTATAATATAAATTCAGAAGGAGATGAGAAGATCTGAGAAAATCGAAAATACAGGGCAGCTCCTCTGCCTATAGACCCAATATTCATTGATAGCTTATCTATGAATTAGCAGCACAAATCTTAAATTACATGTAAACAAAGTTGCGGGTGCAGCTAGTTTAGCTACAAAAACAGTCATTTTCTGCTTCCTTAATATCTCAATTCCATTATAAAAATTGCTGGTAATTTGTGTATCATCATCATCAGCCAGTTATATCATTAAGTGATGTGATGTCTTAGAGTTATGAGTTAAGACAGCTGAAAATAATTTCAGAGAGATGGGGTCACCATGCTTAACACCTCTTTCAATACAGAAATCTGCAATTGGTTCCACAACACTGGCAAGGTCTGAGAAGGTGCCAAAGATTTTATGGAGCACTCTAGTATAAACTGTGACCACACCATGTTCGGCTAATGCTAACAGGATTGCCTTGTGATTTAATGAATCAAGTGCCTTCTCAAAATCTACTATGGCTACACAAAGAGGCATCTAGTATTCGTTTGCACGGCTAATTAGTTCTTGCAGTGCAAGAATATGGTCGATGGTGCAGAATCCTGCTAGCTCAAAAAGTTGGACAGAATCAAGGATGGGACTGATTCGGTTCAACAAGATAATTGTAAAAGCTTTGTACAGAACATCATAGCAAGCATATAGGTTGATATTTGTTGATGCTGTGGATACTTCCTTTGTTGTGTAGCTTCATTCCATGATAAAGGGATTGATGCGTTGCATAAGCAAGAAGAAATGAATTTAGTCAAGTGATTTAAAGGAATTGATACGTTGCATAAGCAAGAAGAAATGAATTTAGTCAAGTGATTTAAAGGGATTGATGCATTGCATAAGCAAGAAGAAATGAATTTGGTCAAGTGATTTATATTTTCCTCACCAACTAGCGTCAGAATATCAACAGACTGTCGATGCCGGCAGCCATTCCATTTTTCCTGTTATGAGTAGCATACATGACTTCAGATGGAATTATATCTGTCACGGTATCTATGAGAGAGATCAGAGGATATCAGCGTTTCCTGTGAACTGCCATATTGGTTGCTATAGATTTTTTTGTTGAATTCTAGAATTTCATCTTTGTCAGTAATTCTGTCATTGTTTCCACCCATTGGTATTATTTGCTTCTTACCAATTATGAGCTTTTGGAATCACACTCTTTAAAATTGTTTTCTTCTCAATACTATCCCTTACAATTTCTTCGTTGTACTTCTTTATATCTATCAGCTGTCATTTTTTTCCCTTAAATTTTATACAACTCAGAGTACTCTATCATTTCATAATCGGACTTATCTTCATTTCCATCTTCTTTTTTAATAGATCTTTTGTAATATCGTTGAATTTGCCCTTCAGATGTTGTTGGAACAGAAGCCACAAACTTCTTGTGCACTAATGACTAACAGTGCTGGCAGGTCTTCATCGTTGGTTTTGTGAAGCTCACTCGGAAATTGTCTTTACGTCCCTCCACGTATATTTCTTTCCGCCATAATATTTATTTCAATCCTCGCTCTTACTAGTCACTGGTTGCTGCCACTGTTATAACTTGTTCAGAACTGAAACATCTTCGACAATGTGAGGAGTATTCGAAAGAATAAAATCTATCTAAATTTTAATGTTGAAGTTGTGGCTTCTCCATGTCCACTTTCAGCAAGGATATTTCTCGAAAAATGTATTCATGACAGGCATTTCTGAATATTCAGTGGATGTACCAGTCTCTCTCCTCTGTCATTTCTTCATCAATCCACGATTGTCCACCACTAAGTCACTCATTTTCCAGGTGCCAACCTTGGCATTAAAATCACCAATAATCAGTCTGAAGTGACAATCCCTTCCCTTCTTACCCATTTCCTTTAGCTTGAAGTGGGAGGCAAGCTATTGTACTGGATGTTGCTTCAAGCACAGATATCTTAACAGTGATGTTCTTGTTATAATGAATCCAACTCCATTCAGCTTATGTTCATATACAATGTCTTAAAAATGAACCTCTGCACTTCCTCCTATAGTCAACACTGAATTAGACAGATTCCTAAAATTAACACATTCATACCTATAGTCTACACCCTTTTTGTAACCATTAAATACTATCGGGGTCAGAAAAGAACAAGAGTCAACTAAAGGACACCAAGAGTAAACAGATGGGGCCTACTCCAAGCAGAAGTGATTCCAGAACCAGATGGGGTCGCATGGGTACCAACCCGGGAACTGGGTCCCACAAGTCATGAGCTTCTGGGGATAGTGTATAGTCAGAGAAGCAACACTCCATAAATTTCATTCATTAAAAAAAAAAAAAAAAACACCAAGAATAAAATATAAAAATAACTTAATTAAAAAAATAATAAACAAGGGGTCAGATAGTATGAAAACATGCCTTTGCAAAATCTGCCAGCTTTACATGAAGTACTTGGGAAGTGATGTATTTCACTGAACAGCACAAAGGTGAAATCAGTTTATAACTAAAGCTCAATTTTTATTGAGAAACATAAATTTGACATCCCTGTCAATTTAAGGATCACGTAACAATTTAGGCATCTATGTTAGACATACAGGTTATCCATAACAGAAATATTCTTCTTGTCTAAATTACGGAATCAAGTGCTTATTTATTCCATCGCTTATCACATTCGGATATTCTAGCTCAGTAGGAAGTAAAGCACACTTCAATTAACTGAGAGATGAAGCACTTACCAACATTATGATTTTGCTTACAAAATATGTGCTTCGAAATCATTAGTGAACAATTTTTGCAAAGCATGTGATTAACACAGACAGAAATTCACATTGTGTTGAGCATACACTCAACAAAAACTCTTCACCACCTGACAGACCAGACCATCACCAAACACTTGGCCCTTTCACATTGAATTCTGACAATATTGCTGATTTTATGCACAGTTTTCCGGGTCATCATATTTGCTTAAATTCAAACATAATACAATTTTATGTCAACAATAGGTGCACTGTTGACAACAGATACGTTTAAATTACCAGGACCAAGGTGTGGGGAAGTAGGGGCTAAGGGGACACTTGCCCCAGGCAGCAAAATCATGTATGAAGGAGCAAAAACTCGCGTATGATATGGTGGCAAATTCGTATCGTAGTGTTCCATTTCCCCAATTTTTTAGGTCTGCGACCTATTCAAGAGGGCCGCAAAATGTTGTTTGAATAGGCAGCAATCTCGAGTTTTTTTTATCCCAGCTCGGTTAATTCATAGATTTGTCATTGTTTATCAGTAGTTATAAAAGAATGTAAATCAGATAACTCAGAACATACTTTGTTTATCTGATTTACTTTTGTTCTACACGAATCTATCAGTTGTTAAATTCACAATTACAAGCCACAGAAATCATATTCTAAATAAGCGGGGAAAAAATGAAAAAAAAAAAAAATATATAAAAATGAATTTCATGCCATGCATAAATTCATGACTGAACAACGGAAAACAAAGGCCTAAACTATGCGTGTTCAGACATACCATCGCTTGGTTTTTCATTTAATTTCAGGAGAAAAAACATTTTTCTGTAAACAATTACCAGGAATTTAACTATCAACTTACCTTGATTTAGTAATTTTTGATCTCCTTCCTTTAATTTGAAGACTTCTACACTTCATACAATAATTGTCCAAAAAATGTACATTATAGAAATCGCTGCTTAAAAAAAGAGAAACAGATGGCAATTACAACTACTTCCTGTGATTCCTACTTATAGAGCGATGCTCCTGTTGTTTTAGCTATTAACTATTCTCTAATACAATGAAAGTGCACAATGCACTGGATTGCATTTGAAAAAGCATTAGATCAACTTTAAAAACTTTAAACAATAAAAGTAGGAATGCTTTGACACCAAAGTATATGCAGTCATACAAATAATAACAACAACGAGCAGGAAAAAGCTTTAAGGCAATAAAACTAAGGAAGGATAGGGAAATATGACCCAACACTTACCACAGATGCAGGCGGCTGGGAACAACGAACACAAAAAAGGACACACCCAAGAAGCGTGCAATATTTCAGCATATAGCCTTATTCTTGCAAACGTGACACACCAGGGGGAGCCAAACATATACACAACCTCGGCCATCTGGTGAAACATTCACCAGACAGCCGAGGTTGCCTAGTGTCTCCTGGTCTCAATTTGAGATAATACCAAGACAGTACTTTTCCTTCCCTCTAGCCTCTCCTTGCCTCCATGCCCACTATCTATACTAAACCATCACATACCAGGTGATATTTAACTTCATAGATTCTTTTATTTTTATTATTTTTTGTTTACTTATTTACTTTTGCTTACTCAAATTTATGTTATGAGAATTTTAATGTATTATTCTGCGCTTTTTGCAACATTTTTCATTGCTCAGGTACTAGCTCCAATTCAGTCCCCCTCTCCCTGTCCTTGGATTGAATTTACCGACACAATGTTCCTGACTAACAGTCATTCTGTGAGACAGTCTCCAACACCACCCTCCCTCCATAATGTTCTCCTGTTGACGAAGAGTAAAGTCCCGAAATATTCATTGCTTTTGCTGTTCTTGTGCTTTTTTGTGTGTTCACACCGTGAAACTATCATCTAAGGTAAGTGGCGGTTAATTTCCTTTCCATTTGTGTGTGTATATCTGTATATAAAACAATGAGTAGGAAAATGCTTTAAGGCAATAAACTAAGGATTGATAGGGAAATATGACCCAACACTTACCAAAGATGAAGGCAGCTGGGATGACGAACACACAAAAAAAGAAACACACAAAAGAGCAGAATATTTTGGCAACAGCCTTATTCGTGCGGAAGTAAGGAGTGAGACAGTAGGCGGAGTCAGTTGTGAACAAAGCGACCGCCATCTGGTGAATGGCATTATCGGCACAGATCTTAGTATGGGGGGGGGGGGTGAAAAGCTAAAATATTGGATCGATAATCGCTATTGTTGACGGTATAATATCATTGAAAGTGGTAGACCAATATAACAACTGAGGGCACATATATACACCAAATTTTGAAAAACTCTACATAAAAAATAAAATATCATAAATATAAATAAATAAATATTAAAAGATAATAAGGTCTGGCTAGAGGAATTTATTGAAGATTGAGGGCTGGAGGATTTCTGGTTTCAAGGATATTCTGACAGGCTAGTTCCCATCTACCGAGGTTGTGTTGTCAGGGAAAACTCTGACCGCCCCAACGGAGAAGCAGGTGTTAAAATTATTCACTTTGTGGGAACTGGCATATTTTGCAACTGGATGGGCCTCATTGCTAGTATATGCTGTCTGCCTGTGGCCATTCATTCTTATTGGTCATATATCAAAATATGTTAAGTTAGATACTAGTAGCAACATTTGCTAAGTATAATCTATGTTCCATGTACATCTACAATATTATCTATGCTATGTATGTGTGCTTCTATGATCTCTGTTTATTAAATAAAAGTCAGTCGTTATAAGTTATTTTATTCACAGTAGGAGAAGTAATCAGTAGCTAGCTTAGATATTGTGTAGTAGTGCATGAACTATTCTTGTGTTTAGTTGCCGCTGGTTTAAATAAAAAAAATTAAAAAAATGGCGACAATGAACTATATTGTAAATGTGCCTAAGTTACGTGGTAGAGAGAACTAAGACGAGTGGGTGTTCGCCGCAGAGAACTTTTTAATACTTGAAGGCATGATGAAGTGTATCAAGCCCGAGAGAAACGAAAGTGTTGCTAAAATTACAGTGTCGGCTGTTGATGACGCCAAGACAAAGGCGAAATTGATTCTTACAATAGACTCATCACTGTATGTCCACATAAAAACTGTCAAGACTACAAAAGAGCTATGGGAAAAACTCAAATCACTCTTTGACGATTCCGGTTTTACAAGAAGGATAAGTCTTTTACGGCATTTGATATCCATTCGATTGGAGAGTAGCAGTTCAATGACCTCCTATGTTACGCAGATAATTGAGACGGGTCAAAAGCTAAATGGAACAGGATTTGCGATAAATGATGAATGGATTGGTTCGTTGCTGCTAGCTGGACTACCTGAAAAATATGAGCCAATGATTATGGCCATCGAGTACTCAGGGATTCAAGTGACATCGGACGCTATTAAAAGCAAACTTTTAGACATGGAGACCGGAAAAGAAAGTAACCATAATGAAGAGGGTGCATTCGTTGTGTCGAAGAATAGCCAACATAAAAGGAAACCATTATATGGCAACAAAGATAACAAAAATGGCAGTTAAAATAAGTCAAGTAGTACCAATATAAAGACTGTCAATGTCAAATGCTATAAGTGCAAACAGATTGGTAACTACAGAACGCAATGCCCAAATATGAAAACAAATGCGTTCTCAGCACTGTTTTTGGGTGGAAGTTTCAATAAAAGAGACTGGTATATTGATTCTGGTGCTAGTGTTCATCTAACGGCTAATCAGGAATGGATCACAAGTAAATATCGCGAAGTACAAGAAATAATGGTAGCAAATCAGGAAACTGTTTCAATTACATGTGTTGGCGTTGTGAAGATAGTAACTCAGTTAAAGGCAGTGCAATCAATATAAACATTGAAGATGTGTTTTGTGTTCCAAACTTAACAACAAATCTCATCTCAGTTAGCAAGTTAATTCAGAAAGGCAACAAAGTGATTTTCACAGAAAATGGTTGTGATATTTACAATAAATGTGAAGAATTAGTTGCTACTGCTTCTTTGACGAATGGTGTTTATAAATAAAACCTGCAAGAAAGGATGGTTGCAGCTGTGACAACTACAGGTCTCACTTGGTATCGCAGACTAGGTCACGTGAACAGTGATTGCTTAATGAAAACTAAGAAGGCAATAGAAGGAATGGAGTTTGATGATAAAGTCAATGTAAACAAATCATCTTGTAAGACTTGTTGTGAAGGAAAAGCAATGTCGGCTACCTTTTGCAAGTAGTGGTACAAGAGGTACTGAATTATTACAAATCGTTCACAGTGATCTGTGTGGACCGATGGAGCAGCAGTCACTAGGAGGTTCATCCTACTTTCTATTATTTGTAGATGACTTCAGTCCGGATGACATTTATCTATTTTTTGAAAAATAAAATGAAGCATTAAAATACTTTAAAGAATTTAAGGCATTAGCTGAAAATCAAATTAATAGAAAAGTGAAAGTCTTCAGAAGTGATAATGGGAGAGAATTCTGCAATTCAGATTTTGATAATTACTTAAAGGAGTTTGGAATAATACACCAGACGACAAATCCATATACACCGCAACAAAATGGGTTATGTGAGCGAATGAATAGGACGATTATTGAGAAGGCAAAATGTATGCTGTATGATGCTGACTTAAGTAAGAAGTTTTGGGCTGAGGCATGTAACACAGCTGTATACTTACATAATCGTACTGTATCGTCAGTTCTGGATGGTAAAACACCATATGAGCTATGGATGGGAATTAAGCCAGATTTAAGTAATTTGAGAATTTTTGGATCTCCTGTTATGGTTCATATCAATAAAGAAAAAAGATCTAAGTGGGATAAAAAGTCAGTTGAGTGTATACTTCTCCTGAAGGATACAGAGTATGATGATAAAAAGACAAATATTTACAAGCAGAGATGTGATCATTATGGAAAAGCCATCAGAAATGGTAGACATTGCATCTGCAGATAGTGAAAAGGAATGTATAACTGAAGAGAACATGACAGAAAATAAGACATTACAAGATTCAGTGGGGGACATCACAGACTTGACATTAACTGAAGAGTCACTGAAAGCTTCATCAGATTCTGATTATGTTCCAACAGACTATGAAGAATGTTTGGATGCTCAGGGTACAGGTGATGAACCACATAGGCCTGTCAGAGAAAGACGTGCACCAGACAGATATGGTTTTGGTGGTATTTGTTATACAGAGAGTAATTTAGACAATGTGACTGAACTTACATTTAAACAGGCATTGGAAGGACCTGAGAAAAATCAGTGGTTACAGGCGATACAGGAGGAGTTAAAAAACTTTGAAGAAAATGATGCTTGGGAGATAGTAGAGCCTCCATGTAACTCTACTATAGTGCAGTGTAAGTGGGTGCTTAAGAAAAAGATTGAGTGCGACAATAAAGTGCGTTTTCGAGCAAGGTTAGTAGCTAAAGGTTTTACTCAACAACCTGGCATAGACTATAACGAAACATTTTCGCCTGTGGTAAGACATAGTACTTTACGATTACTATTTGCTTTGTCTGTGAAGCTTGGATTTGATACTATGCATATAGATGTAGTTACTGCATTCTTGAATGGCGATCTTAACGAGAATATTTACATGCAAATTCCTGAAGGATTTAACTGTTCAAAGACTAAGGAAAGCCATTTATGGGCTAAAACAGTCATCAAGAATGTGGTATGATAAGGTAAATACTTGTTTAATTAATATTGGATATTCAAAGTCCAAATATGAACCTTGTTTATATATTAAGAATAATGGTAAAAGTATAACCATAATTGCATTGTATGTTGATGATTTTTTTGTTTTTTCAAACAATTGTACTGAAACAAATAAGCTAAAATCTGCATTAGGATCTCAATTTAAAATTAAGGATCTGGGGCAAATCAAGCAGTGTCTTGGTATGTCTGTCTGTTATGATAAACAGAAAGGAATTTTAACTTTGGATCAAAGTAATTATATTGATCAGTTGTTACTAAAATTTAATTTAGTTAATTGTAAGTCTGTTGACACGCCAATGGAACCTGGATTGAAATTAGCTAAAGATGAGAATTGTGATAAAAAGATTGCCTTATCAACAATTAATTGTCTTAACTTTATCCATAACAAAATGGATTAGTGAAAGTCTGCAACTGTTTCAAATTGAGGGTAAACAAATGAAAATCTGCGACACAGTTACTTTTGTTGCTTTAATTTATTTTGTGCATGACGCGTTTCGGGAATTTATTCCCATTTTCAAACGCACTATAAGTAGGTTTACATGTTTTTTAGTTATAGAAATATGAGGAGTCATATTTCTATAACTAAAAAACATGTAAACCTACTTATAGTGCGTTTGAAAATGGGAATAAATTCCCGAAACGCGTCATGCACAAAATAAATTAAAGCAACAAAAGTAACTGTGTCGCAGATTTTCATTTGTTTACCCTCAACAATTAATTGGCTGTCTAATGTATCTAGCAATACTTACCCGTCCAGATATTTCATTCGCAGTTGTGTACTTTAGTCAATTTAATAATTGTTATAATAAAGAGCACTGGACTCGTGCTAAGCACATATTAAGATATCTCAAAGGAACCAAAAACTATTGTATTAAATATTGTGGGACAGATGTTACCAAAGAGATAGTTGATTATGTAGATGCAGATTGGGCTAATGACATATTAGATAGGAAGTCTACACAGGATTCTGTTTTAGTTTCTCAGGTGGTGTGATATCTTGGGGGAGTAAAAAGCAAAACAATATTACATTATCAAGCACTGAGGCTGAATATGTAGGAATATCAGAATGTTTGTAGGAAGGCCATTTATCTGAGAAATTTAAATAAGGAAATAACTGGTGATTTACAGTGTATTGTGATCTTTAATGACAATAAGACTTCTCATAAGTTATTGTATAATCCTGTCTTTCACATAGATCAAAACATATTGACATAAAATACCATTTTGGTCGAGAATGTATTAATAAGAGTATTGTTAAAGTAGAATACTTAAAAACAGCAAGTATGCCTGCCGACATACTCACAAAGTCTTTATGTCATGTAAGGCATTGCAAACTTTTAAAACTATGGGAATACAAGAAAAGTAATGTTAGTTTATTTTGATATAGTAGGGGCATGGTCATCTATATATTATTTCTATAAGGTATTTTTTTGTCACAAGCCTATATCTTCCTTCATACTTAACCGAAATCAATGAATGAGGTGTCATTTTAAAGCTTATGGTCTCCACTTCGGTTAAATCGTATTTTAAGCAAGACATTTTTCGGAATTACCCTTAAAGGGCAAAATGTAAATTTTTCTAAAATGCTGTTTTCTGTGACGAGTCAGATATCTCTCTGGATACCTATCTGAAACCGTTTTATGAAGTATCATTTTAAAGATTAAGATCTCCGCTTTAGTGACGTCATATATTAAGCCAGAAAGTTTTCGGAATTCAACCCTTAAAGGGCAAAAGTATCAACATTTTTGCAATGCGTTTTTGTGTCACGAACGATTTATCTCCCTTAATATCTAACCGATATAGATAAATGAGGTATCATATTAAAGACAGACGTCCCCGCCGTGGTAACATCATATTTTAAGAAAGGAATTTTTCGTAATTCGACCCTTATAGGGCAAAAATGTCACTTTTTCTAAAATGGTTTTTTGTATCTCGAGCCATTTATCTCCCTGGATATCTAATCAAAATCGATAAATGAGGTAGGATTATAAGGAGTAATGTCTCAGCTTTGTGACATCATATTTTAAGAAAGAATGTTTTTGGAATTCAACCGTTAAAGGAAAAAAGTATAAATTTTTCTATAACCGATTTTTGTGTCACGAGCGATTTATCTCCCTTGATATCAAGCCGATATAGATAAATGAGGTATCATATTAAAGAATAAGGTTTCCGCCGTGGTAACAATATATTTTAAGAAAGGAATTTTTCGTAATTAACCCTTATAGGGCAAAAATGTCACTTTTTCTAAAATGGGTTTTTTGTATCACGAGCCATTTATCTCCCTGGATATCTAACCAAAATCGATAAATGAGGTAGGATTATAAAGATTAATTTCTCAGCTTTGTGACATCATATTTTAAGAAAGAATGTGTTTGGAATTCAACCGTTAAAGGGAAAAAGTATAAATTTTACTATAACGCATTTTTGTGTCACGAGCGATTTATCTGCCTTAATATCTAACCGATATAGATAAATGAGGTATCATATTAAAGAATAAGATCGCCTCCATGGTAACATTATATTTTAAGAAAGGAATTTTTCGTAATTCGACTCTTATAGGGCAAAAATGTCACTTTTTCTAAAATGGGTTTTTTGTATCTCGAGCCATTTATCTCCCTGGATATCTAACCAAAATCGATAAATGAGGTAGGATTATAAAGATTAATTTCTCAGCTTTGTGACATCATATTTTAAGAAAGAATGTGTTTGGAATTCAACCGTTAAAGGGAAAAAGTATAAATTTTACTATAACGCATTTTTGTGTCACGAGCGATTTATCTGCCTTAATATCTAACCGATATAGATAAATGAGGTATCATATTAAAGAATAAGGTCGCCGCCATGGTAAAATTATATTTTAAGAAAGGAATTTTTCGTAATTCGACCCTTATAGGGCAAAAATGTCACTTTTTCTAAAATGGGTTTTTTGTATCTCGAGCCATTTATCTCCCTGGATATCTAATCAAAATCGATAAATGAGGTAGGATTATAAGGAGTAATTTCTCAGCTTTGTGACATCATATTTTAAGAAAGAATGTTTTTGGAATTCAACCGTTAAAGGGAAAAAGTATAAATTTTTCTATAACCGATTTTTGTGTCACGAGCGATTTATCTGCCTTAATATCTAACCGATATAGATAAATGAGGTATCATATTAAAGAATAAGGTCGCCGCCATGGTAAAATTATATTTTAAGAAAGGAATTTTTCGTAATTCGACCCTTATAGGGCAAAAATGTCACTTTTTCTAAAATGGGTTTTTTGTATCTCGAGCCATTTATCTCCCTGGATATCTAACCAAAATCGATAAATGAGGTAGGATTATAAGGAGTAATGTCTCAGCTTTGTGACATCATATTTTAAGAAAGAATGTGTTTGGAATTCAACCGTTAAAGGGAAAAAGTATAAATTTTACTATAACGCATTTTTGTGTCACGAGCGATTTATCTGCCTTGATATCTAGCCGATATAGATAAATGAGGTATCATATTAGGGAATAAGATCGCCTCCATGGTAACATTATATTTTAAGAAAGGAATTTTTCGTAATTCGACTCTTATAGGGCAAAAATGACACTTTTTTCTAAAATGCGTTTTTTGTATCTCGAGCCATTTATCTCCCTGGATATCTAACCAAAATCGATAAATGAGGTAGGATTATAAAGATTAATTTCTCAGCTTTGTGACATCATATTTTAAGAAAGAATGTGTTTGGAATTCAACCGTTAAAGGGAAAAAGTATAAATTTTACTATAACGCATTTTTGTGTCACGAGCGATTTATCTGCCTTAATATCTAACCGATATAGATAAATGAGGTATCATATTAAAGAATAAGGTCGCCGCCATGGTAAAATTATATTTTAAGAAAGGAATTTTTCGTAATTCGACCCTTATAGGGCAAAAATGTCACTTTTTCTAAAATGGGTTTTTTGTATCTCGAGCCATTTATCTCCCTGGATATCTAATCAAAATCGATAAATGAGGTAGGATTATAAGGAGTAATGTCTCAGCTTTGTGACATCATATTTTAAGAAAGAATGTTTTTGGAATTCAACCGTTAAAGGAAAAAAGTATAAATTTTTCTATAACCGATTTTTGTGTCACGAGCGATTTATCTGCCTTAATATCTAACCGATATAGATAAATGAGGTATATATTAAAGAATAAGATCGCTTCCATGGTAACATTATATTTTAAGAAAGGAATTTTCGTAATTCGACTCTTATAGGGCAAAAATGACACTTTTTCTAAAATGCGTTTTTGTATCTCGAGCCATTTATCTCCCTGGATATCTAACCAAAATCGATAAATGAGGTAGGATTATAAAGATTAATTTCTCAGCTTTGTGACATCATATTTTAAGAAAGAATGTGTTTGGAATTCAACCGTTAAAGGGAAAAAGTATAAATTTTACTATAACGCATTTTTGTGTCACGAGCGATTTATCTGCCTTAATATCTAACCGATATAGATAAATGAGGTCTCATATTAAAGAATAAGTCGCCGCCATGGTAACATTATATTTTAAGAAAGGAATTTTTCGTAATTCGACCCTTATAGGGCAAAAGTGTCACTTTTTCTAAAATGGGTTTTTTGTATCTCGAGCCACTTATCTCCCTTGATATCTATCCAAAATCGATAAATCAAGTATGATTGTGAGGAATAATGTCTCAGCTTTGCTGACATCATATTTAAGAAAGAAGTGTTTGGAATTCAACTATTAAAGGGAAAAGTATAAATTGTTCTACAAAGTATTTTTGTGTCACGAGCCTTATATTTCCCTTGATACTAATCGATTTAGATAAATGACATATCGTATTAAAGACTAAGGTTTCCGCCGTGGTAACATTATATTCTAAGAAAGGAATTTTTCGTAATTCGAGCCATAAAGCGCAAAAATGTCAATATTTCTAAAATACTTTTTTGTGTTTCGAGTCATTTATCTCCCTGGATTTCTAACCAAAATCGATAAATGAAGTAGGAGTATGAAGAGGAATGACTGAACTTGGTGACATTATATTCAACCTCACTATTCATCGCATTTTATTAGCGAAATTTTCGCACGGGTCGTCTAGTATATCAAAATATGTTAAGTTAGATACTAGTAGCAACATTTGTTAAGTATAATCTGTGTTCCATGTACATCTACAATATTATCTATGCTATTCATGTGTGCTTCTATGATATATGTTTATTAAATAAAAGGCAGTTGTTCTTAAAACACGAAAACGTGCACTACAGTTTTATTTAAAACTTACAATTCTGATAGCAAGTGGATTAGTAGTGATGCCTATATATGAGGTGTGTAGTCATGCAAGTAGCATGACCAATGATGGGGAATGTTTCACCTGTGGTGGGATTGGAATATGTGGTAGTGGCTTGATGCATGCTGCATATTTTACAGGAGGGTTTATGTATGGAATGATCCCTGTGGTAGTTTGGGGGAATTATTGGGTGAGTATTTGTGAACCAAGATTTTTTAGGTTTGGTGGTCTGCTAAACCATGTGGGCATATTATGAAGAATGATGTGCATCCTGGAGCAGGAACGTCGGAAGTCGTGCCCAGGGCGAAGCATTAGGTTGACAGACTCGAGACCACGGAAGAACTGGGTAATGAAAGCAGTGCTATGGTTAGTTTCAGTGGCTGTGTACAGGAAGGGCTATGACATGAGTTATTTGTTTGTGTGAGATGAGAGCTCCAGAAGGTTTCTGTATATTTGGAAAGAGATCTTTATCAGAGCAGATGTGCCTTCCATGGATGGCCAGACTTTAAGGAAGGGAACGTTTGATGTGCGAGGGATGATAACTGTTAAGCTGAAGATACTGTTGCAGATTTGTAGGTATGATATGAACAGAGAATGCAGGCGTCCGTTACGCAAGGAAACGTCGACATCAAGAAAGGTGACATGGCTGTGGGAGTACATCTGCGTAAAGTTGAAGGAGTGGTTGTTTAGGGAGTTCTCTAAAGAGTGTTCTGTTGTCTATTATATCAGTTTTCACTCCAGCATTTTTCATGACTTTTTCAGGTTCAGAGAACCTTGTGGGTCTGGATTTTTATCTGTTTAATAAGGTGAAGATCTGTTCTGATACTCTATTATTATCTACTAGCCCCAAAGCCCTTCAAAAATGATGGGTTTAATGGAGTGTTATGGTAATTTATTTCTCTGCAGTTGCTAAACTAAATAGAATTGTTATAAAATAAAGCTCATTGTAATTTATAGTCCCTTGTGCTATAGCAAAAACCTTCAGTTGTCAACTAGGTCCAGGATGCATTTCAGCCTAACCATAATCTCGGCAATATTGCCGCTAGAAAAGCAATGCTTCAATTACCGTGTATCTCATGTCACTGTCATCATGCATCACGATATAAACTTGATCCCAAATCTTCACAGGTTCTTACACCTTTCTTTCTTATTACATGTGATTAAGATCAATATTTTAACAGCTGAGACAGCTTACATCGGCTGAACTAATGGCCAAAGTGAAAACGAAGAAGGCTAAAAATAAATCTTAACAACTTATGCTATGCAACGTAATATTTAATTGTGGTTTTGGGCCACATTTATCGCGATCAAATTGGTACTTCTTTCATTCATACCATGTAATGAATTCAGTAAAAAATTAATGTGCCAATTTAAACAAAATACATACTTTTCTTTCAGTATTTTGACAATTCATGGCTTAGAAAATTTCTTAATTAAATAGAATTGGTATAAAATAAAATTCAATGAAATTCCTCATGCTTTGCGATGTAGCAAAAGGTTTCCATTTCCACCCGAGTCCAGGTTGCATTTCAACCTAATCACATACTATGCTAAAGTTGCCACCAGAAGAACAATACTTCAATCTCACGCATATTAATACATGTACTGTATCACATTTTGGTGGCAATAATGCATCAAGATATAAATTTGATCAAAAATCTTCAAGAGTGTTTACACCTTTCTTCTTTGTTATCCGTGTTTCACACTGATATTACAATGTTTACATGGATGACACTGTTACATGTTGCTAAAATAATAGCCTCAATAATATTGCTCAGAGAAAGCAAAGGAAATTAAAATGAATCTTACAAACTTACATTATGCCACGTAATATTTGTTTTAATTGTAGTGAAGACTGCACATATCACAATCAGTATGCAACTATTTCCATTCAAACAATTTAACAATTTCAATAATAGGACACCGTTTTAATTATATTGAAAAAAAAACTATTAATGCTCTCTGCTGTAATCTCAAATGCCAGTTGTAATTCTGACCCATGCTAAGTAACAATCTCATCAAAACTTTTGCTAGAAAGTTAAAGATTTTACCACATATTATGGTCAAAGAATTTAAGGAATATTTCTATATATCAAAAGAATATTACATAAATATAAGCATCTAATGATTGATATGTCGATTTAAACCCAATACATACTTTTATTTCAGTGTTCTGTCAGTTAATTTATCCGCGGATTCTTAGAAAAGTTATTAAATAATGTGCATAACCAAGAACAATGGCATAAAGCGTGATGTCTTTGTGGTATGTAATGGCGTGACATATGACATCGTAGCATGACATATGACGTCATAGATGACCAAGAAATGTTTATTATAATATTAGATTCTGTGTATGTGCCCGTAAAATTGCAGTCTTCTTTTCCTCATTATAACTGTTAATTTTTCTATTTCCAAATATAGTTCAACACAGCCGCTCATAGAAGTCTATAAGTTGCTGTGTTGACCGCAAGGCTTGTGCGAGCTCATCCACCTTCTTCTTTTTACTTGACAAATGGTTTACCCCAAAATACTGCATTTTCTGTGTTTGTATATTGTTTTGTGTTGCTGCTGCATTCCTCCCTTCAAATCTGGTGAATGTTGGATGTATTTTATCAATCCTTTCTATATAAATATTGCCTCGCGGCAGTTCTTTCTTTCCATCATTACCAATATTTATAGAGCAAGAGCCCGTGAACGCCAGACCTACGTCATAGTATAAAGGTTGAAATTTTTTTCTGCGCTTATGCTCTACCGTATGTATGAACGTTTGGCTACTATGAACCTTTAGTGGTGGTGGCTTTGATAGGTAACAGGAAGCGAAGGTGTATAAAATTGATGCCTACTTACATCATAGTATAAAGCATAATTTTTTAATATTTTTTTTACGGGATACTATTATAAATCACTCCATGTATTGCCAGACACTTTGTGCGGTGGAAACCCTCCGCTAGACACCTTCAAAGCTTAATAAAATGTAATTATACTTACGTCATAATATAAAACCTGAATTTTATATATGTTACTTGGGCAACTATTTAAAAGTGTTTCCCAAACAGCCAGACAGTTTCGAAGGTTCCAACACCCTGCCAGACATAATTCAATGTCAGCTGTAGGCGCGAGCGCGGAGTCAATGTTTACGTACTGCGTCTTTTGCCACGTGTCTTTCGTACAGATATTGTTTGAATACATGTTCTGTAATTGATCGTAGAGCATATGTTTTATTATTTATTTGTGCAATTGCGTGAAATAATTGTAATTAAATTTTAACATTATATATAATGGGAGCCGTATTAATTGGTGCTTCGTTGCGTCTTTTGTCATGCATCTTTGGTATCCTACCACAGATGTTGTTTCACCATATGCCGAGTCATTCATCATTTTATTATTTACGAGGGCTGTCCAGAAAGTAACAGACGTTTTGACCTGGCGCAACAATGGGTGCTCCTAGCGCCGCCATCTTGCGTCAGACTGTTCATACATTCAGTACGCAACCAGCCGTTGTAGTTTGCACATCGTTCCTATCGTACTTTGAATACAGTAGAGTGTTAAAATGAGCGCTGCAATTAAAAATCCCGCCAGTTGTGAAGTGCGAGCTGTAATACGGTTTTTGTTGGCGAAAAATCACAAACCAATTGAAATTTATCGCCAGATTTGTGATGTGTACGGCCAAGGAATAATCAGTGAAAGCCGAGTGAGGCAATGGTGCATTGATTTTAAAAATGGTCGAACCAATGTTCACGATGAGGACCGCATGGGTAGGCCTAGTGTTGTGAGTGATGAACTGGTGGTGAAAATCAACGAAAAAAATCTGTGAAAATCGTCGTTTCACGATTACGGAGCTTTCAGAACATTTCCTCCAAATTTCACGGAGTTTAGTTCATGAGATTGTGGTTGGTAAACTTGGTTACCACAAATTTTGTGCCAGGTGGATTCCGAAAATCTTAACAGAAGACCACTAAAAACAGAGACTTACTGCAGCACTGACGTTTCTGGAAGACTACGCCGAAACTGGAAACCAAGTTATCGATCGCATCGTAACTGGCGACGAGACTTGGGTAAAGCACGTCACCTGTGAAACAAACGGCAGTCTATGGAATGGGGACACACGCCAAGAAACCGAGGAAGTGTCTCCAAACACTGTCAGCAGGAAAAATTATGGCTACTGTGTTTTGGGATGCTAAGGGTGTGATTCTCGTTGAATTTCTTGAACGTGGCCAAACAATCACTTCAGAAAGGTATTGCAAAACACTCAGAACATTAAGACGCGCGATACAAAACAAGCGTCGGGGAAAACTCAGTGAGAAAGTTTTGTTTCTCCACGACAACGCTCGTCCACACACGGCCAATCATACCCAAGAGCTCTTGGATGGTTTTGGATGGAAAGTTTTCAATCACCCGCCGTACAACCCGGATATGGCACCGAGCAACTACCACCTGTTCCCGGCGATGAAGACGTGGCTCGCAACACAACGGTTTGAAACTGACGCTCAACTGCATGCCGGTGTAAACCAGTGGTTGAAGTCTCAGGTGGCAAATTTCTACAGAGAGGATATCGAAAAGCTTGTACCACGTTATAAGTGCCTTAATTTAAATGGCGATTATGTTGAAAAAATAGCCTAAGAGTTTACCTCTAAATGTATATCATAAAAATCGTTTTTTTTCACTTTGTTTATTTTTTATTACAAAACGTCTATTACTTTCTGGATAGCCCTCGTATTTTTGCATTTGTGAAAAATAAATTTAAGTCAGTTTTAATAAAATATCATAATGGAAGACATATTAATTTGTGTTTTGTGTAAGAAAAGTAGTGGCAAAATATTATTATTCTCTGAGGAGACATTGAAAAAATGTCAAACAATTAAAGAACTAAGAAAGAAACATAACCTGAAATATAAGGACATTATTTTACCAACAGAGTATACGGAAAGTGGTTATCACAGAGAATGCTACAAACTATTTACAGGACTCATGAAAAAATATTTTACTTCTGAATCTACAAGTTCTCAAAAAACTAAAATGGAAAGAAAAAATCGGTAAGTACATCCATCAATAATGCATCGCCAGCCCCATTGTTGCTACCCGAGTTGACCAAGGAGCAATTTCATTCGCATTCTCTCTATAAAGAATCTTTTCCAATAACTGAACCAACTGTAATACAGCGGTCAATAGAACCACAACTTTCAACTTATCAATAGAATTTTGACGTTTTACAATATGAAGAAATACGTGACAATAATTATTCAATGAAAGTTTCACGGGTGTCCAGCCAGATGGTGTCATAAAACGACGACGTTTCGACAACCTGCTCGGTTGTCTTCATCAGGTCTATTTAGATGTTTCTTCTAGAAATAACAAACAGACTGGCTTCGCTGCAGCCGAAATTCGAATGTCGTGTATAGAGGGTTGATAGGACGCCCAATCAGCGCGCTGGAACTGAGGGTATCAGTGTTGCGGACTGCGTATGGAACCAAAACGGTCACCCATACAGGTGCTGAACACGCTCACCGTTGCTTAACCGGTCTACCGCAAGCCGAGGGTATCAGTGTTGCGGGACTGCGTAATGAGCCATACGCGGTCACCCATCCAAGTACTCGCCACGTTCAACGTTGCTTAACCTGTAGACATAAGTGCTGGCAAACTATGTCCATGGCATCAGTTTGCTTCCATTTGGCCTTGTTGAGAAGATTTTGTTTTTTAAGACATAGATCTCTAATAATTGGTCTCCAGGCTTCACTTAAATACAGTCCACTGTCCCTATTGATGTTATTATCGTTAAGCTGGATGGTGTGACCGTTTTGGCTCCATACGCAGTCCGCAACACTGATACACTCAGTTCCAGCGCACTGATTGGGCGTCCTGGCAACCCTCTATACACTACATTCGAATTTCGGCGGCAGCGAAGACAGTCTGTTTGTGATTTCGAGAAGAAACGTCTAAATAGACCTGATGAAGACAACCGAGCAGGTTGTCGAAACGTCGTCGTTTTATGACACCATCCGGCTGGACACCCGTGAAACTTTCATTGAATCAATACGCCGGGGAAAGTCTCCATTTGAATAATTATTCAGTTTCGGAAATAAATATTCCTACTGATAATTATAATAGTATTGATGAGTATGATGTAGTTTGTTTATTCTGTAACAGAAAAAAAAAGAAAAATAAATTTCAAAAATGCTTTCACTTCATGAAACTCAGAAAGAGCAATTCAAATCTTGCATAACACCTATCATTAAACATCGAGAAGAGTATAACGGGATATTAAATAGATTAGAAAGTATATCTGGCTCAAAATTATATTATCATACTGAATGTAGAGTAGATTTTCATAATAAAACATCTTCATTTAGCAAAAGATCCAATAAAAGTGCTTGGCGTGTCCATCGAGAATATCATGAAATAGTTTTTAATGAAATACGTTGCACCATAAAGGAGGATGTAATCAGAAAAGGACATTGTTATTTGTTAGTTTATTTACATGAATTATATATTGATTTATTGGAGAAAATGTTTGAAGAAAGTTCAGCAAAAATAAACGCCACTTATACAGCTCAACATTTGGAAGATAAAATAATGAAAGTATTTCATAAAGACATTAAATTTTTTACTGTCCGCACCAAAAAAATACTAGCGCCTAAGTATCTGGAAGGTATAGATGATACAGTATTTGAACATTTATGATCAGAAAATATTTTACAAAAAGCTGCATTAATCTTAAGAAACTTAATACTACAAATAGAGAAGAAAAAACTGCCAAATAAGAATATTTCAGCACAGCATTTAATATCAGCAGAAGTATCAATACCACAAGAACTATTAGACTTTTACTCTACTCTTCTTGGAGGTTATAAACAAAGACGGAAAAATAGTTTAAAGTGTGTTCGTCAAGTTCGTTCTTACTGTCAAGATGTAGTTTATAGAGTACATAACGGTCAAATAAAGACGCCTAAACACACCATATTGGGTATGAATTTAAAAACTTAACAAGTAACAGAAGATTGTTGATATTATTAACAGATATGGACATTGTATAAGTTATCAAGGAGTTGAAGAACTAGAAACAGAAACAACATATACTTCTGTGGAAAAATCTAGTTTATGCCCAGAAAAGATTAAAAAGTCAGCTAAACTTTGTACTGGTGTTGCTTATGACAATTTTGACCGTTTCGTAGAAACAAGAAGTGGCAAGGATACGTTACATGACACGATAGGGATTATTTACCAAAATATTGACTCAAATACTACAGAAGAATCCAAAATATCCCTAACGCCAGTTCCAAATAATGAAGAAAATTCAGCAGATAAAAAGAAAAGAAAAAGGAGAACTTTTGAAGCCTTATCTATAGAAGAAATTCCTTATCCTAAAAAATGATTTACAATCAACGTTTGATGAAATGGAAAATATACTTCCTACTAATTTGCAATTATATACTGAAATAGATAATATCTGGATGATTAGTCATGCTTTGGAATTACCTGATGTTCCCATGTGGGTTGGTTTTAATAGTCAAATTGATGATAATAATATCCGCAACAATTTATTTCTTATTTGACTCCAATAAATGCATCACCTACTAGTACATCCATAGTTCTGGAAACTATGAATCAAAGTCAAAAAATAGCTGCAGATTTACATCAACAGTAAATACGACCTCGCGATAGCCAAACTAGCCTTTCAAATCCAAGCTACAGAAAAAAACCTAGATTTGATAATTTATTTATTCATTTAGGGCCGTTTCACATTATGATGGCTTATTTTAAAGCAGTGGATAAAATCATAAGTGACTGTGGCTTAACCAATGTAATGGTTGAAAGTAATTTGCTGGCAAATGGTTCATTGAATGGCTTTCTTGATGGAAAACACTTCAACCGTTGCAAGAGACTATATCCTTTGACAGCATTAGGATTAGAAATACTACATTTTAAATCATTTTTACAAATGAAAAAAATAACATTGACAGATAATATGAAACAAGAAGTAAAAAGACTACAAAAATGTAAAATGCCCTCATTTCAAATAGAAAATGAAGAACTGAAGGAAATAATGAATGACTGTGAGTACATACAAACAACAAACTCTAAATGGCGATTGTGGCAAAACTCCACAATTTTATTTGATCTACATTAATCTTATACATCATTACTTAATACCTATCACGGAGCATTTGGACAGGAGATTTCGAACTTTTTAAATCAGTACTGCCTAAAATTAGAAATATATTTTTTATATGTAATCAACAAAACTATGCTCGATGGACTGTTAAATATTATGATAATTTGCTGAAACTTGCGGAAATTCATCCTGACTTATATGAAGAATTCAAACTGGGTTGCTTTGGAATTAAAAGAACCACCAAACCGTTTTCAAGACAACCTGTTGACTTGGTATTAGAACAAACTATAAATGCAGATGCTGCAAGAAGGCTTACAGGTATTATACACTTCACTAATTCAATTTCGGCACATCAACGATGGGCCAGAAATCATGATGTGAGATCAACAATAATAAGTCATGTTTTTCATGAATTATGATTACAAACCGACCAAGATATTTCAGCAGACTTGAATACATGTAACATTCAAAATAGCATCAAGCAACTGAAAAAAATTTAAAACCACCTTTGATCAGTTCATTGACCCCTTCAGTTTGGGAGTGCCGAAAGATCAATTAATTAATATTTCTTCAGGTAAAGCTGCGTCAGATCAGGTAGAAGAATTCCTTCTTAATACTGAAAAAAACGGGGACTGTAAACGTAAAACGTTCATATCTGAATTTCTTATGGATATTAACAGATTTGAAAGAAGTATATAAAAAAAACATGTATTAATAATTTTTCTAAAGATTATCAAAAGAGGAAGAAAGTTAAAGTGGGTGGTAAAGTTCAAGAGGTTAAAATTCAATGAGATTTATTTGGACGTATGCTTGGAATTTCGATAGATTATAATATAGACATTTCAAAAATTTTATATTACCCAATTACTCCAGTGCTTTTGTCAATGTGCCATTTAGATGGTACTATTTGCAAGACCGATAAATCTGCCTTAATGAAGTGTCTAGAAAAAGAGAGCCAGCATCAGCCACCACCTTGTATCGATGTACTAATTAATTGATGGTTTTTTTGTTGCATACAATAAAAGATATTCCAAAAACATTTCGAAATATTTCCAAATTTCTTTTACAAATGGTTACTCGGTTCCATGCGTTGAGAATTGATGTGATATTTTACACCTTCGATCAAAGATTATGTACGATCCCAACGGTCGGAATCAACGCAATTGCAATACACTATAACCGGACACCTGATCAAGTTCGACCGACTGATTTTATAAAAGAATTAAAAAATTCACACTTTAAACAGGCTCTTGTTGATTTCTTGATCTTACATTGGGCCACTGATGAAATGGTGCCGTTCATTGGAAATAAAATCATCCACATAAATTTCAGGCAGTGTAATTCTTACATTGTTAATGAATCCAATAGCGTTGTATCAAATGTTGTTGATGAATTATCATGCCCAGAACATGAAGAAGCAGATACCAAAGTGATCTATCATGCATGTAACATTGACTACCAAGCAAACATAGTGGTCAGAAGTATCGATACTGATATTGTCGCATATAATGCTTGGCCATATGCATCACCTGCAAAATGATTCCTATGTTTGGATACTTGCAGGCACTGGAAATAATTTAAGATATGTAGACCTAACAAAGATCCACGCACAATTGGGAGGATCCATTTGTAAAAGCCTGCCTGGATTTCATGCAATCACAGGATGTGATTATAATCCTGCGTTTTTTAGAAAAGGAAAATTAAAACCTTACAAAATACTGAAAACGAATCAAGAATATCAGGAAGCTTTTCTCAAGTTTGGAGATGTTGGCATTATTTGAAAATAGTGATGAACGACAAAATGTCTTTAAAATTATACAAAAATTTATATGTGATATGTATAATGTTGCTGGGATAATTGATGTTGACGCTGCCAGTCTCCAGATATTCGTCAACAGGTATACGGTCTCAAATATCAATGAATCTTTTGACCTCAAAAAATTGCAGAGTTTTGATGCTAGCAATCTACCACCTTGTGAAAGAGAACTGTTACAACAATTTCTGTGAGCAAATTATATATCCACTATTTGGAACCATGCTCACTTAAAAAATCCCAGCATATATCAGCCAGAAAATAATGGCTGGGTACGAGAAGACAACGAGTATTATTTCAAATGGTTCGATGGAGATCAGCTACCAAACTTTGTAAGTGATTCACTGAAAAATTTATCAGGTATGTAATTGTTATTTCCAATTATTATACATAAATTTTTAGTTATGAATAATCTGATTATTTTATTTTTTCAGAAACTGCTAAAGAAGACAATATTGAAAACAATGAATTCACAGACTGCAGTAGTAGTGATGATGATATTGAAAGTATCAACTATAATGATAACAATGAATAAATCTATTTTGTATTTACATAAAACCAATGATATTTCTATTAAATCATATTGCCAATTTTTTGTAAGCTTTTACTAAGAATATTAATAAACTATTCATCAATTTTGTAATTATTAGATTTGTAACAAACAATATAATGTTAATAAAATATTCGAATTTAAAGTTTTATTTAATATAAATGACATTAAAATTATGTTAATTTACAATTATATTGCCTAAAGTAGTTTCCTTTTTCCTTAGTTTAATTAAAATTATGTTAAGTAATTCATTAAAAATTTATTATTAACATATAAATAATTACAATATAATTGGATTATCCGATAAGCCCAACTCTTACATATCTATTGTCTCAGGGCTCGCCCCTACAGCTGACATTGAATTATGTCCTGCAGGGTGTTGGAACCTTCGAAACTGTCTGGCTGTTTGGGAAACACTTTTAAATAGTTGTCCAATTCAGGTTTTAGATTATGACGTAAGTATAATTACATTTTATTAAGCTTTGAAGGTGTCTGGCGGGGGGTTTCCACCGCACAAAGTATCTGGCAATACATGGAGTGATTTATAATAGTATCCTGTAAAAAATAAATAAAAAAATCACGCTTTATACTATAACGTAACTAGGCATCAATTTTATACACCTTTGCTTCCTGTTATCTATCAAAGCCGCCACCACTCAAGGTTCATAGTAGCCAAATGTTCATACATGCTGTAGAGCACATGCGCAGAAAAAATTTCAGCCTTTATACTATGATGTAGGTCTGGCGTTCACGGGCTCTTGGACTATTAGTGATATAGAAGGAACCATAATCTGAACAGTATTAAAACCAAGCATACCATGCCACCTCATTTTGTTTTGTGACAATACTATCTCAACTGTCTCCACTGTCCAGTATGAAATATCACAGGCAATAACCAAAAACCAGAGAAAAGAATGGCTGCCCAAGCCAGTTCCTAAATCTGCAATAACATTTATGGCTATATCCATCTGTCGTTCCTGAAACTACTCCATATCATGAAAGTGGATTACAAATGCACTGACACCAGACAAATAAAGTCTGTCAGAAAACAAGGACAGTATTGCCACCTGGTGAAGAAAAAAATAGAACAAGAGTAATGAAAGATATATCAATATGTCACTCTAGGTATACCCGACAAATAATAGAATATGCCAACTGTAATAGCAATCAAAAGACATTAGAGGAAGATGGAGATGCCTGAACCAATCCATAAAATCCATAAAATGCACACCCAAAAAATAAATACGTGCTCAGTCTCAAATTTGGAGAGTGATATCAAGTTTAAAATGGACACCATTTCCAACACCTATGCTGGTAAACCCTAATATAATTTTATACATATGAGCCCCTTAAAGCCCAAGTGGTGTAAGTCCAATTTTTGTTTTTTTTTGGAGTTGATGTTTCAGAAGTGTTCAGGAAGTTGCATTCTGTTTAAAGCACAAGTGGTGTAAATTCTAGTTCCCTTAACAACCTTATAGTTAGCAGCACTAGTTTA
Source organism: Vandiemenella viatica (assembly GCA_031002005.1). NCBI lineage: Eukaryota > Metazoa > Arthropoda > Insecta > Orthoptera > Morabidae > Vandiemenella > Vandiemenella viatica. Next base: position 35,366,169 of record CM061919.1, read on the forward strand.
TGCAGTCAATGCAGCCATCTGTTGGGTAAAAGCTAAAGTGGTGTATATTGGAGATACACCACTGTGCCAGTAACTGTTTGCAGTTCAACCACTTGTTGCTCATCTAGAAATGTTGTAACCAGGTAAACTAAAAAACATTTTAATAACCTAGATGTAAAAGATTTAAGTTTTGATGTGTCATTATGAGCAGTGATGAGAGCAGTGTTAGTGAGCCAAGCATTTTGGCAGATATTGGAGCAAGTGATGAATGTATTCCAGCAGATGCTGAATTCATCTTCGCCAAGCAGAAAAAGCTCATAATGCCATGAACGAGGGCACTCAACAGTCCATTAATAATAGCTCTTACTATACATTTTCCTATGATTTGGAAAAGACTCTTCCTTTTCCTAAACTATCATGTCAAGTGCCCTATTACAAATGCAATAATGTTTATAATTTGGGATGCCATGAGCTTTCCTCAAAATTAGGATTTATGTATTGTTGTAATGAAATAAATGGATCACAAAATTCCCAAGAAATTAGTGCATATTTGGTCAAGCACATTGAAAACAGGGCTTCAGCTGCGAAAAATGTTTTAATGTATAGTGACACCTGTGCCAAGCAAAATAGAAACTGGAATGTTGCCATGGCGATGAAACTGGTTCTGAGTGAAGATAATAACATTGAAGTTCACCCTCTGCCACCCACAGTAATTGTGAATTGCAGAGTATAGATGTAGATGTAGAAGTTATTGACCAGAAGTTTATGAGAAGTGGTTATTCTTATTTGCTCAACGACTGTGATTTTGCCTCAATAGCAAACTACAGCAGTATTTAGCAGATATATCGTCCTAATGATTGGTACAGGTATACTGTCGTTGCAAAATCTAGGAAGAAAAATCATTTTTACATAACAGTGATGACTCATGATGACTTTTTGTCTGTTGGAAATCTTTTACAACATATCACCAAAAGAAAGGTTGATACGGAAAAACATCCTTTATCATTGCTACAAATGCAGTGGATCCAGTATCGAGAGGAAGAAACATTTTCAATTTTTTTCAAAGAAACTCTTTCCAAAGAAATGCCTTTTCAGAACTAAACTTCAAACCTGGGCCAAAAAGAGGCAGACCTGTTAATCTTACTAACATATCTCAAGAATAACTGTACAGAAATCAAAGATCTGTAACAAAAGAGAAGAAAAAGGATATGCAAGACATGTTACCATTCATTCCACCCATCTGTCATCCTTACTTTTATAGTCTATTGACTCAAGATGATGCTGCAGACATTGGGCCAACTAGATGCAGAGTAAGAAATGTATAAACAGTAGAATAAAAAACAGATGTTGCAGTAAAATACTGTATTCTTTCCCCCTTCTTTAAAGAGAATCTGTTCCCTGTTTATATCAAAAGTGGTGTAACTCCAAACAAAGCCCCCCCAAAAAAGAAAACATTTTAAAAGTTTTTAAAACTGCCAGCATAAATTAGAATAACTCTTTAATGATACATTGTTGAGAAAAAAAATTCAAAATATATAAAACGAATTTTTTTTATTAAAACTGCAGTAAAACATTAATTTTCTCGAAATTTGATTCATGTGAGTTACACCACTTGGGCTTTAAGGGGCTCATATAGAAGATTGAAGCATACACATGTAAATATAGCCAAAACATGTCTGATTTACTCTTTAAGGAAGACATTTAGACAAGTGATGAGTTTAGCTTTCACTATATTCATTTTAATTCATAACAGGCATATCTCAGCTAAGCAAACTGTCAAAATAAGCCTTTGCTTGTACAATCACAAATGATGTATTAGTACTGAAAATCAGTACAATATCAGTACAATATCAGAAATTGAATAGAGCATTTCATAAACAGGTTTGAATATGAAGGAAAAGAAGAAACATTTTCCACAATGATAAATTTTAAAGATTCCTGTTCTAATGTATCTTAAACTTCCCTAGTATTGTAGATTAATATCAAAACATTAAATTATATTTTATCTCTACTTCCTATATACATTTACAGAAAGAGAACAGAAATCTTGAATGATATATACTAAAGAGGAGTCATAATAACTCATATTATACTGAAAAGATCATATTTACAAAGTAAAATATAGATAAACAACAATAAGCAAAGATTTATTTCAGTACTTAGAACATGCAAAAAGAAAGGGAAGGTGTGTGTGTGGGGGGGGGGAGGGGGAGACAATAAACCTGAAGATTCTCACATTATTCTGAAGTTTAATGTAATTTAACATGCAATCATAGGAAAATATCCAGATTCCTGTTATTTGGTACAATGGAAATGTGTGCCAGAATTTAAAATAAGTGCAAACTTTAATAACACTCTGTAACACTGTCCAAATAATAGCTTGGTACAATCAGAAAACACAGTTGCAAAACATGGGATGAAACTTTGACTACCATTTCAGTTATGCTCGTCAACTGCCAAATTTCCCAGTTCCAAAAAGAATGCCTAATGTGGTGTAAATGTTTCACTGTAGATAAAGATAAAAACAGGAGTTGGAAATTACAAAATATTTTTGTTTATCACAACTATTTAAGATGAGAACACGCAGACCAGTGATGCAGTATATGCAAGGTGTGATAACTGGTAAAAATATCTGCACTAAAAATACAAGTTAATTACTAAGCCAAAGCAAACAAATCTGTCCTGCAACTGATATTTATCTGATTCACACACAGAAAGTAAGTTTTCCTTTTACAATAAAAGATAATTAATCAAACAGTTCCAACAACACCGAAACAGAACTCTCAATATGTTTATAAATATAAACAGAAAGTACAGTTAATTGACAGCTGGACAACTTACTCCAATGTTTGAAGCACTGCCACCGGTGCTGCTGAAGGTGTGAGAGCGTGGAGCTAGACCGTAGCCAGGCTTCGGCACGTGGCGCAGGGCACTTACAACTACAACCACACAAACACTGCACACTGTCACAAGGCAACCACAAGCCTCCGCATCGCAATGGCTATCGCGCCCGCCTCGGCGTCACCGTCCGATGGCTCATTGAGAACTACATCACATGGAGTGCCAATGTCAGAGCTCAATACAATGTTCTATCTGTCTCATGGAATGCTGACCTATCCCTCCACGTAACGATTACGAGTCCGTATTAAAATAAAAACTATAAAAAATTAAATGGTAGCTTTGTAACAAACGATTTTCATTATTTATCGGAAGAGCGACAAACTGACACTATCGCAGTCAGCATTTCTCTCGAATTTCAAACTAAATCAAGTAATATCACAGTTCAAGTACTATTTGTCTTATCATCCATCTTAGTTATAACCATGTGCTTTACTCATTTAATTCCAAATACCCCTTCTCATTAAATACATACACATACAGGTAAGACACCCTATTACCAACAAACCTGGACGCTACATAATATGCAATATTAATAATGAATTTTTCTTCTGAATATTTCTTTTTCTCCCTGCATTCGCTGCTAAGGACCATGGTTTATTTACTTTTTTATTTATGTTTATTCACTTTTTACTCACCTCCTAGAAGCTTGTGTGCACCGAAACAGGTGCCCTTTCCTACATTTTTCTAATTATGTAAACAGAGTATTATAATCAAACACTGAATCTGTAGAATACGGTTTCAAGGAGTCATCCCGTAAAAATCAAACATTCAGATAGACGGACTGGGAAGCAGGAAATGAAGTTGCAAGAATATACACAAACTATAGTGCAAATGAAGGCACAATATTACCACTGAAATCCAATGTTCTTTGAAATTTCAGAATTAAACAGTAAGTCACAGCTAGTGTAATAATTTTTAATGTAAGAAACAAGGCTGATCTCATTTATACATTACAGTAAATTGAAGCCACTGTGCCTGGAGCAGAACATTAGATTTTTTTTAAAAAAGTACACAGTTTAAAGTTTCAGTTCTACAGGTGTCAAAAATAGTGTGAAGGCAAAATGCCTCAAAAAATTATCTTGCAAAAATAAAAATTAGACCTTTCATTTGCTAACCAAAACTGACTGATTAGGAGTTATGGAATTTCATTCTGAGGATTGTTCATCATTAACCACCTACCTGCATATCAATTATCTGATCCTATTCTTAGCACGTAAACTGAATTTTGGGAATGAATGTTTTGCAACAAACCATCATTCTACCTTTCTCAGCAAGGAAGTACGTTAATGATAACTGGCATTCACGCTAAATTAGTAGAGTGACAACATTTTACTAGAATGTGCCCACACTGTAAAACAATGGTGACAATGAAATTGCCACTAAGCAATGAAAATAATTTACAATATGGAAAATAACCCATCACTTACTACAGGTGAGGCAATAGGGCCAGATGAACCCGAAAAATTACAAATACACTTTACAGCATTTCGGTTAATAAGCTTACTCGTGTAGGAAGTGAAGCATAGACAAGGGGAAGGATAGATACGCATCTCAATGAGTGCACATCTTTTCCCCTGCCATATGAATAACATTACTAGACAAAATATTGTAAAGTGTTTCTGAGCTTTTTGTGTGTGTTCATCTGTCCCTTCCGCCATCATCTGTGGTGACAGGTTATTTTTCTTATTCTATCTTATTTTCATACCATAAAATAGTGACACATGTGTGGAATCTGCAATTGTAGAAGAACAAGTTTTTGATCTACCTTATCCACAGTCAATAAACCATATTACTTGCTGGTGGTGATAGGGAATTGGGTATGTGGTTTACAAATAAATGAAGAGTGAACTGTACCCTGTATAGCGATCTGTGTAGTGATTTCGTAAATAAGAAGAACCTGCAATTCAAAAAATCCACGTAACATACCACCACCATATTTAAGCCCATTGGTGATCACAACATGGTGATATACTTTTTTTGCGATACATTTTCAAACTATTCCCAACTATAAGCTTGTGTGGAGTGACAGAAAAACGATATTTCAGTGTCGAAAATTGTTTTTTATCCTTTGATTTTACAAAATTCTTTTCTGCGATCAAATTAAAGTTGCCAACTAAGAAAGAAAATGAAACAAAATATTTGGTCAGCAAACCAATAACAAAGTGAACTCATTTTAAAGAATGTTCACACACAGGAAACCAATTACAAAGTGAACTCATTATAAAGAATGTCCACGCACTAGAATGTGATGCATTTCCAATGAGCACACTATTTAGATCAGTCACAGCTGTGGAGAAAAGAAAAAACAAAGAGGACAGAAAGAGTACTCACAGAATAGCCCACAGGCCCACCATTGCGTCCAGCAGCTGGAAGAGTAGAGGACTTGAGGCCGTAGCCGGGTTTGGGCACTGGCCGCAGTGCCGACACCACTAGAGAGAGAATACACATACGTCAACACACGCAACCATGCAGCTCGATAGCACACATGCTCAAGAGAAAATGTGGTGAGATCACACGTAGCACACATAATCTAAACAGATTCATCTACCACATAATTATGGAATTTCAATTCCAGAATTTTCACTGTAAAACAAAAACAAACAAAAATTGTACACAGGCAACTAGCACCTTCCAACATACAAAGTTAATTAGATTATCTCCAGATAAAAAAAAAAAAAAAAAAGCAGCGTAATGGGAAGCAGCTAGTCATGTCAGACATTCAATGGAACTAAAGAAAAAAAAATACAATTTTTAAGTGTAGGTTTTGATATTATATCATATTAACCCTTTACTGAAAATAAATTTCATGTATTTTGAGATACTATTTCATGTACTAATATGATAATTTTACCGTGCAATGTTCTCAGGTGACTATATTCTGGCATTGTAGAATGATAGAGATTCAACTAAAGGCTAAATTATAAAACGTAACTGCTTTTCACATTTTTTTCTTTTACTAAAAGTTGCTAAAAGTTCAAAAAATAACCTTACTGCAAAGTTAATTGAGGTCGCACCTGTTATTGAACAAACAAATATTTTATGAAACAATTAAAAAAACACTTGTTTTAACAAAATTATAATTAGATTGTGGGCAGAAACTGTCGAAAATGCAACATTCAAAGTGAAAAAAGAACTGATTGAACAAGATACTGTCATTAATATCATTCAAAATGGAGACAGGTATACGAACCTCTGTTTTCCAACTGCCTATGCATGTACAGTTAAAATTAAGAAAGCACAACTGAACCAACCAAATAAATGACACAGGAGCACATTAAGAGAGAGAGAAAGCCATTTTATAAATTCACGACCAAAATGTGACATACAAGTTAGTGAAAAAACACTGTACATTACTCATTACCTCCAGTTTAAGGAGAAAGTGTTAAGTTTTCATCTCAGTACAGTGACTTTTGAGATACTATGCAAAATAATATTTTTGTAACATATAACTCAATGTAGGTCATCAGATGACTCTCGTACCTTATTTAAGGACAGAAAAAGAAGCATACTGCACTATGTGTAGAAATAGCTGATCATAAATGTGTTAACAACCAACATAGAATAAGATTTTTGGGCAAGCCCTTCAGCAGGAGGTCGGTATGCCAGATAAACACCTCCCTTACACGGAAGGACATAATGCAAAAATTTTACTTTCTCTGTCATTGTGTAACTACATTTAGAGTCCGCGTAAATTTTCTAGTATTATAAACAATACCTTCCTCCTAAAATCTTAGCATATTTATGCTCACAAGCATCACTTAATTTGTACTTATCACTGTTACATTATCAAAAAGTAACAGCAACATCATCCAGCCCCAGTCTCCTAGGAGCTGGTCACCGGCACTCTCCACTTCTTCCTATCCATGAATAGCAGATGTTCATAAATAGTCCTCCATTCAAGCCCCAAGTCTTCCAGATCATTCTTAATTTGATCTATCCATTTCTTTTTGGCTTTCCCACACATCTTTTCCCTTGGATGTTCTTATTAAAGTAGGCCTTTGCTTTTCCATCTTCCTCAATCCTTTGAATAAGTCCACACCACCTCAGGTGGGAAAGCTGTAAGGATTTTGGCACACTGATGTTTATACCAACCTCTGCACGATTGATTTCATTCCTTACTTCATCCTTTTGTATCCTTTGAAGCATAGTAGGCACAAACTTCATTTCAGAAGTCTACTATCGTCTCTTCTGGCTAGGATACATTTTTCTAGTGCGTAAGTCAGTATGGGAATATAATAGGTTTCAAATAGTGTATGTTTGCACTTTCCAGGCAATTTGTTGTCCCTCAGAAAAATTTTCATTTGGTTATAGAGACTGCTGCATTATTGTATCTGTCTGTAATCTCACATTTACTGATGTTGTCTTTACTCAGAGTACTGCCACGATATTTGAATTGATCAACACTTTGGAGTTGTTGACTGTTTAGGTAAATATTCACATTTGAAGTCCCTGTGCCTGTTGCCATGACCACTGTGTTACTCTGGTAGATTTTCAGTCAGTCAGATTGTTCCAGCTTCTCTGCACCTCTTCTGCACTTTGACCCTAAATTATGACAGCAGCAAAGACTTGGGCTTTTGTTACTTTTCCATGCAATTCTTTGAATTTCTTCACAGCAATGAGGAGTAGGGGCAACACAGAATTGTCCTGTTGTACTCCTCGTGATCAAACCAGTTACTCTCTATTCACACACAGGCTTTCATGCTTTCATACAGCATTTTAATCTTGCTAATTAAGGATCCTAATACTTTTCTTCATTTTAGGCAATCCCAAATTTTTATGTTAAAATGCTATAATAGGCCTTTCCAACTCAAGGAAGACCATGATTATTCCTTTACCCTTATTTAGATGTTTTTCAATGAGCATTCTTGCTGCAAAGATTAAGCCTGTGGTACTTATTCCTGATTTAAAACCATGTTGCTCATCCTCTAATAAGATTTCCAGATGTCTTCATAACCTTCTCACACTTTTCCCAAAATCTTCAATCCATGGGACAGAAGTGTGATCCCACGATAATTTCCACACTAATTTTCCATAGCCCTTTTTAAATATGGGTATTATTACACTCTTAGCCCAATTCTCTGTGCTCTTATTATCTTTCCAGATGGTATTTAATTCCCTATACAACCACTGGATCTACTTTTATCATATCTGAGTTAACCATATCGTAACCTCTTGATTTACCCTTCTTCATGGATTGACTGCGTCTTACTGAACCAAACCTTATTTTCTCATTTGTCTAGTGATAAAGTGAAATAAGCAGATGCAAATAATTAATTAATCATAGCTCACCATACAGAAAAGAAAAGAAACAAAACAGATCTCAGAGCAATGCATTTAAATCAACTGCCAACAAAACAACATGAAATGCAATTGAAAAATTCTAGTTCTCATGTTTTGTTGGGAAAGGGTTTAACCCTAGATATTTCACTCCTCCAAGTTCTCATATTTTGAATATCTGCACCACCCTGTCATTATGTATGATAAGCAACAGTTCCTTTTCAACTCCTCATTAAAGCTTGCTTTGTATTAGGGGATAAGTTATGTCATGCCAAACTAAGGCTTTTTAAACCTCCCTCCTCCCATTGTCACAAATCTTATTATTTTCGTTAACTCCCCCATCTAATACTGTCATGAGTCCCTGACTCCCCCCCCCCTTTTTCCAATATCTCTAATGATGAGAAATTAATGACTATTGGAATTAATTTAAGTAATATGAATACTATTTATTGGGAACACATTTATTTAAAAGAAAATACTTACACACTTAAGTTGTAAGGGACAGAATTAGAATCATTGTTTGCTCATTACTGTAGAAGTAATTAAATCAACAACTACTAATTAAATTACTGAATCAACACAATCATATTGTGATAAATTAAGAAAAAGAAAAAAATTATCACCAACAAAAGTTCAAGAATGTCTTCAATTTTCATAAATTTCTATCAAAGGCACTGGCAGAACTTCGTATCTTCATTCACCCATTTGATGATTTGTGTTGTATTTTCGTCACTTAAGAAACATAGCAACTCATGTATTTGAAGAGCTATGATAAGAATCTGTCATTTTCTCCTTTCACTTTTGGATGCATATCTTTAAATAGGGTTCTATTTGAAGCATGAAGGCCACATTAATTGTATGTTCTACTTGCCAGTTTGTTGTGCACAGGATGCCAGTACCAATGAAATGGCACTTGGAGAAAATCTTTGGTTTCAGGCTGAAGATGTACAGACAGATGAGCAAATAAATCAGTGTCTGTGTTATAACTGAGCTTGTGTTTGTCTGCTACATTGTTATTGGCTTAGGTAAAAATCTGCTGTGATAGTAAATATTCAAGATTATACCCCATGCCATCATTCTTTTTCTGAACTTTCAACAATTTATAGCATATACTGAGACTTATGAACATTTTTGCTGTACAATTCTCCTACCAATACTTCAGATTTTCAGCTGTCTTCTTTTCACCTCTACATATTCTGCATTCTTGTCAATTTTTAAAGATTGCCAAATACGAGAAAATGTTTTCCTGGCAATCTTGAAGTTTTTCTTTTCAAAATATTTATCTATAGTGTGACCTCGATAATCCAAATAAGACCCAAAATGCGAATAAAATGTGAAACCATTCTTTTTTCTAGCACAACTACCGAAGTGCAGTCACAAATGATTAAAAAAAAACCACTTAGGTGAAAATGCTGTATAACATAGAATATAACTTTTTCATACCTACGATTTTCATTTGGGCAACTGTTGAGAAATTATGGCAGGTTTCGTAGACCATATTTCTGAATCGTGTGATACTTCAAAATGATACAATTTAAAAAAAAAAATCCAAGTTGTCTGCGTGCATCTTTGAAGAGAAACCTTCTATCCCTTTTGAAATACTACATGTGTTGCACAAATAACTATCAGAATGGCAATAAATCATACTAGCATAAATCTGTAAGATCTGCAAGAGAAATTCTGTACTGTATACACATCAAAAGACGTGTCAAGGAACTGTTAGATCAGTTGATACTGCAGCTTTATCGTAATTGAAAAGAAAAATTACTTCGCTGGTTTCAAAACACAAGAGTCTCTACATATCTAGTTGAACTAGTGAAAAAGTCAGAGTTAACAAGTTTCTTTTTCATTAATTTCACTGGCACCATAGAAATATGTCTTCTCCAATTAAATGTTGCCAAATTTTTAGACTGAGGAAAATTGCTACTGCTGTAAATATTTGACCCAAAGTTTTGCAAATTCATTTTTTTTCTGTTCTTTGCCAATTATCTCCAGAACTTCCCAAAATTGCAATCAGAAACAGGTCTGGTTTATCTTCCCCTTGATTTACTTCATTAGAAACTATGAGAGCTTTTTACAAAATTTCATTGCTGCATGTGTTTTTTCAGACCTTTAATGTGCCTGTTTCTTATGTTAAAGATCATTTTTCTCACTTTCCGAATAAGTTCTCAACTTTCCCAAGAGGCACATATTTTTTTACAATCCACAATTGCTTTATTAACATAAAGAATAAAAACATGCCTCAAGAATAAAAACTTGTTTTTTATTTTCTTCTTGGGCCATTGTTGATCATTTGTGATTTATGGTTTCTACTCCTTTGCTATTTAAATCTTCATCCAAAAACAACTGCTCAGCATAGCTGTAAATTTTCATTGCTTGCAAATGCTTTTTGAAAACCTCTGTAGTTATCTGACAGTTTGTGACATTGTGGCCCATGTTGGAAAGAAAAAAAGAAAAAAAACACACTTAGCTGTGTGAGTGGAGACTTTCCCGGCGTAGTGATGAATCCGACGTTTCGACAGCAAGCTCGGATGTCTTCAGGTATCGGTGTCTGCTGGCTGTCACCGCGTACTTTGACACCATCCGGCTGAACACCCATGAAGATTATACACAGACGGAAAAAAAAATCCCAACACCAAGAAAAAATTATTGTAGAGTAATGAAATTTGGACAATGCATTTGTCAAGTTAACATGTTTAATTGATTAAATTTTCAAGATCACAGGTTAATTTAAGCTCAAGAAAATGCATTTCAAATGTGAAATACTGTTAAATTAATAGCCGGTGTAACCTCCAGAATTTTGAATGCAAGCCTGCAAACGTGAATGCATTGTGTCATACAGGTTTCGAATGTCACTTTGTGGTATGGAGTTCCATGCTTGTTGTACTTGTGCTGTCAATACTGGGACGGTCAGTGCTGGCTGTGGATGATGCTGGAGTTGTCGTCCAATGATATCCCATACGTGTTCAATTGGAGACAGATCTGGTGATCTCGCAGGCCAAGGTAACATGTCGACACTCTGTAGAGCACGTTGCGAGACAACAGCGGTATGAGGGCGAGCGTTATCCTGTTGAAAAACTCCCCCTTGAATGCTGTTCATGAATGGCAGCACTACAGGTTGAATTACCAGACTGACGTACAAATTTGCAGTCAGTGTGTTTGGTATAACCACAAGAGTGCTCCTGCTGTCATAGGAAATTGCTCCCCAGACCATGACTCCAGGTGTAGGTCCAGTGTGTCTAGGCCGCAGACAGTTTGGTTGCAGGCGTTCCCCTGGCCTCCTTCTGACCAACACTCGGCCATCACTGGCACCAAGGCAGAACCTGCTTTCATCAGAAAACACAACAGATCTCCACTCCGTCCTCCAATGAGCTCTGGCTTGACACCACTGGAGTCGCAAACGGCGATGGCTTGTAGTCAGTGGAATGCACGCTACAGGGCTGGAGTCATGGTCTGGGGAGCAATTTCCTATGACAGCAGGAGCACTCTTGTGGTTATACCAAACACACTGACTGCAAATTTGTACGTCAGTCTGGTAATTCAACCTGTAGTGCTGCCATTCATGAACAGCATTCAAGGGGGAGTTTTTCAACAGGATAACGCTCGCCCTCATACCGCTGTTGTCTCGCAACGTGCTCTACAGAGTGTCGACATGTTACCTTGGCCTGCGAGATCACCAGATCTGTCTCCAATTGAACACGTATGGGATATCATTGGACGACAACTCCAGCATCATCCACAGCCAGCACTGACCGTCCCAGTATTGACAGCACAAGTACAACAAGCATGGAACTCCATACCACAAAGTGACATTCGAAACCTGTATGACACAATGCATTCACGTTTGCAGGCTTGCATTCAAAATTCTGGAGGTTACACCGGCTATTAATTTAACAGTATTTCACATTTGAAATGCATTTTATTGAGCTTAAATTAACCTGTGATCTTGAAAATTTAATCAATTAAACATGTTAACTTGACAAATGCATTGTCCAAATTTCATTACTCTACAATAATTTTTTCTTGGTGTTGGGATTTTTTTTTCCGTCTGTGTATTTCAACACACTTAACTGTTTCAATCTATTTTGAGTTGCTTATTGTTGGAGACACTTTTTTGTATCTTCAATAATCACTTGAATTTGCCGATGATTTTTTACCTTTTCTGTTAATCTGTTATCATCTGTTCTTAAGATATGTACAAAAACTGACAATCTCTTTTTTATATAGATTCAGTTACATTTTCTATATTCTGGTATTTTTCCTTATTATTTCTTATTTTCTATAGTTCTGTTGTTTTTATTGGAGCCAAGATTTTTCTCAAATTCTTATTTCTAGTAATTCCAATGCATCTACTCTGTAGTTTAATACTAGGCATTCATTTGCATATAGAGATTCTGGTTTCATGACAGAGTTGTAGTGACTTATTTTAAGATTTTTACATAAGCACTTTTTGTAATAAAAATTCTTTGTTCTTTCCACCTTGTGTATCCTTTCTTCTATGGCAGGTTTGTTTGAACCATTTTCTTTATTTATTTCCCCCGAAATTTGAATTTCTTTACTTTCTTTATTCATCCAACATCTGTAGTTAAAAATTTTGAAGGATTTTAATGTTTGTAATAACCATGTTTGTTTTGTTGTGAATATTTCTAACTCGATATTTCACTATTGAACTTTATTCTAGCAAGTAGGTTTGCGAGAAGGTTGGATGTGATTACACAGATGCCTGGTAAGTGAGAGTTGTTGATGTGATCACATCCAACCTCCTCAGAAAGTGTCTGATCTATTTGCAAAAATAAGATTCAACACTGAAATACCGTGTTATATGAGTTTGTCTTTTTGTGTTCATTGTTCCCGTTGCCGTCATCTATGGTAAGTATTGGAGTGAATTTTCCTATACTTCCTAAAGATTAATTGATGATAGAACAATGACCACCAAACGTGATTGAAACAAACTGTTAACAAGAGTAAAGTCAAAAAATAAATAACAATTATCATAATTATTCACTGACAGGCTAGGAAATAGGATTTTCTTTATCTACCTCTTGTTAGTAATGAGGGAACATGTGAAGAAGATATCAGACATAAACTTAACCAAGGGAGGTTTGCAATACAAAACTAAATCCTCTTCTGTGGTCCACTAAGATTGGGATGAAAACAAAACTCAATATGTACAGAGCCATAGTGGAATCAATTACCACCTATGGTGCAGAATACTGGACAGTTACAGAAAAAAACCTAAAGACAATAGAAGCAGTGGAGATGGATTTCCTTTGAAGAGCTTCCTGTGTTTCTAAATTGGAGCATGTGCAGAATGAACAAATCAAACACCAAACTGGCATCGAAGATGCTATAGTCCAGAACATTGAAAGGAACTAACTATTATGGTTTGGGCACTGAAGTAAAATGGATGAAGGAAGAATACCAAAAATAGTCTTTAACTACCAACCAGCAAACCGGAGAAGACGAGGCAGACCACTGATAAGATGGCTGCAAGGACTGAGATGCAGGGGAAATGCTGTTCAAAATACTTTATTCCCGTTTGTATTTCAATCCAAAAACTTGTGTCCGTGGAAATTACTACCACATACACACCATAAGCTCAAACCTACCATGTTATTTTTGTATGCATGTGTATTTCTAAGAAAAGTTACTTAACCATTGTAAATCAGACCATAAGTAAGTACATGGAATACACGAAAAAGGTCAAGACATCCCCTTATTAATGAGGAAAACAGAATGCAGAAAATTTCCTCTTTCAATGTTACTGTTATGTATTTTGTATCTTTTCATTTTTCAGACCTCATAACTTTTATCTGATTATATTTCCTTGCATTCATTACAGCTATTAGTTATAGGAAAAAAATTCCATATGTTATGTTATTAATTTAAAAAAAAGGAAATTACAACAATAACAAGCTAGCAAAGAAAGCTAAAGAGAAGGAAAACAAAATTGTGTGCAGACAATTTACCAACATAAAGAAAAGAAAAAAAAAGATGTTTTGCATTTAAGTAAAAAATTTGTGAAGGAGAAATTCATGTTGATAAATTAACATAATTAATAATATTCAACAAGTTTCATTGTACACTATTCCAATATTAAAAGCTCACAAGAATTGCTCATGTAGAGTTAGAACTTGAAAAAACCATGCCGTAAATACAACTCACATAACAATACTAGAAAATAATCTTATTTGTTACTACATACGGCAGATCAAGAATACACAGGTGTGAACAACGTAAGTAAAAATACCAGTCCTAAAGTTTGCCTAAAGTCAATGAAGGGAGAAGATGCTGTGTAAATACCAATATTTGTCATGCAAGACGCTACAGTACAGCTTGCTACCTGCCAAAGTAAAACTGGACAGTTGTGAAAAAAGAGAAAACTGCATGATGATTTTCCTAAATAATCACAACAGGATGCCTTTACTGCCACACTCCTCCATCTTAGTTCTGCAGGTTCTGTTTTAATGTATTGTTGCAACAAGTCTGTTTACCAGCCAGCCTATTGTGAGAGCTTGTTGCAGGAAAATGACAGGCTTCATCATAAGTCAAATTACAAGAATTTGGAAACCCTTCATATTTTATAAGTCTTGTTTGTACTCCTATAGGTCACCAATAGCACTGCAGTAAGTAGTCATACTTCAAAAATGTATGTAACAGATATTTAAGAATACAAAGGTTTTCATCACAGCAAGGTGATAAGTAATGTTTACTGTACATCCTACTAACTGTAAGGAAGTTTCAAGCAAAGAAAACTAAAAGGGATATAGGAATAGAAAACGTGCTGGGTAAAGAGCAAGGAGAATGAGAGGGTTGCGTGGAATATTAAAAAAAGTTGGAATATGAGCCAGTCAGTTTCACATTGTTAGTGGTAACAGAAAAAGTGTTCCAACCAATTGAACTTAGAATATTGGATAGTGTCATGAAAGACTTAGTGAAGAAGTGTGGATTCTGACTATAATATTTCATTCAATTTCATTGGAAATTTGCTTTACACACAGCTTCCACACCAAAAGTGAAATGACTATTCAGAGGCTTTCCATTCCACGAGATCCTTGTACAAGAACATTCTTGTGGCTATTTGTTGGAAGAGAACTATTCACTTGTTAATGTATGACTTAAGATAAATGGTAGAAGGATTAAAAGGGTGAAAGGTTGTAGTTAAAATAAGAATGTCATCTGCATCTTCGGATATCATCTAGTTCATTCTACGATGTAATAATTTGACCTTTAGTCTGAAGCGAGTTAATAAAGTTTATTTTTTACAACCTCATTCAGAGAAGTTACGATAAGTATTCTTTTGTAGAATAATCACAAATTAAATTAAGATGCTTCTGCTGTTTCCAGTCAACCAACACTGAAGTGGTTTAAAAATTAATTACTTCTGATTACACAAAGCAATTTCTGTTTGGATAGTGCTGGTTACGAAGTCTGAAAGCCTCAAAGAACGTATCCAATATCAGTCTTGTGCTCAAAGAACCATACAGAATAAACTGGTACTTTTAACAAGAACTGAACCATTAGTCTAAAGGACAACTGGGAAATTACTAATGAAAATGACCAATTAATAACAAGAATAATTAACCAAACTATTCTAAGTAATTATATTCTTTCACACAGCATCATAGATCAAACTTACTTAATTGAACCAAAGTAGCTAATTTGACATGCGTCACTTATATTCTGCACAATTACTATTATTTTGTTTGATAATTGTGTAGTCATCAATGGAAAAATTGGAGAACATTCCAATATTTGCACACACGATTATGGAAAACTGCGTTATAAGCACAGGTGGGCCACAGTTAATCCAAACGTTAACTTCGTTAATCATTATTCCGCTACTTAAAAAGTTAACTTCGATAATCGTTAAAGCATTAAATGTTTATAAATTAAACGCCAGTTAAAGTTATCCGTTAAAAGTTAACTAGTCAAAAGTTGTACTGATGTATTAGTATTATAGTACGGTAGGTATAACTGCTCTCTATCTCAAGGTGTTATGTACCATGATGCAAGTGTGGATTTATTTTAAAAATTAACAAATTATGGTTACGCTATCGCCACAACAAGGAAGTGGTATTCCTGTCTGTTTTTATCTTTGTTGAGACTATGATCAACGTAACACTTGCAAATTGTCTTACGAGAGACAATTATGGTACTCGTGACTTTATAAAAAAAAAAAAAAAAAAAAGTAGTAAAAAACATGAATGCAGAATGAAAAGCAACAATATTATAGAAAACAAGTTGGACTGGGACAAATGAATATGTGAAAACTGCGACCAGTGAAATTTGCGGCCAACCTAAAATCTACGACCAATGCCTGTTCCGGTTACCTTTATGCCACGGCCTACCTGTGACCTAAAGGCCCCTTTAGACGACCCGGCCTGGTTTCACTAAATCATGGCCTGCATGTTTTTACGTGAACAAATAGAACGGAAGTTAGTCAGCTACATCCTTTTACATTACACGGCCGAAACTGCCTAACTAGCTTCTACTTAAAAAAAAAAAAAAAAAAAAGGACACACAAATGTTTCGAATTAAAATTGCACATCACCTTTTTCGTAACTTAGTATTATTTCTTTGAATTTTTTCGCACTGGTTACTGAAAGTTGAGTTTTTTGCTGATCTGCAACACTGTTTGCAGACTCCAGTGCGATACTAACTATCGATCAAGCGGCCAGTCATCCACTGGCACAGAATTTCGTCCGAGTAATGCCCGATTTGATGGCCGAACAGTTTGTCCGATTAACCTCTTCCGACACACGCTGCCGATCCGTCACTGTTGCTTCAACACCAACTGAACGCGATGTTTTTACTAAAGTATAATAACAACATACATTTTGTAATAATAAATACACCTCATTACAGATAATAATGTTGATTTGTCAATAAGATAGATTATGACACTTTTTAGTTTATTTACATTTGCAGAATTCACAATATAAAATAGTTACGCCGCTGCCGGCTGAAAATGCTCGGCGCGCCGCCAAGATTTCAGCAGGCGGCGCCCACTACTACACCGAACATACGTGATACGAGTGGCGTGGCGCACAGTTCAAACAAACGAAAAGACCTAAACAACCTATGTAACGGACTAAAGTTAACGGAAGTC